>BOPP01000004.1:9144690-9163527 GCA_017312745.1 Gryllus bimaculatus | reverse complement strand
ATATATATATATATATATATATATATATATTCATATATATATATATCAGCATTCTTTCTTTGCAATGTGAATTCAGGGATGAGGGAGAACATATCTGAAAATAGAGAGAAAGCAAAAGCAAATAAAATTCTGAGATGATAACGAAGTTGGAGTAAATAATGAAATGAAACGCCGTAAATTAGAAATAACCTTTAAAAACGTAACAGGCACAGCGAAAAATCAAAATATAATTGGAATATACACATGGTTTAAACATAAGACTCCACGAGGTAGATGTACATGCTGGCCTTATAATTGAAAATTTGCACTCCATATTTCCAATTATTATTTTGCAACATTACTAACATATTAATCAACGACCTAATATGAACATATATGTAAAACATAAGGTCATTCCATTTGTTACGGTAACTTCGTTGTATTTTCCGAAATAATAGAAATGTGTTGAATTCAGTACACTCGTTGAAAACCCCGTTTGATACTTTACAAGATACCATCTCCAAAAGGCGTCCGGGTGCATTAGTGGCTAGTTAGCAACAAACGTAAAAGTCAGTGTGCCAGAAGCTGGGCTCGGCTCCATGAGAGTCGATATAGGTTGTCCTGATAGGGCGTTGCTTTATCGTAGCGTTGCACGTTCGGTGCAATCCTTCACGTCACTCTGGATGATCTGCCGCGCAATAAACGAGAGGTGGTCACATAAGCGATTCGCACATAGCCGATGGCATTTAATTGCTCGTTGTTAACAAAAAGATAGGGGGATTATTTTTAATTAATAGTAATGTTTGTGATTTCGTTTTAAAGACATTTTAATTTCCCCTACTAATTGGCTTCTACACCAGGAACTGATTGCTTGTATTGCATAGAACATTCCAGTAACTTTCAGACGCATATAGAGAATTTCTATTCTTGCATCTTTACTGGCTTATATAAGATAATTACCATGACATGAAATGACCCTTGTATTTTATTTACATAATGTTTAAACGATTCTTTAAATATTCACCACAAGATTCAACCGCCCAACTTAATATCGACGATAGTGACAAACTGCGACATTCATCTGGAGTACTCCTTCACTCTTTTGAATGTGAAATATAGTGTAAGCCTTGAAACATAATGCTACTCCTATGTGTATTATCTCCTATGATATTTTATGACCAAAAGTCTCAAACTCTAATTCAAATCCTGTAATAAAGTACGGACATTATATTTTTTCAGTAAAATTTAAAATTGTTTCAAAATGCAGAGAATTCATTGAAAAAGACACAGCCATGTATTTAGTCTTTGCGTTATCCTTGGAAAAAATATGAAATAGTTTCCGAAAGTACAATCAGTCTGTTTGATATTTGCTTGATAGTTGCTGAGAACATGCTAGAAAGTGAAGTAAGTGAATCCTCTGTCATCTGACTCCACCAGTTTTTACTATATTATTAAAATTAGAATCTCTGAGTAATTGTTGGATCTTAAGATCACCAATGCCTGTTAACAGGGCGTTGCGACTCTCTTGCGGTACAACCCGTCTCCGCGGTACCCGAAACACATTCTTCCTAATTAATTTGTGGCGGTTTTCTTCAACTGATGTCACTGCACTGCCTGTAATCGGGGGTCCTAGGTTCCAGTCCAGACGGTGGCAGGATTTTTGATATTAGCTACATGGCTACGTCGAATTCAATCACTGCGAGGAGGAGAATTCTAGCGGCCGGCTCTTCTGGTCGGTAGTTTTCCACGTCTCACCGATTAATAATGATGCCGGAGCAGTACACTATCACGGGCCACGGACCGCGTGCGATCTTTCCTTCCCTTCCTTGTCCTATCCTCACCCCTTACTTACACACACGTACATGCACGACATTACCACACATGCCGAGAGAGTTCACATGTCGGAAGTTCAGAGTCCCCGCTGGTGGGAGATATCTGGTTGGGGAAACTCCGACAGGTCCGGCCTAACGCCGGATCTGACCATCTAGGTTGGAACACCACCTCCCGAGAAAAACATGTACTGCATTAACGGGACAAATGATCTTAGCACTTGACGCACTCGGAATCACTAATCAATTAATCCAAATTATATTGGCAGAGGTGACTCAGGGTGTCAGTTAATGTCACTGCAATGTGTCACTGCAATGTGTCTAGTGTTCGAGTCGCGTCGGTGGCAGGGTTTTCTACATTAGCTAGGTCAAATTCAGCCGCTGTCCGGAGAAGAAGTGTAGCGGCCGGCTGCTGGGATCGGTAGTTTTCCGTTGTTTCTCCGATCAACACCACCCGAATGCCGGAGCAGTACCCTACCAAACGGTCCACGCTATCTCTCTTTGCTCTACCTCGTTCTATATTTACTCATTACACACACATTACGCACTACTCTACCACACATGTCGGGAGACCAGTGTGGTACACCTTACCCAGTGCGGTGCTTACACCTTGTCTCGTCGGTACCTCGCTGGTGAGAGATACCCCGCAAGCCGAATTGAAGGTCGATGCCGGATCTCACCATCCAGCGGGGGGTAACACCGCCACTTCCAGGGATTAAAAACATGCAGTATACATCCGGGACTAAATCTCTAAAGCAGTTGATGCGTCCGCAAACACGAAATAATCAATCAACCATTTGCTGAGGTGGATATGAACCCTTCTTTCTATTCTGCCAATCCGAGGAAGCCTGTTTGCCAGAGGCGGCACGAATGCGAACGGCAGAGGAGGGCAACAGATTTGCCCGCAAGCATATCGGCGGGCAGACATGTGGGACATCTACGCAGAGAGACAGGAGATGATGCGGTAACTGGCTAGGAAATATCAAAGACATTAATACATTTTAATTGAATCATAGTCCCTCTCCGAAGCTAATGTTATTAAAATCAAAAGTAAGTTGTCGTTTTCAAAATTTAACAATGTTGGAGATGAAATTTCGTAAATTTTCTGCGCCCTATTCAGTAGATACTGATATAGTACCTACAGATTTACAATTAGAATTATATGTCTAATGTGTAATAGCTAAAAAATCTATACTATTGTGCAACACATTTATTAAGTGTTTTACAGAAATGTCCTTCGCTTTTACATTTGTTCACATTTTCTGTAAACATATCTAGAAATGGGTTCATTTTCGTTTGAGAGCAACGTTTCTCTTCTCTGAGGAGTGTAGAAATGGTCTCTGTTCACGATTTGAAATGTTCTCGCTAATTCTGAAAGGATTGTATCAAATGTAGAAGCACTCATAATGAAATATGCCACAAATAAATATATCTGAATACTAATTCCATTTATGACAAATTATTAATACTATTCATCTATATTCTATTATTGAGCGCTTTATTAACCATTTGTAAGCTTTCTCTGAGTACATGTTTAGAATCCACTTAAACTACGCTAGTCATCAGAAGTCGCATAACAATGGGAGATGTGAACGACAGTGCCCAACGCAATTTTTTACTCTTTGTTGAGGTAAAGAGTTACTGTTTTATCGTTTAGAATTTTTCTTATTGGATTCTTCTTTAAAGACAAGTGATAGTTTCATCTTTAAAGCTTATCGGATATCTACAAAACATTCCAAACCGTCACCATGCGCAATCGTTTCCTGGAAACTCCGGCATTCTCTTACAGCCAGGCCTGCCCATAAACACTAACCTTATTTCACAATTTGTCGAAGTAGATAACAGCAGTTGTGCAATCGGATCACCTTTGTGATGTTGAACTATTTCCTGAAAGTCGTGGCCATCTGTGTTCTCTCGGAAAGGACGGCAATAACAGAAAATATTCAAAACGTATTTGCCTTTGCCGTACCTCAAAAACTGAAAATATATTAATTCAAACCAGCATATAGACCACACACACTCATATATTTGGCGTTGTTTCTTAAATTATAAAATTTTACTTCTATTGTATTGAAATTTATTCAGTGGTCCGCCGCTGCCCCCTCCCTCATTCATTGGTGTTTTCCGAATACCAGAGTGATATTGGTATGCGACTGTTAAACCAGTTTGGAACAAATGCGTCTTCCGTCTGTCGTTCTCTTATCGAGTTGACCGCGACGTTTCCGCCCTTAAATTGCATCGCTTGTTTGCTGCACCTGTGACTTCGTTTAGCCGTGACCGCTGGAGCAAAAGCCCAAATACAACTGATCGCGCGGTCAAAACCGTGTCCGCTCGTGCTGTAGACCCATCTCAGTCAAATTTCTGTATCTTTAATACGCTGAGGTGCCCTATATGCCCGTCTCAGCTATTGTGAACTGGTGGGGAGAGGGATTGTGTTGAATAAATGCACGCCATGTTCCGTACTTCTAGAACCTCATTTCTCCGCGGTGTTCGAAATTCTATGTAACCATTGTTTTTACATTGGTAAGACGAGAATGATAAAATGTGATTGGGAGGAGTGGGGCTGTGAGAAAGCCTTCAATCCACAATCACAGGGTGAAAACTTCCGTGTCTCACGCACGGTTCAAAGTCACAGTTTTAAGGGGTAACTGGTACTTGGGCTCCTGCCCCAAGCTCCTGCGCCATTGTACCGGCGATATATGCGTTTCATGAACTTTCACGACACGAAAGAAAACAATTGAATCAATAAAATTACAGTTTAGTTTGGAGTTAATAATAAATCATCTACCACGCTCGCAAGTTATGTGCAGAAGTTAAACATAAGATGGAAACGTTAGGACTTCTATCAAACCTACAATTTGACTTATTCGTGCGAACACAGACACTACTTACGTAGTATATATTCATTCATGCATGCATGCATACATACATATTCGTTCATACGTACATGAATGGACACAGGTATACAAACCAAATAATTCTACATTTGAACCTCGGTACTCTCAGTGGTACGCGCCATAAACTACATAAAACATCGCTGGCGGGATTTATTACTGGTCGATATAAGAAAATATTGAAGTAGTATTATGAAAACGAAGGCAAACCCAAATGTTACATTTATTAGATGCACTGAATGTTACAATCAACAGGTAACAAGAAAAACACAATATTAATGTGGTAGGCCGATAGTCGCATCTTACTACTTACATCGAAATAGTATTTTTGAAATTATACTCAAGAAAGTTCATTAGTAATTTTATGAAGATTTACGTTAAACAATACACATGACGAATGAAAATATAATTTGTTGTAGAGTATGAAAAACATAAAATAAAATACCTAATTTATGTAAAAAGGCTCGAAAACTGTGCTCGTGTGTGGTAATGTTTCATATAACTTTCAATATTTGAGACAATAGTTTTTAGAAAACGTTCAAAATGCAAGTGGGCTATTGGTTTTCATAATAATCCACTCAACATTTCCAACCACGTATATTGGGTTAATTTTAAAAAGAATGATAAAGGCAAGATTTGTATTATTTAGGGATATTTCAAAAAGTGATGCGTGCGTAAGCAGTGTGAAAATACTTTAGAATATAAGGTGTCACAGTAACCGGAAAACGTTACTCCGCATAAGTTTTTCCATAATGAAAGAAGAGTATTGTTTGAAAAACCAAAACATTGCGTATTTTAAACATTTGTAATCACCTTTATATTGTTTCCAAGTGTTTCAGTACCGTTCAACACAGTTTATTATAAAATATAAAGCTCGCAACAAAAGAATGTACCAGCCATTATAACGAGTACGAGCGACAAAGAACTACGTTTTCATTCATATATGGAAGTAGAGACACGTGACCTTCACTACATTTTATTCTGTGCCTGCGTATTCGGTTATTGAGATTGTGCTGTGTTACGTCAAATCAACTGTAAGATTGATCAGGTTTATGATAATTATGAGAGAAAATGTTTGTTAGTTGCTGCAGAGAGTCACAAATATATCTTGAGTAAAATCCGTCAATTAGTTTCATTCCTGCTTTTTAGAGGCAGTTCATGTGCAATCCATGACTTAAGATATTAAAAGTGTTGATTCCTACCTATAAGTAGGTAGGAATAAATAAAATGCAAATTTGCAGCAAAAAAATTTAGTCATGAGTACATGAATTATTTGGCGCGGTAAAAAATAAGCAAAAGACACGATTGGAGGGTCAAAATTTGCATATGTGAGTTTTCGAGTGTTTTCGTGAAAATGTGCATATGTGAATCTGAAATTACTGTGAACTCGTAACGTCCACAGGTTCTCATATGCAAACGTATGAAATACAATCCGAAAGTAGCCAAATGGCGCGCATCTCAAACGACAGGCTCCAAGTGACGTTAGTGCAAGGCAGTTAGGAAGCGCTGGCGCCGACGCCGAGCATGGGCAAAGCAGTGGTGCAAATCCGTGCAGCGAGCGCCGAGCGCCGAGAACAGAGAGCAGAGAGCAGAGAGCAGCGGCCGCGAGGCCGGCCACTCACCGGGAGCCCTCTCCGCAGGCGCACGTGCGCTGGCCGCCGGAGGCCGCCTCGGAGCACACCATGCGGCCGGCGCACTGTGTGTTGTCGGCGCAGCGCTCGCCGTGCAGCCGGAGCAGCAGGCAGGTGCCCCAGGGCTGGCAGCGGCACGCGGGCTTGCTCTCCTGGCAGCGCGGGTACAGCGCGCAGTCCGCGTCCGACCAGCAGGAGCGCTGCTCGTCGTCGGGGCCGTGAGCGCCGCTGTCGTCGGCGGCGCCGCCGCCACGTGCGTCGCGTCACGGCGGAGCGCTCCGCGTGCGGCACGTACCGCGGCGGCTCTCCGCGCCACCCCGCCGCCGCCGCCGCACTCCTCGGCGCCTCGGCTCAGCGCCGCGGAGGGTTCGGGTGCTCCGGCCGCCTCCGCCAGCGGTGCTCCCAGTGGCGCCCGAGCCATCGGTCTCGCAGACCCCGCGGGGAGATCCGTTCGATTCCTGGGCCACTGCCACCGCAGCCGCAGCCACTGCTTCGTACAAGCACGTCACCGTGACGCGCATGTCCAGCATTAGCTCGTCTACGAAGCGGACGGCGGCCCTGGGCGTTCGAAGCGCGCGAAGGAAAGCACGAGGCCGCTCCTCGCAGCGCGTCGACGGCCGCGGCACGGAGGCGCGGGTGGTGTGAAGCTCCTTCAGCGCCCGCGCGCCCGCCAGGAGGTGACCCGCCGGCTCGCAACGAGGAGCGGCCCGTAGCGCGGCCGGTCTGATTGCTGCCCCTGTGCCACGGCGCTTTCTGCGGGCCGAGCCTTATAGCCGGCGGCGTTCGCGCGGCCGCGCGACGCCCCGGGACCTGCGCGGCGGCCGGAGCGAGCGGCGGGCGAATGGGACGCGCGGGCGCGGTGCGCGCTCAGCGGCCGACAGCGACGGGGAGGCGGACGGGCGGCCGTACGTGGGGGGCGCGTCGGCGGTGCGGAGGGCACGGCGATCGCGAACATCGGGCCACGCTCGCACCATCGCCGCCGCCTTCCTCGAAAGACTACTTCCGTGGCGCTTGCCCCCTGCACGCTCCGCGCCTCGCTCGCAGCCACGACGCGCTTTCGTATTTATTCACGCTCACTTACCACTGCATTGCCGCACGCGGCGCGTCCTAACCTGTTCCCCCCACCTCGCCCGCTCTTCCCCACCCCCCGTGCTCTGTTTTCCATACGCCACCTGGTGGCGACCAAAAAGAAATCTTGAGTCCGAGGAAGGAAGAAAAGCCTAGGTTCTCTGGATGTGACATAATCCATTCAGAGGTTTATTTGCGACGTCTTTCCTCAGGGCGATCGATTGCCGGTCAGGGTCGAAACACGGACGCACTAGACCCTCGCCTGCCACCTCGGCGCGCGGAAGGGTGGCAGGAAGGGGGAGAGGGAGGCGACAGATGTGGTGAAGGAGAAATGAAAAGGGCACAGTAATGATGAGAAAGGAAAGAGCAAGAAGGATATTCACGATTGTAATGAGATAAAAGACTAGAATGGAAAAAATATTGTTTTATAAAAATCGAGGATAAAGGAAAACAGAAAAAGAAAAATCTTCAGATGGAGCATAAGAAAAATATAATAGATGCGTAGCAGAAGAATGTGCGGTGTAAA
The DNA here is from genome assembly GCA_017312745.1 of Gryllus bimaculatus. Classification (NCBI taxonomy): domain Eukaryota; kingdom Metazoa; phylum Arthropoda; class Insecta; order Orthoptera; family Gryllidae; genus Gryllus; species Gryllus bimaculatus. The sequence goes on along the minus strand of BOPP01000004.1, from coordinate 9,155,600 downwards.
TTGGGCTACGTGAAAATTTTCCAATTGGGAAGGGGAAGTAAATCAATACACGGTGGAAGAGAGCAATTGTAAGTATGGAACTAAAATGAAAATATAGAGAATATAGTGAAATGAAATGCGGCATATCTAAGTATGACAAAACGATAAATGATGTAAAAAATCGTAAGAAAGGAAGAACAAAGGAATAAAGAATGAAAGAAAAGAACTAGTGATGCTACAGAATGACATAGCTAGCTTTGGGGCATTGCCCCGCTATCTTCCCAGCTACTGTCTGTCGGCGCCTGAAAGGCATTTTTTCATATTTTGTTAATTTTCCCCGTCCTAATAATAGAATTTAAATATAAATTTAAGAATATTTAACTCGATCCTATACAAATTTTCACTCAATAATTTTGCATCGTCCTTGAGAAACTGCCATTTGAGCATCTCTGACAATGCGCAATTTTTAGATTGTTTTCAAAGAAAACATTTAAATTACTAAGAAACATCGTAAGAAATAATTTGAAGTACTTCATTTCACAAACACAATACTGATAATGCTGATTAAAACGCCCGTTATATAAATATTAACGATGTGCGAGAAATAAAGAAAAATGCATGTATAATTTTTCAAAAATCAAAAGGGTACAAAATATCTTCTATGTCATGTTATTCAGTCCATATAAAATCATTCGTTAAAAAATATAAAAGAAAGACTTGGAGCCATTTTGAGAAAATGTTGTTTTGAATATTGTCATATTTCACCCAAAATTCTGCGGAAAATTATTAATATTTTAAAAAACAACCTATATGACATTAATGAAAGAACTAATTGTGTGTAGCAAAATTCAATTGAAAAAGTCTCTATTTTTAATAGAATTGTAAGAAGATCCCGAACAAATTTTAAAATTTTGCAATTTTCGATCATTGGGAGAGTTCAACGAAATTGAAGAATTTGTATGAACGTATGAAAATTGAACAATTTCTATGAGCATACTTTTTTTCTCTACCCTATAAAATTGAAGAAAGACGCCATTTTTTAGAAAGAAAAAATCCTTTATGTTTCGTGTAAATCAAAATATCTGTTTTAAATTCAAGGGATGTTATGTCAGTCACATATCAGAGAATATCCAATTTAGTAAAACTCATGGTTTATCCGCTAGCGTTGTTCATGCACAGTTTCTTTAAAAGAAAACATGGACGGACAGCCGTTTAGCCGTAAATCATTTTTTTGTTATCAAGGTCCCACAAAGCGCTGATTTTGTCGGTCCGAATGGCCGAGACCGTTATGGCAATAGTGTGGTAACGATCTCGGATCGAAGGATCGCGGATTCAGGTCCCGCCTCGGCATGGCTGTATTTGTGTTCGTTCTTTCACTCCTATCATCGACATATCATGTCATCTTCATAATTATCATTTCGCTGAATGCTATAGTGGTCGCTAATGACTTAGATGTATATTCGAACTTAAATAACAAAAAAAACGTTGATTTTGATTCCTCAAATGTCACTTTTTCGATATAGAATCTAAAATGTCAATTTTCACGTCGAAAACTTGCAGTTTCGCTGCAGAATTACATAACTTTCTCTATACTATGTAGTATGTGGTATGCGAAAAAGAAGGAAGGAAAGAAAGAAATACGAAAAATAACCAAGAAAATATTGGAGGACCATGTTATCACGTAATTGGTGAAACTAGGTTTGGAAATACTGAAGAAAGGTGATGGAAATCATTTGAAGGTAATTTCCGTCATACACATACAGGATAAGTTCATGGAAAGTATACTTTTAGGTATATGTAGTTTAGTCTAAGTGCAAAAATTAATTAATCATTGATTTTCTTTTCTTTGTATACCCAGCCCCCTCTGAAAAGCACTAGCGCCTAAATTGAAGACTTTTTCTCCAAATTTGCCAGTGGCACAACTAGAAACACCAGAAGGTGGAGGGCTCTTTTGGCTTCAGCCTCGAAGCCACTGGTACATATTAAACTAGTTGGGCTACAACTGAAAATTACATTATATATAATTTTGAAATTTTCGAAAATTCAGAGACTTCAACGAAAATGAGACGGGCGTCATTCTTTTAAGCGTTCTTGTTTTATCCTGAACAAATAGAGGAAAACATTTGGTGTTTAAAAATTTTCATAAATTTCACAGATTTCGAGAAAAATTATGCAAACTACTCCTTTTCCAAAAAATTGAACATGAGAATCTTTAAACATCTGATTTTTTAGAACTGATTTGGCTTAAGATAAATATCTCTATCTTCTAATTTTCAGTTTTGCAATGCTTACTTTTTCCAATTTTCGAAAATTCTCAGCAAATGGGAAATCCGTGTTCACAGAATATAGCAACATATTTTTTTACCATTCATTGATACATACGAGTATACATTTTATTAAACAAATTGGAGAAATTTTATAGAACATCTTTTCAAAAAAATATATTTCACACAAAATTACGCGCAAACTACTCATAGTTTTAAAAAATTCTACATTTGCTTATTTCAAGATCTCTCTTTAAACAACAGATTTCATTTAGGAAAAAAATTCTATCTTCAATATTTTTTTGTAGGAGGACGCCAAAAAAATTGATCTTGTGCGATTTTCGAAAAATCAGGAATTTGAACGAAACTAAAATCTGCACCATTATCTTAAGGGTTATTTACGCTATTCGAGGACAAAGATTATTCAAAAACATTGGGGCCATTATTGAGAAAATTTGAAAATGTTATGGTTTCATATAAAGTTCTCCCAAAACTCAACATATCCGTTTGGAACTCAGATGGCCTCGAGTATATTAAAATAGTTCGGGAATATCAATTTCGGAGAAACGCAGCTGAGCAGTTTAGGCGCGAGCGTTGACAAAGACCGACAGTCGGTCGGCCAGGCGGTCGGCCAGGCGGTCGGCCAGGCGGTCGGCCAGGCGGTCGGCCAGGCGGTCGGCCAGGCGGACGACCGCGGCCAGGCGGACGGCCACGGCCAGACGCACGGCCACGGCCAGACGCACGGCCACGGCCAGACGCACGGCCACGGCCAGACGCACGGCCAGACCAATGAATAAACGGAATTTTATGAAGTTTCTCAGAGTTTCTCAAGTTTCTCAAGTTTTATTGTACCCGTGAACCTGGAGTGACGTGTTTTGAAACAAAGATTATATTATGATCTTAAAAAACTGGAGATAATACTAAATATAGTCACCAATCGCTCTTTTGAATCCATTGTTACATGTGGAGATTTTAACATTGATTTTCTGGTGGAATCTTGCGAGAAAGAGTAGTTTCTCAATGTAATACATTGCTTCAGTTCAGATATGAGTATAAAGAATAAGGATCACACAAAATTCAAAGAAGGCAATCGATCAAATAATAATTAACAAAACAACTACTCGATATGAAATTGAAACAAAAGATTTAGGATACAGCTATCATGATGCACAAATTCATATCATTACAAGAAATGCGAAAATTGACACAAATAATAAACCTATGAGTAGATTATTTACTAAAAGTTAAATAAAATTATTCACCAATTACTTGCTTCAAGAGTCATGGGACGCGGTTTACAATACTGTTGATACAAACGATAAATACAATTCTTTCTTTCCAACACTTTCATTTCATTTTAACACTTGCTTTCCTCATCAAAAGGAAAAAAAATAATATTTCACGGAAAAGCAATTCCTGGATAACACAAGAGATTAGGAAATCATGTAAAAACAAACGAATTATTTCTTTCATTTCTAAGCATCATAACATTCCTCCTCTAATTTAAAAAATACAAATCATTGTTAAGAAAAGTCATAAGGCAGGATAAGAGCATGAAACATGACCAGGATATTTTGAACTCAAATAATAAAACAAAAGCAATGTAGAATAAAGAAAAAAATTCGACCAAATCAACTAGAAACCTTGTAGAGAATGTTTTTTTAGATAACGATTGAAATGTGCACGAAACCGGCAACAGTGGCTAGTCTCTTTAACCAATACATTTCGGGAATTGCTGCCGATCTCACCAAGGGTCTTCAGCCACAAAATTCAGCATCAGACATTTCCCCACAAATTTCAGGCACAATGTTTGTTTCCAAAACGTCGTCCTATGAAAATAACCGTTTGACTAAAAAATAAACATTCAGCAAGTTTGTTAAAGTCTTGTCCGCCCGCCATTGAACACTCGTTAACTCACATATTTAATGTATCCTTATGCGCCGGAATTTTTCCAAATAATTTTAAAACAGCTAAGATTGAGCCGCTCTTCCAAAAGGCAACGAAAATGAAATTCAAAATTATCGGCCAATTTCCCTTTTGTCGTTTTTTTTCAAAAATATTAGAGACTTTTTTACGTACGAATGGAAACATTTCTTAGTAAACACGACGCGTTTTCAGATTGCCAACATGGGGTTTCGAAAATTTAAATTTACGGAAACAGCTATGTTTTTCTTAAAGATGTTGCCTCGTCCATGGATCAAAACAAAGCACCTATTGGAATATTTTTAGGTCTTTAAAAAGCTTTTGACGTCATTAATTATAACATTTTACTCTCAAAATTACCTTCGTATGGAATTCGTAGTGTTGCTCTAGATTGGTGATGTTCGTACCTTAAACAACGATGTACACACCTTTCTGATTCTTTGCCAATTGCATGTGCAGTTCTGCTGGGATCGATTTTAGGCCCTATTCTCTTCCTACTATACATAAACGATATGCCCTCGACGATTAGAAACGGAAGAACAGTTCTCTTTGCAATAAAGAAACCGTGAATAGTACAATATCAGATATTTCAAATTGGTTCCGTAATAAAAAATTAATAGTAAATGGAAAGAGAAGTGTTTCAATGCAGTTCTCCATTTCAAATAAACTGCTCGGCACTTCAATGAACGCTGTACCATTGATGTTAAGGTAACAAAATTTTTAGGTTTTTCAATTCAGTCAAATCTTAAATGGAACGTCCATTTAAATGAATTTAACACTAAATTAAGTTCTTTGTGATACACTTTCAGAATTCTTTCAAATTCAGTCAGCCCCATACTTCTCGTGTACATTTCGCGAATGTTCATTCCCGCCTGAGATATGACATAAAATTCTGGGGAAATACATCTTATAGCTCCCAGAATTTTAGATTACAAAAAAAATTGTACGAATAATAATCAAATCTCACCCACGTGATTCTTGTAAGCCTCTCTTTATTAAGCTAGGTATTTTACCATTGCCTTGTCTCTTAATATATTAATCAGTGTTTTTTGTCAAAATGACTTAAGGGTGGGAATGTATTTTCAGCAAGCGCCGTTGACTATAGCTACAACACTCGACGTAGTTATCATATTCATCAGGTTACAGTATCAACAGCTCACTACAAAAAATTCACATATTATACATGTTCATTTATTTTACACCTTGCCAAATGTCATTAAACGATTAAATTCGATACAAACGTTTAAGTCCCAAGTAAAATCTTTTCTGCTGCACAACTGTTTCTATACAATTAGAGACTATACCTATATCCAAAAGGAAAGTAATATTAATTTTAACAATGACATTTAATGTATTATATAATTTGGATTGTATAATTGTAAAAAACCTGTAACAAGTATTGTACTTTAGCTTCAGCTTCTGGATCAATGACCCCCATCTCGATCAGGTTTTCATCCTGTTTCCCTGATCCTCGAGCAAATGATGAAATGTCCCCTTGTTTTGCTTGCTGGACGTAAATGTAACTTCAAATTAACTTCTCCCCATAGCGCGTCACACACAGTTTTTAACTGTTTTTGACGTAAATAAATAAGTAGATAAATCTCGTTCCTGTGTGTGCTAAAGATCTTCGTGTGAGGCATTGTGTTCCGAATCCATATATTGTGGATCTTTGATACCAAAAAACTCGATTAACGGCAAAGCATCTTAATCTGTCCGTCCATCCGTCCGTCCCTATTTCCATTTGTGGTCAACGCTTGGGCCTAAACCGTTCAGACGATTTTCTCCAAAATTGAATTCTACAATCGACTTAAAAGAACCCAAGGTCTGAGTGCGTGAAATGAATATTTTAATTGTGGGGGTACTTTAAATGACTCAATTACATTTTCAAAACTTCTGAATGTTCTTTTCCATGAACTTAAAAAAACTGTCTAAAAATGCTAATGCATTACGCATCTTAGAGATGAGGTACAAAGTACGTTTGCGCTTTCATGATTCGATTTCATTTATTTTTCGTCAAAATGCTGTAAAAACTGAATGTGAGACATTAGGTAGAAGTATAATACATTGTCGGCAAAATTTTTCTCCGTCTGTCCGTCAGTAAGCTGCCAACGCTAGCCCCTAACCCGTTGAAACGAGTTTCTCTAAAATTGATATTTTCTAATCTATCTCAACGAACCCAAGGCTCTGCGAGTTAAAACTCGATATGTAGATTTTAGGTGAACTTTACACGAAGCCTCAACACTTTCAACATTTTCAGAAAAAAATATTCTAAATTAAACGCCTTCCTCGGGTAGCGGAATGACACTTAAAAATACCGCAGGTTATTTCCGTTAAAAACTGAATTTTGGAAAATTTCAAATCTTCAAAACTTTTCCGCCGTGTTCCTACAATTAAAAATATTGAAGATAGATCTTGAAATACTGACATGTTCAATTTTTCGAGAAGACGGGTAGTTTTTGCGTAATTTTGCGTGAAATATAGACAATTTTTAAATAATAATTTTCTCAAAAACGGCTTCAAATTTTTTCCTTAATTTTTTTTCTCAAATGTATCGAAGGACTGTTATTGATCCCATTTTTGGCTTCGTATTTCTTGCTCTCTCTGTATTTAAAAAAATTGTAAAAAATTAACATAGCAAAAGTACAATCTTTTTATGGTAGAGATTTTGGTCTTAAATGTAATCTGTTCTAAAAACAATAGATCTTTGAATAAAGAAATGTACAATTTTTTCGGAAACGTAGCTTTTTTGCGTAATTTCCGGTTGAAGTTAATGCAATTCATTAAAAAATATTTTCTCAAAGATGGCTCCAATTTTTTCTTTAATTTTTACCATACATAAAGCAAAGAATTTTAAAAAATGGCAGCGATGTCATTTTGAAAATTGTAAAAGTTAGAATCATATGTTTGTACTATTTGAGTCTGATTAGATTATCTTCTCCAGAATTTCAAATGAATCAGACAAAATCATTTAACATTCTTCCCATACTTGAAACTGCCTTTGATGTTTCTATATTTTGTCTACTGCTGTATTTCACTGCCAGCCATATTTTTAATATTTTATAGTTTTGAGATATTTCTTTCGGAAAATTTCCCCATAGACCATTACGGTAATAGAGTTGCTGGTTCTAGTTCTTTAAGTAGAAATTATTACTGAAATTACTATTAACATAGACCTTGACAAAATTCATCTTAGAATGCAAATTGCCTAATCTGATGGTTTTTTGTTCGTTAAATATTATACCATATATCAATTTTATAAAATATATTTATATCAAAATATCATATATAAATTTGCCTTTCAGTTGAGCAATAATATGACAGAGTTGGCAAATAAGTTCACTAATTTTCTTCTTCCGTTAGCTGCACAACACTTTGTGCTTCTAGACTTTCTCAATTAAGTCATTCCATCTTTTCCTATTCTTTAGTCACTCTCATTTCTTTTTCGCCCAATACCCATAAGTCTTGGCACACTTCATCCATCCATCGAGATGTTAGTGTTCCTCTCTTTCTTGCACCTGTTGTCAACTATTTCATTATAATCTTTGGGAGTCTGTTTACCTGCATTCTATGAATATGATACGGCCATTTAATTTTGAGCTTTGATAAATCTGATGATATCCTCTCCTTTTATTAAGTTCTCTATTTCATGGTTAGTTCTCTTTCTCCATACATCAGCAATAATGTGTATTGACCCATATATTTTACGTATAATCTGCCTCTCAAATATTCTTAGATGATTTATGTCTTTGTCTTTTAATGTCCACTTTTCTGCTTCATACGTAACTTTAGGGCGTATTAAGGTCTTGTATATTGTCATTTTTATATCTCTTGTTTATAGTTTCGATTTTAGTAGTTTTAGATTGGCATAATATTCCTTCTACCCTTTTCTTATTCTTTCATGGATTTCATATTGGATTACATTTTTTGATTTAAGGTCGATCGTAAAAAAATAAAGTTTTGGACCTTTTGTAATTGGTAGTTATTTACTTGTATTTTTTTTATAGAGAGTCGTGTATATCTGGTAAAATACATATACATTATTTATTGCTCGTTTACGAGTTCCACTTTTCGACGTCCTTTTCTAGGGCATTAAACAGTTCGACAGTGGCTTTCTTATTTATTCCAACTATAACCAAATCATCTGCATAGGCACTGAGCTGAGGTAATTTAAAACGTATCTTTTAGCTAATTTTCTAATTATCATTTCAATATTAGATTGAACTGGTTTGCTGATCGTGGATCACCGTTTCTAACTCCAAAACGGATTTGAAAGGAATCTGAGTGTCTGTTTTCAATATTAAATCTAACTCTACAAATTGTGTGCTGTAAAGTCGTTCCAATTAATCTCATTAACTTGTTTTGGATATACACTTCCTCCAATCTTTCCATTAAATTTATCGCGATTAATTCTATCAAAGCCTTATTCAAAATCTATAAACAACTAGCGGAACCCGGCAGACGTTCTGCTCTTCATCTCCCTTCTCTCTTCGTTTCCCCCCTCTCTTCGTCTCCCCCCTCTCTTCGTCTCCCTACTTCTCACCTCTCTCCCCCCTCACTCACCTCACTATCCAGCAAAAATGTAATAGAATCTCCAAAAAGATCTCGTCGTGTAGATTACGGTGTGATGAACGTTTCTTTGAGGCCCTGGGCCTCAAAATTTTAGTTTCTACTGTCCTAAAACGCTTCGCTTAGGAGTTATTTAACGATGTAGATTTTTTAACCATGTGGAGTGTGTTGCGGGTTACATTTAACATTATTATGTAGTTTTGTTCCTCAACATAAAATTCTACATAATATTCTACAGATAAAACACATCTTTGAAGCGGGATGTGTATCGTGTCAAAATTTGAGCTCAATCGGTGCAGAGCTTTTTGAGTTTTTGAAGCATATACAATCCAACAATGAAAACTGCCATTTTTTCTTTTTTTAAAGATATTGCTGCTTAAATGGACCAAAATTAAGCACTCTTTCGATTTTTTTTCAAAACCTTTTGACGTTATTGACCATAACATCTTGCTATCAAAATTACCTTTTTATGAAATTCGTGGTATTGTCCTAGATTGTATAACATCTTACTATAAACATCGGTCTCAAAGAGTAACATTACTGTACTGGCACGAAAGAACATTATTTACGTATACTTCCAATTTTTTACCAATTGAATATGGGATCCCGAAAGGTTCCATCTTGGGTCCTATCCTCTTTTAGTTATACGTAAATGATATGCTCTCGTCTTTTAAAAACGAAAAAAAAATTCAATTTGACGATGACACGAATGTTCTTTGCAAATATAAACAATAAATAGTACGATTTCAGAAGTTTCAAATTGTTTTTGTAATAACAAATTAATATTTAACGAAGGAAAAACATTTTCAAGGCATTTTTGCTTTTTAAATCAGCAATCGCAGGCTCCATTGAAAATGAACAATATGCAATTAGCTGATGTTAAGGTAACAAAATTTCTAGGTTCCTCAATTTAGTCAAACCTCAAATGGAATGTACATATAACACAATTAAACACTAAATTAAGTTCATTATGTTACGCATTCAGAATTCTTTCAAATTCTGTCAGCCTTCATGCAGCTCGTTGCGTGTATTTTGCAAATGTGCATCCCTGCCTGAGAGATGGCATAATATTCTGGGGTAGCTCATCCTGTACTACTCCGACTTTTAGATTGCAAATGAAAACTATTCGAATAATCAAGAACTGCCATCCGCGTGATACCTGAAAGTCTCACTTTATTGAGCCTCAAACCTTACCATTACCTTGTTTATTTATTTAAGAATCTGTAACATTTGTCAAAAATGACTTACTGAACGGTGGAAACATATTTTCATGCAATACTGATATTTATAATTACAACACACGCCGTAGAAATCACGTTCATCAAGTTTCAGTACCAATAGCTCACTACCAAAAATCTTCATTCAATACATGTGCGTTACTTTACAATGCATTGCCAGTGACATTAAACAATTGAAGTCGGTACACACATTTAAGTTAAAAGTAAAATATGTTTCTGCTGCATAATTGTTTCTATACAATTAGAGACTATACTGATTGTTAAAAAGAAAAATAATGTTGATTTTAACAAAACGGAGATATATATAATTAGTTTACACTTGTATTGTATATTTTTTAAAATATTTAATATACTTGTAACAAACAATGTACTTCCACTTCCGGATCAATGATCCCCATCTCGATCAGGTTTTTGTACAGTTTCCCTGATCCATGGAGCAAATGCTGAGATGGCTCCTTGTTTTGCTTCTGGACATAAATGTAGCTTTACTATTTTTTGAACTCTCCTTTTGCTTATAGTGGTAGAGGTAGAGGTAAAGGTAAAGGTAAAGGTAAGAGCGAGTTACTGTTTTGTTAGCAACGCAGAAATATCAAATATGCAGTTCGTTTACCGTTGCAAATAAGTTTTCAATAACTTCGTAACGAAAATGTCTATTTTTTCAAATGTTGCCAATCTCTCAATTTTTTTTTTCATTTTAACTTTTACTCAACTTTCAACTCTTTATGGTGAAAATGATATGAAGGGATTCTCGAACTAAAACATATGTGCGCAAATAATCTTCCCCCCCATACGCACGTACAGTTTTCTATATTTTTTCTTATTAAATAAATCTAAATAAATCACCACCATAACTTTATTCTAGAATTATTATTTATACACACACACACACACACACATATATATATATATATATATATATATATATATATATATATATATA
>BOPP01000004.1:9085922-9143483 GCA_017312745.1 Gryllus bimaculatus | reverse complement strand
GATCTGGGCCAGACGCTCTTCCCAAAGCGCCAATAATCTGAGAAGGAAATGCCAGTCCTGTCCAGATAGCGAAAGGAGCTCTACCGATAACATCGGCCAGTATGAAACTTGTATTCCGGAAGCGCTGTTCTTCTGCTGGCGACGTCCACTCCTATTGACCTGCCTTGCTCTGGCAAAGGAAAGAACTTTATAAACTCTCCACGAAGCAAGACAAGCGGAGCGAACTGCAACAACGATAAGGATAGCCATTTAAAAAAGCAAAGAAATCGAACATATGCACCGGCTTGGCGAACGCTGGGAACAGAGAGGAGACCGGCAGATGGTTCACTAAGTCATCCAATATATCCTCAATGATGAAGCCTGCAACAGCGTGTCTGTGGACAATACAGCTTAAACTCAGGCATTCACGTGGGACATGGAGTTTTAGAGCATACTAAAAGATCAGCAAGACAGAAGACGCGGCATGCTTCTACTGCAACCATAAGTGGACGACGCCGAACATTCACGCTGTTCCAATGCCGAAATGGGACACGCTAAGGCAACGCCATGATATGGGAGTGGTGCTAATGTCTCACAGAACACTGGTCACACTTATGATACTGTAACAACGCGAAGTGCGACTGCAATGAGAAATATATCACGCCATTCTCAGAAGAAGGAAGAAGACGAAAGAAACAGTCTGAGCTTGAACCCGACATGAACACTCGAGTAACAAGGTGGCCCATCCTGAAGTATGCATAATGCGTTCCCGGTGGATAACGCTAACGCCAGGAACACAAAGAGTTTGTGGTTTTAGTGGGTAAAAATCTCACACTGTTGAGGAGTGCGGGCTGCTCTTCGTCTTTTGAAGATTTCCACAGTTCCCCTCGTTAAAAAAAAAGATGTGGTTCTACATTGTGCTCATAGCACTTCTCAGTGGCACATGATAAATGTTGTAAATGTTGTAGATCAATTGGTTCTAAACCCATTTTGGTATTCTCATATTATACCTTCTACATATCTTGTCAATCTATTGTTCACAACTGCTGCAAGAATTTTATATGTAATACTATGTAATGAGATTCCTCTATAATTACAGCAAATTAACGTCTCTCCTTTATTGCATATTGGGCACACAATTGCTTTTTTCCAGTCATTTGGCATCCGTTCTGTATTCAACATTGTCTTTATTAATTCGGATATTCTTTTCTGTAATAATTCTCCTCCTTTTTGTATAAGCTGTACATTTATGTTGTCAATTCTAGCCGCTTTTGATTTCTTAGTTACTTATCATGGCACTAATTTAGAGAATTAAAAATGTAGTTTCTAATGAAATATGTCCATCATTTCGTAAAAATATGTTGTTTGTAAACGTCGGTTGAAAATACCCAATTTGGATGTTTTTACCAAAATCAGCATTTTAAATTTAATTTGTAGAGTAATGGTAAGAGCTAGAATGTTAAAATTACGCATTCAATAACAATGTTATGCTGATGTGTTGAAAGTTACGTTTCACTTTTCTTACTCAAATATTAAGGAAGCTATTCAATGAGACAATCTGGAATTTTTTCGATTACTGTTTTTTTCTGCGATTTTGCTGCAACGTACCCACAGTGTGTTAGTAAAAGGGAAATAGATATTAATATCCTTGAATAGAGTAGAGTTTTTACAAGTATGCACAGTTTCATTGGTTTAGTAATAATGGAGAAGAAAATATTGCAAATTTGAAAAATTTGCGAGAACATACTCGTGAACGATGCTGCTCGGGGTTGAAACCAACCTCTGTGTTTCAAAAACTAGTGAAACCTCGGTAACTCGAACGACGATAACTCGATTTTTTTATTTGTCGAAGAATTTTTTCATTCCCGGCCGCATTACACGTATTTTACACGTAAGACTGTCTCGTTAACTTGACATTTGATACCACAGATTTCTCGATAACTCGAAAGAATATCTTCTTCCTCTGAGTGAAAATCATAATTATAAGTCGAAGAAACGGGCAAAGTTTGTTTTCACGTCTCGGAATCCAGACCCTCCGAGCCATCTCCCACGGAACACTGTCAGCTCTCTGCGCTCTTGCCGCCTGATGTGAATGCCTTGATAATTTTGTGTTGCTCCCAAGATCGGTCTAGCAACACCGCGCAGTCGTATGCTAGCTCTTTGGGAAGCGGTTCCTTTTGTCAAAAACTAGTGCAACACATCCCGGAGATGAACAAAAGTTATTCTCGTTAACCATTAACTTTCAAAGAAAAACTTACAATAATTTGTGAAGTGGAGAAAGGGATGAGAAAGAAATACTATATTGTAGAGGAATTCGGTATTGCTACAAGTATGCTTGCAAAGTTTTTGAAAGACAATAACAAAATTCATCACGGAGTAGAGTAATCACGTTTTCAGCCTGAAAGAAAAAGAATGAAATGTTCAAGTATCTGAGAATACATGTTTATTCTATTACTAATGAACATCTGTTGTATGATTTAACGGACATATTTAACCGTCAGCGCGCTACCTTTCCTTGATGCGACCCCGGGGTCGATTTCCGGTTAGGCAAGATTATAGTGTGCGTTTTCCTTCCGAAAATATGTCCCAGTATATGTTGCCGTGTGATGATGTGAAAACACATTTTTCAGGTTGAGAAGACTACAGATTCGGCGTCGGGATGTCTTTGTTCTAACCACACTTACCCCTTAAACCCATGGTCACGAGACCAGGACGCTGCTGGTAGGACCTGGCCCGTTCGCGGGCTGTCGCGCCAAGTGCAGACAGATTCCCGATCATGTGGTTCAACATTGGTGGTTGACATCCTGAGATTTGAACAAAGTAATTAAACATTCAATTAAGTTTGCCAACTTTTCAGCATATTATATTCCATCATTATGGTTATTAAAATAAAAATCACTTCTCGACACACTTCAGCTCGGCACGCTTCATATACTCCTCTGTTAGTGCTGCCACCTGCCTTTTGTGAGGGGTTATTTGCACGATTACTTTGAATATTATCGGTGGTCACATTAATGTTACATGACTGTGTATTATTGACCGTATGCACATGTAATAGTGACTACAACATGTCCTGTTTTCTGTATCATTATATACAGTTTGTTTGTTCATTGGAAAATTATGTGTAAGTGCTAGATGTATATTAATAGAGTTTTTATTGTTATGACCACCCCTGATGATAGAATAAAGTTTTCCGAAATATTGGCAAATTTAATGATTTAATGTTTTAATTACTCTGACCAAATCCAATTATTTCAACCTCCAATACGTATTTAATATTACACAAAGATCCCAGAAATCTAAATATATCTATTTACAGGTTATTCTGTTCTTATGCCTGAAATACATGATTAATTAAAATTGGTGCTATAAAATTCGAAGTATATTCCCAATTATATATTTAGAAACATCCATTTCTGGAAGGCGAGGAACTTTTATTTTGCTCTACTATGAATCAGACGCTTGTTGAAAAGAAGGGGAGAAAAATCGCACCTCAAATGTTAATGAGAAACGATAACAATACGTGATGGAAAATCATTGTCTAATTCAAAGAATTGCAGGGAGAGCCAAACGAGATATAAAAAAAGCTCAGGACAACTTTTAATTGGCATTACTCGCTAAAACGTCCTTGGAGAATTGAAAAACAGCGCGCAAAAGGAGTTTGTTGACACGTGGCGGTTGGCGCGTCTCGCTCGAAATGGATTTATTGCGTGGGTTTTTCTGTTTCAAAGTACTGAATAACAGAGACCCCTCTGACATTAAGGAAAGACGGTTACATAAAAATAGAATTCTCTGTTAAATCAAACTAGTGACTGAATCATCAAGCATAATACATAATAAAATGTGTAATACGATGGTGTACTATATGCTAATATGTTATCGCTCAGTAAAAAAATAAGACACAGATTATAAATTGCTTTTAATGGTGATGGGATTCATCTGGAAACGAATGTATACATACTCTTCAACTCTAAAATTGTGCTCCTGTATGCTCTAAAAATGTGCTCGGAAAAATTGTTCTCGTCTGAAGTATGGCATAATATTCTCAAGAAACACATTCTATAGCATTAGACTTTCAGATTAGAAAAAATAATTGTGCTATCAAGAGGCAAATTCCACCCCCGTTACTCATGTAGACTTTTCTTTATTAAGCTAGGAATTTTACCATTATATTTTCTCCTGGTTATCAAATTAGTAGTTTTTCGTAAAAAATTACTTTCTCAAAGGTTGGAATTTTGTATTATTGGCCAAAATCAATTCCATCTATTAAAAATTAGTTACATATTTTTAAAGAATACAACATTGTAACTATAACACTCGACGAAGTAATCACATCCATAAAGTGTCAGTATCGACAGCTTACTACAAAACAATTACATACAATATATGTACATTATTTTACAACACATTGCCAGTAGACAAATAATTAAAATAGATACACAAGTGTAAGTGCCAATTATAAAATTTTCTGCTGCATAACTGTTTCCAAGCAATTAGAGATTACGTCGTGTATCAAAAAGAAAAGTAATATTGATTTTAACAATTATATTTAATTATATAGTATCGTAGGCTTTCACGGCCGGAGTCAATAGAAGGTAGATTTTCCGGGCTGGTAGGCCGTGGTCCAGTTGGTATTGTTGGGCCAAACGTTTCGTCCACGTCTGCGGTGGACATCTTCAGTGGCGGCAGACCAGTCGCCAGGCAGCCGCCGCCCCGAACACTGCGCCCGCGATCCTGCCGCCACTGAGGATGTCCACCGCAGACGTGGACGAAACGTTTGGCCCAACAATGCCAACTGGACCACGGTCTACCAGCCCGGTAAATCTACCTTCAATTATATTTAATGTTTTAGTTTGTATTTGAACTGTATAATTTCAAATATGAGTGTAACAGGAACTGTACCTCAGTTGCTGGGTCAATGATAGCCACTTCATTTGGGTTTTTCGTCCAGATTCCTTAATCCGTGAGCGAATGCTATGACTCCTTTTTTTTCAAGCCATAAATTTCACTACCTGTGCTCATTTTCTAGAGTTCAGTGGGTAAGTTATTCAAATGATCGTTCTCCATGTTCTCGCGTCAATAATTCAATTCCTTCACGAAGGGTACAATGAGAGTTAATAACCAACATCTGTAGCCAAAAACGCTCCGGTTTAGGGTAGAGTTCCCAGAATTGAACAAAACGAGCATACAATATACTTCTCCTTGTGTTACGTCACACATAGTTTATTATATTAAGTTTTTTTAGCGTTAAAGATATAATTAAACTCAAGTTGCGGCGGGTTTCTGCTTCAGAAACAACACACATGTTCATATCCATGTACCCTTTAATACATATAAAGAAATCAATGTAATTAATATACAGAGTGATCCGTTTCCAGGGCACGAAGTCATCAAACTCTTAGAAATATTGTAATAATTAACAAGGAACTCTGGCATTTGCTGCCAACCCCTGCAGTAATAAGCACAGTGTTTAAAGATAGCTCTTCATGTAGGGAAAGCCAATAGCCACGGATTATTATATAGTCACGCGGTACGCTGTATTCTGTGCTTATATGAATATGGGAAGTTGTAAATTCTATGAATTAGGGCGAAAAAACGACTGCTCTCTATCTGAAACGTCCAGAGCCACTTCTTGGTTCTGCAGCACCCTTCAAATACCCGACATGCAGCGGTGCACGGCGGGAAGCCTAGCCCAGCCTAAGCATAGATCGGCGTGTTCTAGTTCAAGAGAATCAGTCACAAACGCTAGTCATTAAAACGAGTTTCATAATTCGTGCAATCAATCTGACTACTAAATGAAACTAGTGGTGCTGCGAAAGCACATACTTTCTCGCAGTGTTCCTAATGCTTTGCAATATTATATTGATTTGATGTGATATACGTCATACAAATAGAACAAGAGAGTTGTACGCTTGTTTTAAATTTCAAAATTCGAAAATGAAATTCAGACACTTAATTTCATGAATTCCAGCTCTAAATTTGTGGATTAAACGTCGTCCTCTGATAGCGTGAAGAACGCTTAAAAGAATGGTGCAGATCTCATTTTCGTTCAAATTACTAATTTTTCAAAAATCCCAAAAGTTCATATTTTTGGGCGTCTTCCTTCAACTTCCTTAATGAAATCAGTTCTTCAAAGACAGTTCTTAAAATAAGGGTAATAGGGTTTTTCAAAAGTATGTCCAATTTTCGTGTAATTTTGCGTTAAGAATGGTGTATGAGAGAATAATTTTTAAACAATTATTTTCTCATAATGTAGTGTTTAATTAAAGTGATTAATAAGTTTAATTTATGTAAAGTAAATTTTGGTGTTTGTGTTGGTCGGAGAAACCACGAAAAACTTCCCATCAGAGCGGCTGGCCGCTAGAATACTCCTACAGACAGTGACTGAATTCAATCTACTTGGCAAGCCAGTGTCGAAAATCCTACCACCGTTGGGACTCGAATCTACGACCTCACGGTTAGAGGGACTGCAGTGATATAAGTTGATGCCCTGAGCCATTTTACCAGGTATATTAATTATAGAACTAGGGAGAAGCCAAGTAATCATATTTTGTAGAAAATCTCGAAACATCAATCTGAAAGAAAATATCAAAACTGTATATAAAAATACAAGAGAAAATTATTTAGAAACATGAAATAAATAAGAAAATCTGAAAAAGTAATGATATTACTCTCAAAATTCCTAACGTACTTCAAAGAGGAAAAAGTATTCATTATACAACAGTAAGCGAATTGCAAATAAATACTACGTTCAATTGACTCTTCATTCAAAATGTCAACCTCATCCTCTTGAAATATTTCGTCATCACTCGCTCCATCACATTCAAAATTCTCTCCTTTTTCAAGGCAATCGAGAACAAATTTATCAAATTCCTTGCCTTCCACATTCATGTTCTTGAAAAGTTGAACTCAGAGAATGTAAATTTATGTCTCGCAAAAAGGGAATACTTCATTTTCAACATCAAACGTATTTTCAATGCTCCGTACGTTAATGACATATGCACCAGTGTCCCGAACGAGGACCATATATACACAATATTATTATCTTGTAAAATTTGCTTCAAACAGCGAATAACATACCTTACTGAAATCCACTTCTTTATATTTTCAGTCACTGATGTTTTCGATTCTCAACAATACAAGAGCAAGTTCCTCGAAACACTACAATTTGAGCGTTTGATAGCGCGATGGAAAGCACATTTGACACAATGTAAATATGAACAAAGGAATCTTGCCCAACATTGAAACCCATAAAACTATCCTAGAAGCTCCGTAGAACATACATCATTCACAAAACGTGAATGGTGTATGTTCCACGGAGCTTCTAGAATAGTTTGGAAACAGAATTTGTTCTTACACTACCAGTTGTTTTAATTCGATATCGTTGGTCAGGGACACTAGTAGTAAAATATTTAAACGTCCTTTACACTATCCGAGGACAAAGTTTAATCAAAAAATACGGAGTCGTTTTTGAGAATATTTTGAAAATGTTTTTGAGGTTTCGTGTAAAATACCTGCAAAATTGAAAATATGGGTTCGAAACTCTCAAAGCCTCGAGTTCGTTCAGGTCGAACGGGGAATAACAATTTGGGAGAAAATAAATTGATGTCGTAGGCTTCCGCGGCCAGAGTCATGATCTGGGCTGTCCGGGTGACGCCGCGTCGATGGCTGATGTGCCGACGTTTCGACCGACCCATACAGCACAGCCGTAGCCAGTGCAGTACAGCCCCTGAAGAGGACCGCGACATGTCGGTCGAAACGTCGGCACATCAGCCATCGACGCGGCGTCACCCGGACAGCCCCCGATCAGAAAATAAATTGAACGGTTCAGGTGATAGTGTTGACCACAGAGAGATGGGCGGACGGGCGGGCAAGTTTTGCCGTCAATCGATTTTTAGGTATCAAGAACCCACAAAACATGAATGCTGACAATACCACGTGTTAGAGGAAGTAATTTACTATATGTAGGAATAGGATTTATCCATTTTTTTGTTACCAGGGCTCAAAAATAATAGTTTTCCTGTCAAAAATTCACCGCTTTCCGGCGCACGATTACAATAATTTCTCTTCTTACGTTCATAAGAACGAGAATGAAAAAAAAACAAATCTTTATGGAGCCGTGTATTTTATCGAAGTAAAATAGCTTTTTTGTTTGTCAGAGTCGCTTTTTACTGCTGTACGCATCTTATTGGGCGTTAAGATTCTTCGTGGTTGATGTCGAGATCAGTTTCTCATGACCTATGATATTTAGAAAGGGTGTGTGCCAATCTATCTCAATATTATTCTCATTATAACTGCCTAGCTACACATGAAGTACGATAGATCGTCATCATAGCCGCCATCATACATCATCGTCGATGAACAGAACTCGAGGTCAATGCATCTTTGAACAGGCTCACGCGCAGTTGCATGACCTCAATGCATACTCTTTACCAGTCATAGTACCCACTTGGTGTATATGGATGTTGGAAATATATGGCACGCTCATACAGTATAATGAATCCGCAGGTGAGAACTCGACAGGCTTATCGATCCTGAACATGGATGTTAGCTGTTTCAAAGAGTTGCAAGATTAATCCAAGTCGAGAGAAGCCGAGGAGATTGCTTTAATGTACTCTCGTCGTAAAGAACTACTGATCACATTATTTTTACTTTTTCGCCTTGCTTCGTAAGAAGAGAAAGAATTGGAATACTAACGTCAGAAATCGGCAATTGTTTTGGCAGAAAACTCTTATTACCGGGCCATGGCAACGAAAAAGGGGATATTTTTTTTTCCTTTAAATAGAAAATTACTTCCTCTAACAGGTTGTCTAGTCAGAAACCATGTCGTGTAGGCCCGTGATACCGTAAAATCAATTCACGGAAAAATGTCCATCCATTTTTTTTAATACTTTGCTCTAGAACAGCGCGTAAAGAACGCTTAAAAGAATGATGCCGGTCACATTTACTGAAACTGCAAAAGTTTCATTTTTATTGAACTCAGTGAATTTTCATAAATTGTAAAAGTTAAAATAATGTGAGAAAGTATGTGAAACGGTACCACCATTATTTGTGATCTGTATTTATATTATTCGCCTTCCTACAAACTAAATATTTCTAATCAGAATGTATTAGCTTATTAGAGAGGTATGAAAACATTGAACATAAAAATAAACCTACATATTGATGTGTACACCTTACACATAAAAGCGCTTTTCATTATTTATTAAAAATAATTCAAATATCTTTGATCAGTCCCACGCTTATGTATCGATTTCATTATTTCAATGTTTTATTTACGTATTTATTTACTTACGAGTTTATAAACTATTTAATACCTATTTACTGCATAATTTCCGTACTGTCCTTTCATATCATACATACGAGGAGAAAATTTAAAGAAAAAATTTTGAGCCACTTGAGGAAAATAATTGTTTAATATGTGTTTATATTTCACTAAAATTCTCATATTTTCAAAAAATTGTACATGATCTTATTTCAAGATCTGTCTTTGAACAACAGATAATACGGAAAAAATCTCTAAGTTTAACATGTAGTAGAAAGATGTCGAAAAAATTATGAACTATTGCAATTTTCGAAAAATCAGGAATTTCAACGAAAATGATAATCGCGCCAAGTATTAATATCCGAGGACAAAGGGAAATAAAATTGGAGTTATTTTTGAGAAAATATTATAACTGTTGAGGCTCCATGTAAAGTACACTGAAAATCAACATGTCAGTTTCAAACTCGCAAGAACAAGGGTTCGTCCCGTTCGATTAGTGATTATCAATTTTGGAGAAACTCTTCTCAAAAGTTTAGGCTAATACTGTTCTCAAACAGGCAGACAGATTTGCCGACAATCAATTTGTCGGTATTAAGGTCCCACAAAACATGGATTCTAGTGTGATTCTAACGTGATAGAGGAAGTAATTTACTACATTGAATAACATAATTTATCCACTTTTTGGTTAGTAGTGTCTGGCAATAAGTTTTTCAGTCGAATATTCGCCAATTGATGTCCAATTGCATTGCCAAATTTGATCGATTTTGAGTATTTTTTAAATATATATTAACTTCTAGCAAAAATAACGCAAAACTAATTGTATTTACAAAAATTTGAAAAATACCATTTTTAAGGATCTGAAGTTTTATAACCAAATTCATTTAAGAGAAAAAACTCCATCTTCAATATTTTACTTGTGCAATGTTAACTTTTTGTCATTTTCGAAAATACGGAGAGCTCAATGAAAATGGGACCGGCCTCATTTTATGAGCTTGGAATATTGCCATTGCCTTGCCCATTTATTTACGAATCTGTAACATTTGTCAAAAATGACTTCACGCTGGGAACATATTTTCATGCAAGACTGGTATTTACAACACACGTTCATCAAGTGTCAGTATCAACATCTCACTACCAGATATCTTCTTTCAATACATGTACGTTACTTAACAATGCATTGCCAGATGACATTAAACAATTAATGTCGGTACATACATTTAAGTTGAAAGTAAAATCTTTTCTGCTGCATAACTGTTTCTATACAATTAGAGACTATACTGATTATCAAAAAGAAAAATAATGTTTATTTTAACAAAACAGAGATATATAATGAATTAGTTTAAATTTGTATTGTATAATTTTTTAAAGACTTAATATACTTGTAACAAATAATGTACTTTAGCTTCCGGGTCAATGATACCCATCTCAATCAGGTGTTTGTCCAATTTCCCTAATCCATTGAGCAAATGCTGAGATGGCCCCTTTTTTTGCTTCTGGACATAAATGTAGCTTCACTATGCGCACGTTTTGCTTATAGTGGTAGGAGTAGAGGTAAGAGCGAATTACAATTTCAATTAGCAATGCAGAAAAATCAAAGCTGCAGTTCCTATACCGTTGCAAATAAGTTTGCTTTACCTCGAGAATGAAAATTTCCAGTTTTTCAAACGTTGCTAATCTTGCGCTTTTAAATATTTTTTCTTTATTTTCCTTTTTTTCTTTTTAATTGTTAATCTCGCGCTTTTTTAGATTTATTATTATTACTATTTTTTAACTTTTACTCATCTTTTAACTATTTGTAGTTAAAATGATGGGATGGGATTCTGAAACTCAAGAAAACGTGCGCAGATGATCCTTCCACTTACGACACATACAGTTTTTAGGGGTTTTTGGCAAAATAAACCTAAAATCCAACACCAGGCGAATGTCGGAGCAGTATCCTATCAAACAGGCCACGGATCGCGCGCGATCTTTCCTTCCTCTTCCTTGTCCTATCCTCTCGCCTTTCACACATTTACACTATCATGCACTACACTACCACATGCCGGGAGACCGGTCGGGAGCTTAGAGCTTGTCCCGGCTGGGGCGGTGCCCCGCTGGTGGGAGATTCCTGGTTGGGGAAACCCCGTTAGCCGGCGGCTGGTCGGCGTCTGATCTCGCCATCCAGAGGGGAAGACCACCGCCACCTCCGGGGAGGAAATCATGCACTACTCTGACGGGACTAATGACCTTAGATATTGACGGGTCCAGAATCAGTAACAATCAATCAAATAAACTATAATAAATATATCTGTACAATTTTGCTATTCTCGTCTCTTTCTGAAAGAAGAGGTTAGCAACCTTTGACTATCCATGTCTTTGTTTGGGAACATTCCATATCTCAAAAAATAATCATTCAAAAATTCTTTTCAAAATCATGGATTTTAATGAGAACAATATATTCACATCATGCAATTATCAGAATTTTCTGCTGAAGGAAAAGAGTCGGTTGCATTTTTTGAGGCGTCTTCCTACAACTTCAATAGTGAACAGGAAGTTTTTTCCGTAATGAAATTTGCTCTTTAAGGACAGATCTTAAAATATGGTCCTACTCAATTTTTCCAAAATATAAGTGGTTTTCGTGTAATTTTGTTAAATTTTTTTTAAATTTCTACTCAACTTTTTTACTCCCAACTTTTTCTTTAAGCATTAAGGGTCGGTACAAAATATGGTGCTAGTCGCATTTTCGGGGAACTCTCCATATTTTCGAAAATTATAAGAAGTTAACATTACTAAAATACGAAATTGACGATGGAGATATTTGCCTTAGATAAAGTCTGTTGTAAAAAATCTGTTCTTTAATAAGTCATGTTTTGAAGAAACTAGTACTTTTTGCGTAACTTGTGCTTGAAATTAATGCAATTTATAAACAAACATTTCATAAATCTCCCCAATTTTTTTCTTCCATGGATAGAAGAAGGAACACTTAAAAAAATGGCATGGGTCTCATCTTTGTTGAACTCTCTGAATTTTCGAAAATTGCAAATTTAGGAATAATACGAGAAAGTATGCGCTGTTGGAGCAGTACTAGTTTCTTGAATAATGTCAGCCTGTCCTTGAGCTACAGCACTGTAGTATATTGTATGCAGTAGTATATTCTAGAATCCATTTAAATTGATGCAGTAGACTCTCGTCCATGCATCATCCATGACAGCATGTGCACAGCTTGTGATCAAAAGTTTTCTCACTTATGCATCCTACCTTCACTCAAAACTTGCCCTCAATCTTATTGTTAGGTGCACAGCATTGACTACAAATTCCAACATTATTTATCATAAATTTTAAAACACAACACAAATAAAATGAAAACAATTGTTTTATTGCGCTATAATTTATTTTAACTTCTTGCATTTAAAAGGGGGTGGGGTATTGTCACTGGTATTATGTAATTATTTAGGAGGTTTCAAGTGCGTATTTTGGGTGCATTACAGGGAGGAGAGGGAGTATTCAAAATACTCCAAATTTGCGTTATGTAATTTATGGATGGCCCCTAATAATGTTTGTCCCCAAGCATAAACTGAAAGCAAACTTAAATAAATTATTTTTATTATTTTAATATGTTTTGGCTATTTTATTACATCCATTTTCCCATTTATTATTTTATACTGTGGACTGCCTGACGGAGCACGCACACAAGGCATGTGATGACACTGAAAATTTGGCAACTATGTCTGAATAAATAATAGTGTCATAATTTGATTGTCTTTAATATTTGTAGATATTACTAAAATTTATTAAAAAAATATTGGGTTCAAAAATGCTGTTTCTTCTATTTCAAATGGTATTCAATAACCATTTATTACAGTATTGAAATTTAAGGCTGAATTTGAGCAATTTCCCTTTCTGAAAAATTCTATTTCTTGGAGTTACTTTCTAAATAAGCTCTTTATTTAATGGTCAAAAATGTGAATTAATTTATTTTTTTATAAAACATGATGTCGAAAATATAAATATTACACAATTCAAAATTAAACCATCTTGTTACTAGAGAATTTCTCTCAATATTGTATTTCAAAACATACCCTCTAGAGGTAATGAATTTTGAGGAATATGCTTTTTACTTAATGCAACTTAGAAGACTCAACTCTGCTAAACACATTTTCAGTCATGTACACATGAAATAAAAAGGTCCATTTTACATATAAAGTGGGTATCAGAATTGAACATGAAGGTTGACATGGAGTGTTGTTTCAAGCAGTTTGATGAAAAGAGTTTTCAAGATATCTGGGATATTAGGATTACATTATATACAATGTAATGATTGCAATTTAATGTAACAATTACTGATAACAGAAGAAAGTATGTGATGTAGTAGCACCTCTATGTATATGAAAATTCAAAAAATGAAAATGAAATGAATGAATGCTAATGAAAATAAATCTCGTGCCAAATAATTTAGTATATTATTCAGTATAATTCATGTATTCATTGTCGTTATTCTTATTACACACAGTTTAGTGAAAACTAGTAGTAATACAACACACATACGTTTTTGTGTTGTTGGTAATGGTTACGCATTATTATAATATTGCAACTTATATTCTACTAACACTTCTGCAATTTCACATCAGTCATGATATAAAATGGAATGAAGCCCTATATTGTTTTCAAAATATTAGTCACGATCACATAATTTTGAATTTAATTTTAGCAATTATCCAAAAATTTTTAAACATATTTTCTCAAAAATAGCTTCTTATATTAGTTTTTTTTTTTTTTTTTTTTTTTTTTTTTTTTTTTTTTTTTTTTTTTTTTTTTTTTTTTTTTTTGAGTACTAGGTGCTGAATCACATGTCATCATTGTCATTTCAATAAAGAATTATAGTTTTTCATATGGAAACTACACATGTTGTTTCTTCAAACCAATGTTACATCGATAATAAATACATTTGAGATACATTTCCTGATTTAATTCAATTTTGGGCACAATAGCTTTAAACAAAAACTGATACTGTTTCTCAAATTTTTTAAATTTTAGAGTGTAGTTGTAAGTTAGCATTTTCAAATACTCTTAAGCATTTTTCACATAAAATCATTTATATTTACTTTCTCACCATACTACGTTTTTGCATAGAAAAGAGAAAATATTGTAATGCTGTGTTAAAAATTTGACATTTTTTCAAAGAAGACTAGTATTGTAGAGCTATGATACCAAAAAAGTGGATAAATCTTGTTGCTGTATTTAGCAGTTCAAAAGAAGATTCTCATGGAAAACAAGTACACTTTTACTCTTAAATTCTGATGTACACAACTACAACACTTGTCAAAAGGATAACCTACATGTTCCCAACTCAGAAACTACACTCAAAAAAGTACCTTAATAGAGGGCATTACACGTTCAACAAACTGGGCAACGATATTAAAGAAATAAATACAATTCATACATTTAAAAGAAAATTGAAAGCTTTCCTGCTAAACAACATGTTCTACAGTGTAAAGGAATATTCAAATCACAACAAGTCTCCCCTTAAAAATATTTATATAAATAAAAATTCTTATCACATTTTTTGTTTCTATTGACAGTTTCAAGCTGAAGCAAATAAAAAAGAACTATCCTGTCCTGCCTGTGTTAAATTGCAGTTGGACCAATGTAGAAGGAGAATGCCAGACCAAGATTTCAATTTCCTTCACCCTGGATTTACTAGATGCATTGGGTGGTGCAGTAGACTAGGTGTAGAAATAGAAAAAGAACTAGCCAAAACCTGCCTCCTACGCCTTACCATTTCAAGATTTAAACATAGAATTTACAAATATTGTTAAATTATACGTAGTTTTTACCATAAATGATATCATGTACTATTATTAATATTATTATAGTCATTGTTGTTGTTTTTATTATTATTATTATTATTATTATTATTATTATTATTATTATTATTATTATTATTATTATACATAGTAGAAGTAAAATGACAATAACAAGTAAATTGTACTTTTACTTAGAACATGAGAAAGTACAAATCATGAAAGGTTAAAATATGAAGCTACAAAAAATAATTATCTACTTTACAATATCTTAATCTATCTGAAACAATTAGTATAAATCCTAGCCAATGACCCCATCTCGATCAGGTTTTTTGTCCAGTTTCCCCAGTCCCTTGAGCAAATGCTACTGTGAGATGGCCGCTTTTTTTTGCTTCTGGACAGTAAAGTAACTAAACTCTCTACCCAAGAAATCATATTGACTCATCATACACGATTGTAAATGTATATGTCAGTCAATAAAATATTTTTATATTGTTATTAAAGTACATATTGTGTAGTCAGAATCTATGATTTGTGGTTTCTTGATACCAAGGAATTGGATGATGGTAAAACATTTATCTGGCTGTCTGGCTGTGGCAAAAGCTAGTTCCTAAACTGTTTGGACTATTTCCTCAAAAATTGATATTCCTTTATTTATCTGGCTGAATGCAAGGTCCTCTGAGTTTAAAAGTATGTATTGACTGGGTCATGACCTCTCTGAACATTTTGAAAGAGGCCCTATTTTCCAAATAAATGAAAAGATTGGAAATTGTACATTATGTACCAGTGGAACTGATGTATACAAGGAAGAAAGTTTTGAACAGGACACTGGACACATTTAGCAAGAACCACACAAAAAATACCACACCTTGCTACTCTTTATAAATTAATGTAAGAGATAAAATAAGGCTAAAGGTGAAGAAACTTTGGATCATGACAACAAATTCTATTGACATCATTTAAATACCTAATAGATTCAGGGTTCATTAACAAGTTTTCAAACATTATCTACCAACAGAGTAAACTTTCCTTGCAAGGTGTGTCTTAAATGATATAAGTGAATGTTCATTGGGGGCAATATTTCAAGAAGTTTCATAGAGAGTTCTGTAAGAGATGGCTGAAAAATTAGTCATGTATTTGTTCCAGTAATTATTATAATCATACATAGTCATTATAAATAATACAAAATAGTATGTGCAATGTTGTTGCACCAGTGGTTTCAATCTTAGTAACAGTTCTGACAGTTAATTTCTGCTTAATAATAGCATATCAATGTTTTCTTGATTAATTTGATTTCTATTTTGAGAACAAAAGCTCAAAAACCATGAACTACAACTACCATTAATTAATTATCCAAACCATTTTTTATTTCTCTCTATATACAAAGTGCTTCATTAAATGTGCAATAGCTTACGTGATGAGCCACAAGGTCTAAATACGTAGCTTGGCAGTAAATAAGAACTGAAAATCTTTTCTCTTATGAAGAATATTTATAATAGCCTACTGAAATTTGATAAATGATATAAGTGACTTTTTTCTAAATTTACTTTTGTCCAACTTTGAAAGGGGGGAGGTTATATAATTCATTGTGTTTACTATTAAAATGTTTGTGCAGTCTTAATGTTTACAGATATACCTCAATTTAAATGATTTTTCCTTTACCTTAAAAGGTATAATTTCCTAATGGTACCACAGTAGAAGTGCAAAGCTATAATAAATACTGAAGTGGTGAAAACAACACTAGCACCTTAATCATACACAATGAAATGAAATGAAAGCCAGGGGTTGTGGCTAACCAAGTGAACAAATGTCAAATGTTTCATCACAGATTTCATTGTGATGTTCATCACAAATTGCTTCAATGATGTTTCTATGTTCATTACAAATTTTACTTTGAATGGAGATCAAATCCTGGCACCAGCGATGAAAGGCATTCAGTCTGACCATTCACCACAGATTGCACTCATTAGATGAAGTGAATCATATTTAAAAGATAAGTTTGAATATCATTATAAAAGAAAGAAAAAATTTACTCCATATTGATAGAATGTTGATACTATTATATATTTTTATTATAGTCATTCTTTTTAATACATTTTTAAACAATTGATCAAAATCAGAGGTTTCCTATAGGATTGGTATCAACCCCTGGGTGTCGATGAAATTTTAAAGGGGGTCATTGATCAAGGTATTGATTGGGGATCTATAGCCAAATATAAACTGGTGATTGATAAGTAGTATAATGAAAATCCCATTGATTTTAAAAAATATCAATGATAATTAATTGTTTTCTGTTCTAAAGCAGTAAAACATATAATAATAAATTAAACATTTGCTCCTATTCTTTATTATCCATTATTCATTCCTCACAAACTGATATTGCTAATGAATAAAAGAAATCACACTCCATGCTTATTTCTTCCTTTCACCAACAATATTTTTATATCATTTAGATTTCAAGCTCTTAATTTCATGTTAATTGCAGCAGAGAGGACTCCATTTTCAATTCTCTTCATCATGATATCCAAGAAACTAGCTTCTCAACTGCTTAGGATGTTTAGAATACTCAACAAATTATAACTATATATTCACATTGATTACCATGGAAGAGAATACTTCCTCCAATAAGCTCTGGCGCACTGTTGTAGTCACTTAAAAAATGCCCAACATTTTGTAA
This sequence comes from Gryllus bimaculatus, assembly GCA_017312745.1. NCBI lineage: Eukaryota > Metazoa > Arthropoda > Insecta > Orthoptera > Gryllidae > Gryllus > Gryllus bimaculatus. Next base: position 9,125,782 of record BOPP01000004.1, on the reverse strand, counting down.
CCATTGCACAACAATGAAGATTAAAAACACAGCTACTGAGAAGCTGAAGAGTTGTCAATTATTGAAAATGTAGCTAATTACCAATAATTACCATAAATATTGGTGTATGAAATGGGTATCTTTGAAATATTTATGTGCAATACTTTGTGTTATGATTATGTATGCAGCAGGCTATATTATAGTGAATAACATAAAAGGGTTGATGAATCAAACAATTACTTGAAAAGGGGTTGATGAAAAGAAACATGGCTGGGAATCCTTGATGTAAATAATGAAGATCAGGTGGTCTTCTTGTCCTTTAACATTGAAACCTTATCTATGAAAATGTTTTCTCTTTTTGACATCTCTGTTTTGTTATGTTATAGTACACTTTGTGGTTTTTCTTTATTATATCATTAATTAATGAGTTATACCTACTGCACTTAAAATTCGACCCTTTTCCTTGAAGTTTTTATTTTTTATTTTACATTCTTTTACCATATTTTTATTTGCGTTCATGGGAATGGAATAATTGATGGAATGTAATAATTAATAAAAGTATATTTCTTTTAAAATTGGTCTTCTAAATCTATCAGTACATAATTGTTTACTTCCTTAATTACATTTACTTTGTAGCAATTGGTGTAAAGGAAATTCTGATTCTCCTAAATATGTAATTTTAATGGAAACAAATTTTAGTTATGAATGAATATTACCATGATTTTTATACAATTAGTATACAATATTATTCATCTTCAAATTCTATCTAGTTGCCTACACATAACAATTGCTGGAAAGTATTTTTGGTTTTTTAAAATATTTTTATTAGAATTTTATATTTAAATTATTGTAGACATTTTCTGAAATATCTATATACTGTCTGCCAATAAATGGGAAGACATATTTTGAAAATTACAAATCTAATATTTGTAAATCTACTTTCAGATATCGTTTCATTCATATACACTTTAAAAATAGCATGTATTCAGAAAATTTTCCTTTTCACAGTATTATTTATAACATAATATATTACAATTTATAATCTGAAAAATTGATAATGACACAACTTTTATTTTCCTTTCCCTACATTAATAGCAGCTGTATTGTTCTACACCAGTACACAAGAAACCTTTTTTCGTATTGTTGAATGTGAAAGATAAATATACACAAGAAAAAGTCTCCATGATGTACTGTACATCAAGAGCTGCATTTTGGAAAGCATCGAGTGCTTGGTCATCACCATCTAGGAAAGAGCCACCACTTTGTGAAATTTATATTATCCCAATTGACCTAACCTTAGCAGATATTAACATATTTTCTTTCTAACTAAGCTAATTTGGAAATGAAGGCACTGATTGAATTTTAAGAGAAAAGTTAAAATACCACATTTATACTCAGTATCTTCTGAATCAGTGCCACTAGCAAAAATGATTGTTTCATTCTTTTGTTGTTATCATCTTTACAAGTCAAGACAGAATTATTTTGTTGCTTTTGGTATTGTAGTGATTCTTCCAATCTGTGTTTTCATTTCAAGTTCTTCTCCATTTTTCAAACATATAATTTTGCCATTTGCTGACTCTTTGTAGATGAGGTCAACAAATTATTTAAATAGGATCCAGGAAAGTATCAATTTCCATGGTTGTGGTTTCAAATGTGTGGCCACAATTAGAGCCCCGGTTTTTATCGATATTTTCACTTTGTAACCAAGCTTTAATCAGAAAGCCAGGCTAGATTTAAGTCAAGTATTGTGTGAAATATTGTCTGCAGGCCTGTTCATCCATGTTTTGGTGAAGTCATCAATATAGCTATATGTTAAGGCTGAGATATAAGACTACACTCATGTCTTAATCATCACTTCACATTGGCAACTTCTCAAGAAACATTTTTAATAATCATGGTTTCCATCTTAATCAGGTACACAACAGAAGTGTAGCTACATGCCCAAGGACCATGGTGAAAAGTATCTTAATGCATCCCCTCATTGCCATTGCCGTCTTTATTGGAGTTTGGCAGGTATCCTCACTCAGGGCATTTAACCTAGGGGGCACTGGTGCCATGCACTGATTGCCCGTCTAGCTAAGCCCTAGGTCAGCATAAACTTGCTGTCATGTTAACCCAACAAAGATTTTTTCCATCCTCACTATCACCAACTTCACTCCATATATCCTATTACCTCCATTTCCAGCTCCTCCTACTCCTCCATTTCATAATCTCATCCAATGAGCTTTATCACTCTCACTCCAGCTCCAACTTTCTCCCTTACTCTAAATACTCATCCTAAGTACAATCTTTGCTGCAACTGAAAAACACCTCCAATCTATGACCTGTAACAACTATACCCACCAGGAAAGCCCTGAACACAAAAATAAAGATAAGAAAAATAGGAATAATATTCTACATTAGGTACTACATCAAATTGTGCAGTCCTTAAGAAACAAGCTTAAAGGTTTGGAAACATAACTCAAACAAAATCTTAAAGGCTCAACAATATAAAGAATCACTGAATATATTTTCCCTCAACAACAATTTTTAGCACACATTTTCCAGGATTCACCCTAACTAATTGGTCATAATAAAAATAAGTTAATCTCATCATACATATAGTGAAAGCCTGTGTACATTTCTGTTGAAGATAATATTCAGATTGAGTGAATCACAGAATACTTCTCACTCGTTACATACAGACTTTGAAATACCTGTCATAGAATTATTAAAACAATTTAATGGTGCTAAAACAGCTCATACTTTCTTGCATCTTTTCTAACTTTTGCAATTTTTAAAAATTTCAAGAGTTCAACAAAAATGAGACAGGTGCCACATTTTTAAGCTTTCTTTGCTCTATCCATGGCGAAAAAATTAAAAAATCGAGTTTTTGAAAAAATGTTTTAGTTTTTTTTATTTGCATTAGCTTCTTAATTAAAAATTGCACAAAAACTGTTTATGTCTATATGTCATTTTTATCAGAGACCTAACGTATATGGAAATAAAATGTTTTATTACTTAGGGCTGAGGAGCCCTTTTAAATTTTTCAAAGGAGGGGGGCAAGGTCCCTTACCCTATTCTATGTTGTGTGTATTCTATAACCCCCAGGAAAAAGAAATGTCTTTATAAAATACAGTTGAACCTCGATGTCCACAAGCGTCTTCGGAGTGAAATATTTCTTCGACTTACGAACAATTCGAGATATCAAAACAATACTCTCTTAAAACATGAACTGTTTTTAGTAGACACGATTAAATATTACCGTTAAATCATAAAATTGATGTTCATTAGTTTTAGTATAATAAACATTTATTCTCAGGTACAAAATATTGTGTAACAAATCATAAAGATATTATATGATGTTACAAATTACTTTATTGTACAAAAAGGTAAGTATTTTTTCTGTTGCATGTTTTGCATTAGCCTTTGTTCAACCAAGTTTTCCAGTCAATTCACTTCACTAAATGTGTCCTCACCAACTGAAATCTGTCACTGAACATGCCGCCGGAAAGTGTCTAATCCCTTCAGAGCCTGCGGGGCAGAAGGTAGTTTAGAACTATGTAATTCTCCTATGTCTTCTATCTCTGGCGAGTCCTCTTGTTCTGCTACCATGATGGAATCTAAAATTTCTTTGTCTGTAGATTGGTCAGTGTTCCGTGGAAAAGGGCTAGGGGGTTTGGATCAGAGAGTATATTGGTTTGGATTACGAGACGTGAAACCCTTTTTAGGTTACGAGTTGAAAGAATATCTTCTGAGTGAAAATCATACTTTTGAGTTATCGAGAAATTTGTGGTATCAAATTTCGAGTTAATGACCCAGTCTTACACGTAAAATACATATAACGCCACTGAGAATGAAAAATTGTTTCGTCATATCAAAAATTCGAGTTATCGAGGTTTGATTGTATTTGAAATTGCTCTTGATAAACTTGAAAGGCACAGACACTATAAAATTGTGTTATGTGCTCATTTGAATTTTAAAACTGTTAAAAATCTGAAGACGAAAACTTACTTCAAAATTTACCCAAGTCTTTCGACTGTCAAACAACTATAAATCAAACTACCAGAATATGCTATTATTATAACAATTGATCCTACTGAGTTGTTAACATTGGCTTCAGTGGCCACACAGCCCAAATTTTCAAATTTGAAATGGACCCAAAAATCGTAAGGAAACAGTTTATACCATAAACAAGTTATTTTAATTCCATTTTTCCACAACTTCAAAAAATATATATAGAAACTCAAGGATAAATAAAGGTAAGTGAAATAAAATATAGTATGCATTGAACAATCTTTCACAACAATCGTCATTCTGATTTCATTAGGTTCTAGCAACTCATACAAAATTATTCTGGAGAAAGTAATAAAACAAACTAAATTATTCATGAATAGTAAATATACAAAAGGAAACAAAAACAATGTTGAATATAGTGAAAAATACTCTAAAAGTAAATAATAGTAGTATAAAAAACATTAACCTTCATTACAAAAATAATGTTCTGCAGAATCCTCAGAAGATATTCAATAAACATTTGCCAGAAACTGAAGAAAAAAGTATATTCACACTATTTAACATTAAAATCCAGTCAAATACCTGCACAACACGAAATGTAAATTACATGTATATGAATGAACTTACACCCTGAAATACTAACAATCGTTAATCAAATGAAAAACATTGTCCTCAGGACTGGATAATATCCCTGGCTCCATCATTAATAACAGTGCATCGTACATGATTGAACCACTCACTCACATTTTCACACGCACACGCACGCACGCACGCACACACACGCACACACATGCACGCGCGCGCGCGCGCACACACACACGCGCACACACACGCACACGCACACACATGCACGCGCGCGCACACACACACATCCATACCCGCACACACACGTATAAGAGGTTCTCGATAATCGTACACAGTTTGTACTCATCTACTATTGTAATTCCATGTAGTGGGAGCTGCTTTTGGAAGCCTTTTTTAACCTCATTGTCTAGAGCATAGAGGAGAGATACTGTAGAGTATAGAGAGGAGTATATCTCTACTCTATGGTCTAGAGCATGGCAACGTTTAGGTCAGGGCTTGCCAACTCAATGCTCTGTGACAAAAATCTTCTCTCCTGCTCGGAGCCGAGCCGGGGAGCAAAGGTAGTGCCGGACGCGGCGGCGGGTGTACTAGTCGTGTACTAGTAGTGTTCCGTTGATGGTATGGAAGTAAGGGAAAAAGTTCGCTGGATAATTACGTTTTTGAATGTAAATTATTATTTAAATGTTAAATAATTCAATACAAATATAAAAAATTAATTAGCTGAACGTAGATTATTTCATGACTCAAAGCAATATCCGACTATATTTATCGTAACTAGTACTGATTCCACTTACATTCTTCTAACACCAACATGTTTCGAGACGACAGTTTTAATATTCCAATACAGTATTTTATTCAATGTTATATAATATAACAATTTAAGTTCGTCCCGAACCAATAACAGGCACACAAAATAAAGAAAGTTGTAAAGAAGTAAAATTAAAAAGACCCAAAGACCTGAAACATGTTTCTCTATGTATGTCAACCCACTGAACCCGAATCTGAAACTACGATTGCGCCACCACCCTCCAGTTTTTTTATTCGCGTTTTTTAAATTCTGGCTTCAAATTCGGATTCAGCGCGCCGACATTCATAGAGAAGCATGAAGTATTTGGGTGTGAACACTTTTTATTTTGTGTTCCTGTGCTGTTAATGTTAACAAATAGGTATAAATAGATACCCGGTAGGGGTCACGTGAGAGAATTTGAACTCCAGGCTTCATTATTCATCCTGTACAGTTTTGTTTGAGATTATTGTAAATGCTCGTGATTTTCAATTCCTTTTTCATAATCTTCTATCTGCAGAATACTTTTCTCATTTCATGATAGCTGTCTATCTGTAAATGCTCAGAAAATATTTTCATCTCTGAGCTGTAAAGCTGCGTAATGCTTCTGTCGGTTGAACACTTTAACATTCTGAAGTTCTTTCGAATACTCTAAATACTTCTCCATTGATACGGTATCTACAAAAGGAAACCTTTATTCCCAAACCGAAAGAAAATTAACGGCTGTAGACGGTCTCCCAGTCATGTTCCCCGAAACATCGGCAAAAGCCCACCTCCCTCCCGCCTACCCCTTGCACGCAACGCTTCTCCGAGCAGGCGCTCGCGGAGGAGAATGCAGCTCCGACGTCATTTCTCCTCCAGTTAGCAAACGCTGGTTTAGGAGACTGCGAGAAAAATGTTGATAAACCAGTTAAAGTTTTGAAAAAAAAAAATCTTTGATTTTGGAAACTGACTGAGATAATACCAGATTAAATGTAAATAAATGTATACCACTGAAACGATAAGCTCATGCGGAGTCCACATACGCGCACAGTGAGTCACGGTGAGTCATCAAGCCGATAGCTTCCAAAGGCGAGCTCGACCGCGCGCGCCCACCACACGCGCCAGCATATCTGCTGATCATAGCATTCCCTATGAGACGCTGGTTGCAGTCAGCCTCGAGCTACCAATGAGCTTTACAGGCGAACTCAACCCTATCTATTGGTGGTAATGAGAGTTAAGTGCTCATTTTAGAAAAATAAGATTGGACGTGCCCAATTTAAAATGTTTTTTTCTTGAATACAAGTAAATGATTCTAAATTACTAGTCAACTGGTATTTAAATGTAAGATATCTTTGAAAATGAGGGGAACCAACGCTTCCCTTTCTTCCATGGAATAACGCTCCTACTCCAGCCTATTAGCAACAAAAACTGAATCATCCTGTAGATCCCGGAGCGATGTGCCAGCTGCATCCCTATCTTCTTTGGCCTGATTGAAGGCATTGCACATCAAAGGGGTTAAGTGATACCTTTCAAATCATTGTATAGTAGTTACAATCCTGTAAGTTTTTAAAAAAATGTTTGCCCATTTTTCTCAACCGAGAATGATAAATTGTGGATTACCACAAAGATCAATTTTAGGATCTATAGTGATTTTTCATATATACTTTCATTAAAAATAAGTATCTGACTCTACAAAACAACAAAATATTTATATTTACTGGTGACAGAAAACTTAATATCAAACCAAGTACACAGCAAAAAGAAACACAGACATAGAGGCCCTAGTAAAATGGTTCTCAGAAAACAAACACCAGCTTTAAAGAACAACACAATTGGTCATCAAAATCTTTCCTGTTAATAAAATCTATAAACAACTTTCCTTAGATTACTATTTTAAGATTATCTAAAATAGAATTCTCATATTATAAACCTACATAACAAACTCACCAAGCATTATGGCATGTAGGGCTTATATTGCCCCCTTCCACCTGCAAATCAAATTCTAACTTACATTACAGCCAACTTGCAAATGCAATGCAATCTTTGTAAATGTTCATTCACTTGTGGAATCATATTCTGGGGAAATTTCCCAGAAAGTATGTACCTTTTATAATTCAAAAACAAATTTTGAGAACAATGACAAACACTTACACATGAGCAGACCTGGAATAGACACAGAACATATGGAGTGGTTGCTCTTGGAGCCTCCTCAGTAAGGTAGCTCTCACAATGAGGGACTTCAGCAAATTCCATAAAAAATCAGATGCCTGAAAAAACCACTGACAGTGTGCCACTATCTCAAATGTTGAGAAGTAGCCTATTACAAAAGACTAGGTGCCACTATCTCAAATGTTAGAAACACACATTGTCAATTGAACATGTCCAGAAAAAAGATAAATGATGTTTTATAATATGAATAGTGTGTAATGAAAAATAGCAAATACTACTGATATTGAATTTATGGCAAAAAAAGATTACCATGATGTAAACATAACCAAAAATAAAAGCGTTAGGTAGAGCATCACTTCTACTATTGAAATAACTAATTTCATACACATTTCTCTCTGAAGTTGATAAATTCCAAATCTGTATTTTGAAAACAAGAAATTCCATTAGTTCATATTATCAGAAAGATTAGTACCTGTAATAATATAAAATGCCACATTCATTTACATAATCAAAAAATAGAAATTGTTTCATTTCTTCAATACAATTTTGTGAATAATTTTAAAAATCAAATTTTTTCCCAATTGTTTTTGCAAATGTGAAAGTAAACAATGTCCATAATACTGCTTTTGATTTTAAGTGTAAATTATAAACACAAAATGTGATATACGAGTGTAGTTCTCTTATATGGAATATCTTTTACTACAGTCTCAATACATATAATTACATATTACGTAAAATGTTCTCAAAGAGTATAAGTTACAAAATGATTCTTAAGAATCATTGCTTGACATAACTTTCTGATTAGGAAATTCATTAAAAAATTTTTCAACATTCTGATGCAAAAATCAGGACAAAAAAATAAATTGAAGATTAATGGTCCCTGCATGAAGACTGTTGTGGAAATCTTGCAAGGGTTAATTCAGTCCTGGGTGAGAGTCCTGTAAACCATTGTTAAAAAAATTAAATATGCCATCATTTGCATGTGGAGACATATTTGAAACACAGTCTTTATGTACATTACTTACATAACACAAGGATTCTGTAACTTCAAATGCAGAAATTAATAATTATAATACTAGAAAAATCAACAACTACATGACTTTTATACTGAAACTGCACTCCTCCAAAGACATCAGAGACATTACACTATATAGCAAACTCTTTTATGAATTTAAAATCCTAAATTCAATACATGCCTTTAAATACAAACTGAAAACTTTCCTGTTGAACCATGTACTTTACACTACTAGAGAATATTCAATTTAAACATGCATTCACATAAATATAAACTTCTAATCCCTTATTGTCCCATATTTGACTTCCAAAAAAGGATCAATGGGTCTGACTCAGACTTCCTGCTTATTTAGATATTTTTTTTGTTTGCTTGTTCAGCCCCCTGAAAATAACTTTGCATTGTTGTGTTGCATTATGTTCCTTTCGAGGGGTTATATCATTATAATGTCTGTGTTGTGATAAATCCCAGAAATCATATGAGATTATAGGCAATAATACTCACTTATTTGACTCGCTATGCTTGTCAGAAAACTACAACCAGCTTCTTAAAGGGGTAGATTTAGTGACTACAATACCTGTTATTTGCTAAATAATTATAAAGGGACAATAAAACAGATGGTTAGGGTGGAACTGAAAATGAGGTTTCTATTTGGATGTAAGTGACATCTAAGACATTTCCATTTATTTTTACTGTATGACAATGAAATGTAAGATTTTTCAATGTACAAACTGGCCAGCACATAGCTAATTAGTACTCTGTAGCTTTTTCTATTTGATACATTTCTTTTCTTAATGTTTTGTATTCAATATGAATGCTAAGTAAGTTGATAAATATTTCATTTGGCTGTGTTTTTTCAGACTTAGATCTAAATGTGAAATCTCTTGAGTGAGTATTTGCATCTATTATATGACTAATATTGCTACTAAAGTTAAAAATTTCTGAAAAGAAAAATTTGTAAAATTTAAAAGGATTAACATCAGCAAAAACTTGAAAGCATTTTTTTCTCTTGTAATCATTACAAAAACACTTGTTCACAAATACTTCTATAGATAGCAAAAGCATTTGAATATTTTCGGTTATTCTTTTCTCATGAATCATGATGTGTGATATGTTATCAAAAATGTATCTGTCACAGAATCTTATCTACTATGTATAATTATCTAATTATAAAAAATATTATAAAAGATATTTAATCTAAACTGATTTTATTTCAATAAAGATTTTTTGTTGAAATATATTATTTTGATAAATTTTTGACATGTCTCACATTAAACTAAAATGTTTACTGTAGGACAAAGCATGAAATTGTAATAGTAACAATAAACAGAGTTTTCAAAAAATAAAATAAAAATCTTACACTATCTTACATAGACCCAGAGAAATTACATTTCTTATCAGAATTATGGAACTGCAAATCATATTTTGCTCTATCTTACTCTATTCTGTTCTCTATTTGTGTAATTTATTTGTTACATGTATTGTGTATCTTTACATTGCCTGAATGTGAACTTTATCCACAACAAATTACTTCTAATATTTGCCTTATGTCTTCCATTAAATATGATTACTCTTAGTTTTGCAGGTGAATTCAATATGGTGTCTCCCACTTTCTGCCTTAAAAATTTGTTTCATTACAAATGTAATACGTGCTTATCCTAGCATTTCATGTTCATGACAGTTTCAAAATTTCTTCTAATTTGAAGTAAGAATAAATTATTATATAATGACATTATAATAATATAAATACATTATTATAATTGAAACAACAAAACGAATTTGTTGCCTGGGGTAATAATAATAAATGTAGAGATATTAGAAGTCAACAGTTACCTTGCCAATTTTAGTTACTATATTTTCAACACTAACACAAACTCTCATATTTATTTACCCTTTACAATTTTTGAAATCATCAATATTTGAACATTGGCATTATTCTATAGTTTTAGACGTTACTTGAAAAAGGTTGACTGCACCTTGGCTGAATTTTCTTCAGCATTGAGCGGTAAACTCTTCCAAAAGACTTTCAGTCTTCAGCACTAATACATATTCAGCTATTGATGAAGTAATAAATAAGTTTGTGAAAAAATGGAATTAGCTTATTCAGTAGAGGCCCAGAGCATGTGCTTAATCTGTGTATGTAGGCCTATCAAGACACTCCTGCATATATTGGAAAATACTCAAATATACATACAACCATTAATGCCCATTAGGGGATTCAAATCTGATGCCCTTTGAACCAAGTTAGACACTCACTTCTTACTGACTTCAGCTTCCCAAGATCACTTTCCATCTAATATTTTTTGTATTGTTATCATTAATACTTCATTTTCATATAGACATTCATCAGAATAAAATAATGAAATTTGTAGTCATAGAAATAAATGTGTAACTCTTTAATTGTTTTATAATTATTTTCTTAAAATTCATTTGATTGCTGAAGACCTACTCCCCCTGAACATTTTGGAAGAGGCTCCTCCAGAAATTTCTAGCTTTTCATTTCTCTAAATATGATCTCTTCCTTATTTCCCCCTTTTTTTAAGCTGACAATTTAGGAGAATGATACACAATGTTTGGTGAAGATTCTCTCCAAATATTCTGACAGCCTTGTAAATAGTTCAAATCAGTTGTATTTATCAACTGTACAATTACAGTTAAAATAATAATAATAAGAAATTTGTGAACATTTGGAAAGGATGCTGAATGAGAGATGGCTGGCATTAGTTCTTCAATATATCCCACAAAGAAGGAGAGACTAGGCAGGAAAAAGAAAAAGTGGACACCGGAACAGGTTGAAGCCTAATCCTTGTTGGCAAACGAAGAAAATGAGGTTATAATTTCATTCTCCTTATAGTTTTGTAGAAGAAAAAGTTATAAATTCATTCTCCTTGTATGGTTTATTTATTTACTTGTAAAATATGGAGGAAAGGGATGAAAGGGAAGAGGAGAGGGTGAAGGAGAAGAGAGAGAGCAGGAGGAGAGAAAGCAGGAGACAAAGAAAGACGAAGACAGAGAAAGAGATGGGTAGAGAGAACGAAATGTAGACGGAGAAAGTAACGGAGAAAGAGACGGAGACGGAGAAGTCAATACAAGAAATGGAAACGGATGTGGAGATGGAGTAAAATACGAAGACAATGGAGTCAGAGAAGGTGACGATGAAAGAGGCAGCGTAGGAGAAAGGGATGGAGGAGGAGGAGGAAATGAAAAGAAAGCAAAGACAGAGACGAGGAAAGACAGAGGAAGCAATCGGAGAAAGAGACAGAAAAGGAGACGAAAGAAGATGAAAATGGGAAGAGACGGAGACAAAGAGACAGTTTCATCCTGCGTCTCCAACGCCCTTCTCCTCCGCATCATCCTCACCCGTCTCCTCTTCCTAAATGTTCTCCTCCTTTCTCTCCTACTTCCCTACTTTCTTCCCTCCGTCTTCTATTTCGTCTATCCCTACGATCGGTTTAGGTGGCTCAGGGAATCAATTGATGTCCCTGCAGTGCCTCTCGCTAGGATTCAAGTCCCGACGGCAGCACGAATTTCGACACAAGCTACCCGTGTGTGGAGGAGACAAAGACCTCAGACTCTGCCTAGGCCTAAGGCTGGAGCAGATCCCCCCCCCCAGGCCAAGGACCGTGTGCAATCTTTTCTTCCTCTTCCTTGACCTATCCTGACCCCTTACTTACTCACACTTACACGCACTACACTTAGATGCACTATAAGCCGACGCCGCTCATATGCACTACATGCCGACGTGTAGGTCGGTCCCGGATCTCGCCATCGTCTGGGGGGGAGATCGCCGCCACCTCCCGTAATATAACACACCACACTTACGGGGTTAATGGCCTTAGCAGTTGACGCTCCCAGAAACACTAATCAATCATAATCATCTACCCCTACGCCGTATTCTCGTCTGCTCTCTCCATCTCTGCCGACGTCTCTTCTGCTCCCTCTTCTCCACTCCTTCTCTTCCGCTCCCTCTCCTCCGCACCTCTCTCACTCTCCTCCGCGATTCTCCTTCAGCGACTCTGACTGGGAGGTCCTGGGGTTGATCTTCCGAATGTCTGAATTTTCGACACTTGATAGCTAGAACGAATTCCAGCCTCTTCCCTCCCTTTCTCTTTCGCCGCCTCTTTCATCGTCTCCTTCTCTGACTCTTTTGTCTCCGTCTTTTTCTCCATCTCCTCCTCCGTTTCTATTTCTTGTTTTATTTTGTCTTGTCCACGTTTTGACCATCTTTTCGTGGATTTCCTAGGCAGACAAGCCCTAAGAAAGACGACCATAAGATGGTTGAAACGTTGGCACAACAGCCTTCAACGCAGCGTCATCCAGACAGCAAAGATCATTTGTACTTCTCTTTCGTGTTCTATTCTCTTTCCCTCACATTCATTTCAAGCTTACACATACTGCACTGTACTACCACATATGTTGGGAGACTCACCATCCGGAGGGAAGAAACACCGTCACATCATGGTATAACATAGTCGCTAAACTAGTGGAAATAATGACTGTTGACTTGGCCGGAAACATCAGTATATCAGTTTTCTTTTCTACCCTCTCCCTATCCTCCCCTTCCCTTTGCTCCTCCGTCTCGAACTCAGACGCGCCTTTCTCCGTCTCCTATGGTTTTCCCTCTGCTCCTTCCCCATCATTTCGTAATGAACATGTTATAATGAAGGTAATAAACGTAAAGACAGAAAACTAGTAAATGATTTTTGTTTTCATTTTTAACAATTGTTGCGTCTTTGTTGACACAACGGGTCTCTGAACACATTTTTGGGCGTCGAGCTCCTGCCTAGGGGTAATCCTCCGTTATTTACATTGTCAAGTCCCGTCACGTCGCAGTCAGTGCCTTTCATCCCTTCGGCAAGGGGCTCGGCGCAGTTAGATCCCTGGTTTCCTAGACTGTCACCCAACAAGGAATCCGCGAGATCTCGAATTCGTTTGACCATCGTGACTTCACGGAACGTAGTAAAAGAATTCGGCTAGCGGCGCCGGCTATGAATGGAATTGATGATTTATGATTAGAATGGAATTGAAAATTTACTTCTTAACATGCGGTAAAAAAATAATGTCGAGACATTGTATTGGTGGCTCTGGAATGGATTGAGTGGATAGATCTTCTTCCTCTATCAAGTAAATTACGTCCTCTAGCACGTGTATCGACTCAATCGTCAGCGCGTCCCAGTTATGCTAATATCAACATCCCGTAGATTGCTTCTTTGAGAAATAATGGACTCTCTCAAAATAACAAATCACAATTTAATTCCAAGGGTTATGTCTTACAGTTTACTAGTTACAAGTTCTAAATCACTAAGAAGTTATTGCTTCTGATGTTCCTAGCATAACATGCATACATTTGGATAAACCAACATTCCCGTGGATCTAATCATCTTTCAAAATTGTTTCCATGACATCGCAAAGCGTTGTGCTTGTTTAATTAAGGCCTTCTATTCTAATACCCCGTAGCAAGGAGACGATAACTGGCAACGGTAACCCGACGTTAATCCAAATGTATGCAAGTTACACACATTGTGAAGACAGAATGCACGTTTTGTGGATGCGAAAACTCGATTGACGGCAAAACGATTGTCTCTCTGACGGTCTGTGGTGAACTGATTGATTAGTGATTCTGAGCGCGTCAACTGCAGAGATCATTAGTTCCATGGTGCAGTTTTTCCTGGGGAAGTGGCGATGCTCTTCTCCCGCAGGATCGTGAGTTCCGGCGCCCCCTACCTATCGGCTAGCAGGGTTTTCCAGGTAATTCCCACTAACGGGGCACTGCATCACCCGGGACAAACTTTAAGCTTCAGACCGGTCTCCCGATATGTGTGTTAGTGCATGTAAGTGTGTTTGTGAGTAAGGGGTGAGGATAGGACAAGGAAAGGAAAGAAAAGATCGCGCGCGGTCCGTGGTCTGTTTATTAAGGTACAGCTCCGGCATTCGCCTAGTATCAGAGAAACTACGGAAAACCACCGATCAGAGCAGCCGGCCGCTAGAATTCTCTTCCAAAAAGATATCGAATTTGACCTAGGGAGAATTGGCAGCTTCAACAAAGCAGAAAAGAGAAAAATATACAAAATAAACCAGGAGCTAAAACAACAGTCAGGAAAGTAAACCTAGCTCTATATAGCCAATGTCAAAAATCCTGCCAAAGTCAGAACTAGACTGACCCATGTCATTGTAATTGCATCAACCCATGTCATTGCAATGCCTCTGACTGCTCGGTCAGAGGCATTGCAATGACATGGGTTGATGCCTTTAGCCACTTCTCCCGGTCTCTGTGGTAAACGATAGCGCCTAAACATTTTAGACGATTTTCTCCACAAGTGATATTCTCCAATTCATCCAAACGAACTCGAGGCTCTGGGAGTTTGAAACGGATATTTTAGTTTTTGAGGGTTTTCTCTCGAAACTATCTCAGAATTTTTTATTAAGCTCTTTCTTCGGGTAGCGTAAAGAACCTTAAAAGAAATGTCCCAGGTCTCACTTCCATTAAAATCCCCGATTTTTCGAAAATACAAAAGTACGAAATTTTTTCGGCGTCTTCCTACATTTAAATAATGGAAGGTAAGAATTTTTTTTAAATGAAATCTATCCTTCAAAGACCGATCATGGAGTAACGTCATGTACAATTTTTCAAAAATATAAGTAGTTTTTGCGTTTTCAAAATCGGCCTCAAATGTTTTCCTTTAATTTTTTCCCTCGTACGTAGGAAATGCGGTGCAAAAATTGGCGCCGGTCTCTTTTTTAGAAAATTCCTTGTATTTTCGAAAATTCTAAACATTGAGCATCCGTAATAAATAACGCGAGAAAATATGCGATCTTGTAGCTTCACTAGTTTCGTTAATGACCACAGGTAGTTGCTTCATTTCGGGGCAACTAATTACAATAGCTTATTTAATAGGCGCGGACACTGCCGAACAAAACAATAGCAAGCACGCTGCCCGCACCCAACTCTCAGTACCCCTTACTCTTCCTCAAGCTTCAATTGCCTCGCATGCACCACCTACGGACGGACTCGCGATATTCCACGATGTGACCCACTCCAAAAACATTTATTTTTCGCGTACGTCGACACATGAGACTAAATGCGTTCTCAAAATTTGCACCAATAGTACACACAAATTAAACGACTCGATTTAATGCTTTCTGCAGTATTTCCTGATGTGTTTTTTTTCTGGAGAGGACTCCACCCTAGAGTTCTTGAGGCGCAGTCGCCACTGCCATGTACAATATTCCTATTTCAAGTAAATTAAAATTACTAGAGACATTAGAAACTGATGAAGAACCTGTGAACGATCCAATTATCCAAATACCCCCAATTAAAGTGCATAAGGAAGCAAACGTCCTACTTTTGATTGATATTAAAGTGAACGTAAAGGACGACTTCGCAACCAAACAGAAGACTCGGTTAAAATTACATTTAATTCCATAAATGATTATAGGAGTTTTAGAAAATTTTGTGAAACTGAGAAAATTGAGTTCCATTCTTTTAAAGATCATTCTGTGAAAACGTTACACATTGTAGTGAAGGACATTCCAACCACGTACACGAAATGTGAAATATTTCAGGAATTGACAAGACTAAAATTCTCAATAATTATAGTAGCAAGACTTTATAATAAAAAATGCCCTATACCAGTACATGCAATTGATTTAGAAACTACTTATCAAAGTGAAGACATTTTCAAAAGTGTCCTTTTTTGTAGTGTTGTAAGAATTCAGAAAAAATAAAGTCTCATGTCTAATGTAAACGTTGCCAGAAATTGGGCACTCCCAGGCAAATTGTGGCCTTGAGCTTAGGTATGTCAAATGTACCGGTCATCACCACTACTTCGAATGTACCAAAACTAAATCTGCCCCTCCAAAATGCGAAAATTGTGATGAAGAACGTACTGCTAACTACAAAAGCGGCATTGCGTGTAAAAGGGCAGCAGATCCAATGAAAAAGTAAAAAACAAAAACAAACATAAATCCACTTTTTAATATGTCCCACCAAACCAATACTTACGCTAACAATGTACCAGATAAGCAAATACCACCTTAATCCTACCCTTTGTCATAGCCAAAACCTTAGCAGTGAAGCAAGATCATATTCACATTATCAATCTGAACTAATTTCAAACATCGTGTTATGTTTGCGCTCACTCCCATTATCGAAAAAAAGTAAAGTCTGTTCTGACAAATTTGAACGTCTTCTTCTTCTTCTTCTTCTTCTTCTTCTTCTTCTTCTTCTTCTTCTCTTCAAGTATTTAGGCATAATGCCTGTTACGCCGCTTAATTTTGGTCCCTCCAGCGCATTCTTGGACGTCCTACATTCCTTTTTCCTCTCGGCTGATAATTTGCCACTTGTTTAGGAATTCTGTCGTTGTTCATTCGCAACATGTGATCTTGCCATGAGAGTCTGTAGTTGGTGACTTTCTCTATAAGACTTTCTACATTTAGCTCGTTTCGGATTTGTGTGTTTCTTTGTCTGTCCAAAAGGCTATATCCCGCTACCGCTCTACGGAATCTCATTTCCGCTGCCTGCAGTCTTGCTATATCTTTATTTGTCATTGTCCACACTTCATTCCCGTATAAGCAGGTTGGTATTGGCATAACTTTGTAAAATTTAATGAGAGTGTCTCTTCTCACTTTTCACTCAAAAATTTGAACTATGGCAAATAAAATGCCAGAATGTAGAATGCCAATGGACTGAAACGCCGAGAAAATTTATTTGGATATTTTTTAAAGAAACATGAAATTGAAATAGCTTGTGTTACTGAAATCCACCAGATTCCAAGAGAAAAGTTTTATATTCCATGATTTAGAATTTTCAGGTAGGACCGAATTTCCAATAAAGCATATGGTGGCGTAGCATTAATAGTAGCTTAAGCATCGATTGTGGACAAGTATCTACGACTTTATCACCAAACATAGAATCAGTAGGAATGTAAGTTATAGGTAGTGATAACAGTAATAATAACAATAACTACTACTAATAATAGCAATAATAATAATAATAATAACAACAATGACACAAAGTACTAGTAATAGCAGCTTACAAGCCTCCCAATAAGAGATTCCTTGAAAAGATATAGAAAAATATTTAACTCATATAACATTATTCTCTTAGGAGATTTGAACAGCAAACATACATCTTGGGGCTGAAAGTAAATATCCAAACAAAACTAAAACTTACTGGAATTTATAAATAATAATTGATAGTCTCAATATTCGTGTCTCAACAGATCCCATACATTTCCTCTACAATTTTATTAAACCCCTGACGTACTCTACAAACATTTTGATTTTCCACTGCATCAAAAAGTAGTAGCTGAATTAGGCTCTGAACATAATCCGATACTAATATAATATAAAGAAAATTTTAAAGAAATTACATCAGGAAATAATCCTTTAGATAAACGTATCAATTGCACTAAATTTACTGATCTTATGCAAAGTAACTATAAATATCCATTTTTATTACGTCTTCTTCAGATATTGACTCCGAACTTTAAAAACATTGTCCTTATTTGAACTTGATAAGTAGAGTCTTTATTAGACTGGAAATTTATTTGTGCCTGTATTAGATATTTCACAAAGTTTCTAAAGTTGGTTATTGATTTTTATTTATTTTCATTTTATTGTTTTTATTATCAATAACGAAATTTGAGGTCACTTTAGCTTTCAGTTCTTTTATTAAAGCGTTAATATTTTTGATGTTAGCTTCAAATATTGGAGGAATATTGTTAGTGTTGTGAGACTGCTCATTGATATTTTCTTTCCAATAAGTGATGAGTCACTTAATTCACTGAATCTGTTACCTACTGATACATAGTAGATTGTTGGTTGTGGTTGGTCAGATCACTATCAGATCAGATGGTTGGCCTGCCACTATCGTGACTGGTATTGTCACCCACTGTCATTTTTCGCTGTAATCCGATGATTGATAACCGGTGTTTGAACCCGTCTGATGCTGTTGCCGTGTTGAAGGTTCCTGTGTGGCCGCCGACTTCATTGCTGCACAGCAGGAAGAACAAGCCCAAAAAACCCAGCAAGAACTTCACTGCTGCTTGTGGCAGTGGCGACGCGTCCATGGCTTCACCGTTTTATGCGATGTGGTGTACAGTATGCACTGTTGCATTGAATGTATAATTGAATGGGCGAGTGAAAAAACAGTACTAGTCCAAAATTTGTCAGTTTCGTTTATTACAGGAATTAATGCAGAAGGTATGAAACTACTTGTTGAGACCGAAAAAGGTTTAATATGAAGTCATTTGACTTCAAAACAGGCAGCTCCTTCTCTTTGATGAATGACAGAACAGCATCTGTCCTGGACATGCACTGTTCTTCCACTCAGGATTGCAGACGAGGCTCCTCGCATCTGATAGTTTACATTTGTTATTTGCCAGTGGTTCGAGACTGATGTAATTTACTTGTTTTGTTACTGATAGTGTGTCTGTAATGATCCGAAGAGCGTGAGGTGAGGTAAACAGCGCAAAACTAGTAATTTTCGTTATTTTACGTTGAAATAATGTGTTCAGTAAAGTCCGTAATCAAGCATCACGAAGTTACTTGAGATATCACACATTCAGGTTCAACGACTGACAGAAATTATTTTGTTAGGTCTGCAAAAGAAGGACGACAAAAGCATAATAACACACCTCATGTCATTAATGACCAACATTTTATTCAGATAAAAGTACATATAGAATCCTTTCCAATGAAAACTACACACTACTCATCAAATTTTGTAAAGTTTATGCTAAGTGAATTGAATATCAAAACGCGGTCTATTTACAAAAAGAATCTTGAAAAGGAAAAGGTTACAGTAAGTGAGCTCTACTTAAAGTTTCAACTCGAAAGTTTGACGACCTCAAGTCATGTTATTTATGTGCACTCTTGCAACAGTAAAATGTAGAATTTTTGTGGTACACTGTCATTTTGCAAGAAAGTTCGTTAGTAAATCTTCATTGAGATGAAAAACCGCAAGTCCGCAGTTTTTGTTTAAATTATTACACTTTATTAATACATTTTAACGCAATTATTCCTATAAATATATTCGTAGTAGTATTTGGTAATGTTTTTCCACTCACCCCTTCAATTGCTATCATAATTATTGATTTACGAGGACTTGACCGATGGCCAGGAGGCAAGAAAATGGAGTTTTTTACTGGAAAACATTAAGAAAATATTTACGTCAAATTAATTTTAAGGCGTATTCGCATAAAATGAATTGGTAATTATGCGTTGGATATACTCAAGAATGTTTTATCTTAAAACGAGGGCCGAAGGCTCCAGCCTTGTCCCCAACTTGGAACTGCGTAACGAAGAGTCACTTTCCGCAGAAAAACGTGACGCATAAACTGCATTTATACCAACAAAAAATAATTTCTTCCATTTCGACTTAATCGTTTGTGCAAAAACACTTTCTCGACCTAACCCTTTATTGATATCGTTTGCCGTCAGTAACGCTTCGCTGGGCCAAAAATCTCTGTTAAGAGACTGAATCAGAACTAACCCCACAGGCACTTTCACCTTCGTCGTAATCTTCATGGGAGAAGAGGCGATACACACGTCCATCGCATCCTTCGCATGAATACACGTTTTTAAAACATAGTAAACGCGCAGAAAAAATTATCCAGGACCATTAGGAACCTCCCTTACTTTTCCTAAAAATGCGCCTCTAATGGAAATATAAAAACGATAAGGTGAAAACGTTAATATTCAAGGATTACATCAATTATTGTCATATATGATACGAATTTATGAATGTCATTAGTAAAAATTACACAAGTGAAATTGTTACTACTATAGTGCCCTCCAGAAACAAAATTGTGCTGAACGTATAAAATGGTTTTCCAAGCAGTAGCTCGCAAACTTCTCATGAAGAACACAAATAGCCGTATAAAGGGTCAGTAAACTAAATATTTTAAGGAAAATAGTCGTAACGAATGCTGCAATAACTTAGAATAATTTATTTGCTGTACAACTGTTCTTTAATACCTTAAATCGAGTGTGGTTTAGTACCAGTTTGGGAAGATTTTAGTAAATAACTTGTTCATTTTTCACGTAATTTACAAAGTTGTAGCAGTAAACGAAATTTAAAAACATGCTTTGTCTATTTTATGTGGGGATAATTATTTAAATAAAAGTCTTTGAACAACAATTGTTACCTAAACTTGGCATAAAGTCACCTCATAGGTTGGGGTGGCTTTGTGCCAAGCTTTATACAAAATGACCCAGGTATACGGTACTAAGAATACCAAAAATGATATTCCATATTGCAATATTGATATTCCATAAAGCAACACGTGAAGCGTAGCAATGGCTGGCGGTCTCTTCCTTCAGCCTTGCTGTCGCATGACGCCAGCTGTGTTGTAAGCTTGTAACTTTTGTTGTGAGTGTGAGTATGAGAATTAAATTGGAACGAGCTGTTTAAGAATGGGAATAACGATAATAAAATATTTGCAGTTTGCAATATTATGGTTTCAAATTTGCCACTATTTCATTGCTTTGGATATTCTCGATTTCCTGGGTATCTAACAAAGCTTATACACCTCTCACACGGTTGGAGGCTGCATATTTTTCTTTCAGTTTCTACGTGCATTGAAAATTATTAAATTAATATAAATATTAAATTTAAAATAAATATTTAAAATGATTGTAATAGAAAGACAGGGTAAAACACCACTTTGTTAAATTATGTAGTTGTTAGATTCATCATGACGTTTCAGTTAACTAAATTATATATGAATGAATATAATTGTCGTGAAACAGTTATATTAGTCCAAAAATCGCACAGTTAATTGAGTAAACGATTTAATGGTTCTGACTGCCCTAAAATGAGAGTGCTGTACCGCAACAGGATATGCATTTCATTTACGGGCCATGGTGTATTATGCGAGGAGATTATCGAAGTGCTGAATCATATAATTCATTTTACCACTCCGCCAAATCTCTCCCGCGATAGTCGATTATTGTGACCGAAAATTGCATTCTGCGTTCTGTTTATTGACACAGCTCCACAACGCGCCGGATGTTATGCGATCGGACCCATTGCATAGATCAGCCCTTGGGCTTACAACATCCCTACTGTATAATCTGACAGCATTTTACCATTAACCAGAAATACTCCACGCTAGTTTGCATCAGCGGTTCAGAGGGTTGCTAGGAAGTAAAAACAGGATCTCGCGGCCTAAACATACATACCGAGTTGGAAAAGCGATTTCCGGTGATCAGACCAGACTCCTCCATTTATGAAACGGGTTTTGAACTAACTGTGCGCGTGTGTTTGAAAACGGTTGTGCCTCATGTGGGCAGTTGGCTCCTAACAAAGTTCGGGAGGGTGAGTCAAGTAGACCCTGAAACAATAAAGCCAAACCAATAGAAAGTATGTTATTTACAACTATTTTATACCGACAAGAAATGTACTCAAAGTCTTAGATATAAAAATGGTTTTAGCAGAATGCTGGCTATAAAAGAGTGACATTAGACATTTTTATTCTCAATTTGTATTTGTTCTCTATCATGTATTTATAATGGAAAAAATTAAAATTCACTACCTATTAGAAAATTTGCATTTGATGAGTATATATAATTGCAGTGCAGATAATTTATCGCAAAATTTTTAACTTTTACAATTTTCGCAAATTCAAGAGTTCAACGAAAACGAGACCATCGCCATTGTCTTATGCGTCATTTGTTCCATCCGTGAAACAATTTAAAAGAAACAATTTGGAACTGTGTTTGAGAAAATAGTTGTTTAAACATGACATATATTCCATGCAAATTTACGAGAAATTGACTCAAATTTTCAAAAAATTGTATCCGTTTTTATTTAAACATGTCTTTGTACAACTGATTTCACTTAAGGTGAACTCTCTTCAATACTGTAGTTATAGAAAAACGTAGAATTTTTTGCATTGTTGCAATTTTTGAAAAATTAGGAATTTCAATGAAGATGAGACCCAAGGGCGATGAGAAACATTTTAAATTTTTTTTCGCTATCCGAAGACAAAGTTTAATAAAAAATATAGCCATAAATTTTGAAAATGTTGAGTCCCCAAAATTAAATAATTATGCTAATATTGTGGAAAGATCTTTTAATTCTTAACCTGCACATTTTTTTCATTCCCTGGTTCGAAACCTAAAATGAGGAGTGTTCTTTTAAATAACAATTCCATTAAATGAACTGTTTCAGAAACAACGATAAACTGATTGTTGACATGCTATTTCCTTTTCTAACAATATAATTTGCTGCACTGCTTATCAGTATTGCTACAATAGTCTATATATGCAGCTATCAAATCAGTTATAATTAAGACGATATTTCAGGTTAAAATTTGCTTATGTTTGTTTTTTCCCGAAGCACTTCGGACATGTTTGCGTTGACATAAAGTGGAGCTACTATTATCATCACATTGATTGGGATAAATTATTTTACCGCAGTTTGCAAATATTTTATTTTTCCAAACACACAAAGCTACTGCAAGAATTTCTGTGGCTAATATAACCATTTTTGGCCTCTAAATCAATTACAAAGAACTAAAAAGAAATTAAGAGCTATATGTGCCAGCCATGATCGTCTTCTGAACAATCACAATTATCTTTCAGTTCTTGGCTATCCATTACAGTTTGAGTTGCAGCTATCGGTCCATCAAGAAAAGGAATACCATTACCGGTCAATAGTATCTGAAGAATTCTCTCCATTTATCTCCTAAAAGTTCAGTTAATTACATTAAATCTATTTGTCAATGATATACCCCACTCAAGTGACACCTACTGAAGGCTAAACTGAATCATATTTCCTAATGAAAAACCACTTTTACGAAGGGTCAAAGCAGGAACTTCATCAAATCTAAAACATTGCTGTGGGATAACTTTGACTGTATGAATCTTCCCTCTCATTGTTTTCATTGTTTGAACTACAAAAATGAATCTCAAAATTTTGAGAGAAACATACAATTTGGGGATTTCTGGTACAGGAAATCTGGTATTTCCAAAACCGTCTCTGTTCTTTCTTCTAATCGGGTTAGTTGTCTTAGGACATAAATTAATGTCACTTGCCTCTGACGGGAGGACCGTGGGTTCGAGTCTCTAGGGTGGCAGAATTTTCGACACTATCTTCCTAGCTATGTCGAATTCAGCTGATGTTCTAAAGGAGAATTCTATTGTCCGCCTTATCTCATCGGCAATGTTCCGTGATTTCTCCGATCAACCTCCGATATATGAGAAGTCTTACAGTCTTCACGTTGGCAATATTGCAGTTGTGCGTTAGTGGGCGGAGTGTAAAGCTGTGTTATCCCAGTGTTGCTGTCTGTGTCCCGACTTGAGTGCAAGTTACATGTTCGTTGAACTGTGATGTGCTACCTGATTGTGCATGAAATTACGACAGTTCATAAAAAAATACTGGACATGTCACATTTTCCTTTCCAAAAATAGAAGAAAGAAGGGGCTTTGCTAAATACCTATCACTATCAGCTAAATACCTTATCAGTATTCTCGCCATCTGTAATTTGCATCACCGTTCCAAATCTGGAGATCAAATATTCAACGAAATACATCAGAAACCTAGTAGAATCGTTAACAAAGTAAGACTCCAATGGTGTGTGCTACCTAGCAAGGTGCACATTATAAACACCTTGCTACCTAATGTTTTTCCTGAATGAACCTTCATATTTTTTCACACCAGAAACAAGGAACGATTGAAATTCATACTGGATGAAACTAAAAATGATAATGCGAGCGCGGACTTATGTACATGATATAAATGATATAAAAATTATAAAAGAATAAAAATATATAATAATGAAAATGATATCCGGTTTAGTGAATTTGTAAATAAAATTGCGTTGTGTCTTCAAAATATGCATTCTGAAGTAAGCAATATGCATTTGGCCACACATATGAAATATTTGTTGATATTTTGTTGTTGCTATCGTAAATAATTACTAATAAAGAAAATTATATGTAAATTGACTAAATTAGTGAAATATTATAGATGTTTTCTGATCGAAATTCCTATTTTTGTACTAAATTTACACTAGCCGAAAAAAGTATTGTAACACCGGGAAGGGCACGAGCAATCAAGTTGGCGATAAGATACCTTAGGGATGGAGGGTCTTAGAAGTCGTGATTAACGTTTCTCGGATGACTGACGCCCATTGACGTAATGGCAGCGTGACGAAATGGCCCGGACGCACCATTTACTCCGTGACTTTACAAGCCACTGTTCACTGCGATGTCTTGTGGGAACTTAGGTATGCCACGTCGTACTAGTTCGTCCTTTCAGCAATTGGATCAGTTTGAGTGGGGATTTTCGGCATGCGCGAAGCCGGATGGTCCTTTCGGCTCATTGCTGACCAGAAACGCGTGGACCGTGATGCGACGTCGGTGCTGAGGTGTTGGCGACGATGCGTAGATGAGCAGTCTCATAGCCCCAGACCCCCTTCGGGGTGACCGCGAAGCACTGACGGACGTCAAGATCAACGCATGGGTGACGTGAGGGTGACAGGCGACGTTGTAAGACCGTACGGGCACCCGCGCCGAGATACAGACACGTGGCCTCCAACGTGTCTCCACGCACCGTTGGAAACCGTTTAATTGCTGCAGGATTACAATTGCGCATCCCGCTAGCCCGACTATCACTGACGCTGAACCATCGTCGGGCACGTCTGGCATGGTGCAATGTGCTGCTCAGCTGGGAGATGGAATGGCGTACAGTGGTGTTCAATGATGAGAGCCCCATCTGCCTGCAGGCCAGTGATGGTCGTGTGCGTGTGCGGCGTCGCAAAGGCGAACGCGTGCGTCCGAGTGTGTTTGTCCACGTCACGTGGGGGCCACCCTCACACCGTCCCACAGCAGGACAATGCCCGCTCTCACTCTGCCCGCGCTAGATGCTGCGCTACATGCTCTCCGCGATGCCCGATTGCTCTGGCTGGCAAGCTCGCCGGATTTGTCAGCGATCGAGCATGTGTGGGACACGCTGAGCCGACGCCTGACCCGGGCAGCGCCTCCCCCAACAACTCTGCCTGTTCTGCGTGAGGCGGTGCAGGAGGCGTGGAACAGTGTACCGCAGGATAATACTCACCACCTGTACTATGGGATTCCAGCCCGCATCAGGGCTTGTCGTACTGGCCGCGGCGGACATACGCAGAATTGATGTGGCGTTTCCGGTCTGTGGTGATCTCTTTTGTTGAACGTGTGAGTCTCACATGGCTCTGTCCATGTAATCATGTGTAGTATTTTGCCTGTATGTGATTTATCTGCACGGACTGTGCTTTAATTGTACAATGCAATAGGGGTGTTGCAATACTTTTTTCCCGTCAATGTACTATATACCTAGCATCTAAAGCTTTGTGTAGTTGCTCAAACATTTAACTGTTTACTTTGGATTCAGTCTTCAAATGCTTTTTATAATACTTCGAAAGATTTAATTATCACTTTGGATCCTGTATTCAATGTCATTTTTCCTATCGCATATAGTATTTAAGATATAAAAGTAGCATCTAAAAGTTTGAATGGACTGTATTGTTCATAAGCTTCTAATGTGTATTCTAAACTTTTGCATACTACCGTACATCCAAGTCGTTCTTTCAGTTCAGGATTTTTCCTAAAGTTGATATTCTCCAATCGATCTCGCTCAACTTCGGGCGCTAGGAATTTGAAAAGTATCTTTTAACATTTAGGGTTTGATTTTCAGAAAACATTTTTTGAACATTTTCTCAAAATCAACTTACTTTTTACTTTCTGGCCTTACGAAGGATCTTCGTAAGGAGAGAAAGTTATGAAATCGTGTCCAGGAAAACGGCGATTTTCTCTTTATAAATTAAAATCTCATTGCACATACTTAATACTTAATGACATAATCGTCAGTTTTCTTGTGCTTGTCGTGTACTTGCTTTTGCGGGATTACTGAGAATTTTGCGTTGCTTGAGTCTGTGTAAATCCGGGCTGGCACACCTGAGATCACCTCTCGGAGCAGCGCGGAGCACCAGGCTTTCCTTCATCTTCGCCAAGCCTGTCTTTCCTCCAGCCTCTGCCTCCTTCCCCGCTTTGATAGCTGCGTGAAGGCAGCGTGTGCATTGAGAGGCCTGAGTGACGAGTGTCTCAACCTCCTCTAAAGAGGCTCCGTAGCGCCCGTGCATATTAATCATAGGCGGTGGCGGCGGCGACAGGGGTGAGACAGCAGCTCGGGGCAACCTCCTTCATTCCACCCCTTCTTCACCCCGTCCCGCCCCGAGCATCCTTCCCTCTCCGCTTTTCTTCCCCTCTCCTGCTTTGGCCTTCACAGCCACCGGCCGCACCCTGCATTCGTCCCAACCCCACCAACTCCCCGTGTCTCACTTTTCACTTCCTCATCGCATTCCTCTTCAATGGCGAGCTCTCCTCATCGCTCTCATCCCTCGTCCTCTCCTTGTGCGAATCGTCGCACCACCGTTTTTTTAAAAAACACCTACGTTCGCCCCTACGCAACCTAAAAAATATGTGTCGAGATAAACCGTACGTTGACTACTCTGAAAGGTCACGTGCGGTTACGGCCACCATTGTGACACTGCCGGGCGTCATCCGTTATGTGCGCAATGTGCCGGAAGCGATGGCCGATAGAGGAGCAAACTGCCGTCCCCTAAGCGCTCTCCGCCTCTCATTTGTTTTTTGCTTCTCATGTTTCATGTATTGACTTATTCTATTTGCGTTTCTCGGATATCCCAATCTCAGAAACAAATACCAGCGTATATTCAGGTGTCATATTGTTTGGTCTACTTTCCTGAAGGGTTTAGCAGATTGAGATGCAAATTTCTCTAAGTTTTCTTTTTTTTGGGAGACCTTCCTCTATTGGTAAAAAGAGGTATTATGAACTGATGAACTGAATTGCGATGAGTGCTGTATATTCTCGTCCCCAGTTCGGGTAAACTCTGTGTATTAAAAGGGCGCAAATTTAGAGGGTTTGAGCAGTTCACTTATGAGGAGTACGAATGGTGAGCGATAGGATCTCTTTCCAGCCTTACGTAGTACTTGTTGCTACACTCTTTGCTGTAGCGCCATATCAGCTTCGGCGAAGCCAGGCTATTCGGCGAAGCCAAGCAGTATTCGTGACGGTACAATAAAATAATACTATCGTAAATGGAAAATCCTCCCACCGTCGAGACTAGAACCCTAGGAGTTCCAGATCAGAGGCACTCCAGTGACACCAACTGATGTCCTGAGTAACCTAAACCTGTCGTAAAGTGATAGTACAGTATTATTATACAATTAGTATGTCAATAGTAGTCTTCAGCAGCACAAATGCTGAACAGAACCATACATAAAATAATATAACAAAATGGTTTTCCAAAACGTGACATGGACACTGTTCAAGAACATCAAATAAAATACACTCGAGTAGCACTTCAATGTATAAGCATTTTAACAAACACAGTCCTCATAAATACTGCAGTGTCTTAGTATAGTGTACAAGCCGAACAATAGTTATTTTATATAACAGGAATATAAGAAAAGTTGCTATTTCATAACGCGACCCGTGAATACCAAATCTTTAACGGTAGACCGCCTATTCCTTGGCGCTGAGCTGTCACATGACGTCAGTTGTGACGTAAGTAGTGACGCAATGACTGGGAATTCGGCCGATTCGTGCAGTATGAGAATATGCGGGATAACACAATCAAATATATGCATGTTTCAATCCAAATCGACAATATTTCATCATTTTTTATGTTGTCTCGAGGTCCTAAGTATCTAACGAAGCCTACATAATCCACCTCTTACTTGGCCGGAGGCTGCATAGTTTTTTTCAATTTCTTCGCGCATTTGAAATTAGTGATGAATGAAAAAGATAAAAGGTATCCAGAGAATTAGTAACTCAAAGGCGTAAACAAAAGGTGGTGTCATTCGAACTTACTTAACCTCCTCTACTCTCACGTCAGAATGGGGGCGCTCTGATTACAGACCTCTCAGTTGTTCAGTTGTCATTGCACTGTCAATTCAGTTGCCGTTGCACTGCAATTTGTGGAACTTTTTCAAGCGCTTAGTGTTTAAAATAATGCATATTCTTTTCTGCATATTGTGAATGTAGATACATTATAATCCGTTTTAGTGCAAGGTGCATTAAAGGTAGTATGCGTGTTGAATTCCCTGGCCTATAAGATACCGAAAGTTATATATTCCAAGACGGATTGGTTTTTCGAAAAACTGGAGAATAATTTGCATTCAAAATAACTTAACCTGCTAGCCTCTTCAAGGAAGCAGATCCATAAATATGACACGGGGATCTATATTTTGTGCCTGTAAGTTTATTAAGAAGCTTTTTGCCTGTTTTCAATAAATACAATACATACTTCGTTGTGAAATACAGTGATACCCGACAATTAAAGCATAAGACTGATCTACCTTGCATTATGTTAAATAATGGAAAAATCAACAACTGTATTCTATAGAATTAAAAGTTTGTAATACATGTCCAATTAAAATAATTAAATTACCGATCACACTTTATAAGTTTGACAAATAATGTAATTTCTTAAGCTTTTCAAACAAATAAGTAGTGTAGATTTACATTCTCATACATTATTATATTCCTCTTCAAAATTATCCTTCTGAGTGTAACGCTCATGTTTTTATTGAAGCACAATTGCTGATAGGAACCATATCATTTCTTTTAAATAACGATTTCGTAGTAATGTATTGTGGATTAAAACTGTACCATAAATATTAAAGTGTGAAATGATTAATTATTGATTAATAGAACTTGAAGAAATTTACTCCACCAGATTCCAAAATGTAGGCTTATTTTTTATATTAGTGCTGCCCAGTGATCGAAATTCGACCGTAATTCATTCCGTTTTTAATTTTTAACGTGATTGAGTTTCTTTTGTCAAAGAGTGTACCTGTATAATTTTTGCATACATTTTTTGAATTTGTTCTTTTACGTCATCTACGAGCGTAGGCAAGTGTGTCATTAGCGTATGTTGTTTGCCTTAATTCCCTGCAATACCTATGAAATTTGGAAACCTTTGAAAATTTACCAATGAACACAGGAGTATTATTGGGTTTCTTGCCCCTCTCGCATGGCTAAGAAACTGGTTTCATGATCACACTCACCGCCACCACAGCCACCACAACCACCACCAGAGCAAAGACCTCCGAATGTCAAATAAAATGTCTCCAGTACACTTAGTTTATAAGTGAAAAATGTTAAGTGATGTTATGTTTCACTTAAGTTATTAAGTGAAAAATAATATTACAATGAACGTTTGTAAAACTAATATCGTTCACGTGCTAAAATTGTCATTACTATTATTAATAATATGTTTTTCACGTACACAAATGCAAATATGGAGTGAAGTATATTCCTTTTGAACGCTAAGCTTGGAATAGCACGTCTAAAAAAAATATGTCATTTTGTAGATCAGGGCATATAAAACAAAACTCGTGACCAGACAGAGACACGAAAATCAGGTTTTAGGCTCTAAAATGCATCGTTTCCGAGTATTGCGATGTACGATAGTAGTGTATTGCAACGGGTTACGGGTTGCATCTGAATGCTATTTTATTTTATTTAATATATTTGTAACACATATTATACATAAATGTTTCCTTTCTGGACTCCTACATGTAAACTTTAACTGAACCAAATGCCACACTCCTCCATGCTCCCAAAGTGTTTACACCTGGGTACAATTTTTTCTCGCCACGTGATAATAATTTAAATACTTTTTCTCGAATAACTCAAATTTCATAGCGATGATTTAGATGTGAAATTTACCCCTCTTGATGCCCTTTAACAGTGGCACATAAAAAGCAATTACTGAATAATTAATTATATGTTTGTTTTTTCTTCATTTTTACAACTTATTTTTTACTTTTTGTAGCTTATTGTTATGATAACAATATTTATTACAATTGTAGTCTTTATAGGAATAAGAATTTCATATTACAGTACATTCTCTGTAATAAGATTTAACGTTCTACAAACGTAAGGTTTAAACATTCCAAAATTGAGTTCTGCATATCTTAATTAACTGTTTACGTATGTTTTTTGTTGCTCCGTAATGATATTTGTTTATTGGTTTTATAAACACCAGGTTCTTTTATAGATTCCCAGAAGATTTGTCGATAACAAATTATATTTTTATTCGCGAAACGTAACTTCAAAATATGTCGAATGTAGGAAACTCTCGTATCATTTTCTCCTCACATGCGCACTCCCATTTCCCACCAAATTCACTCATTCCAGATACCTAGTATACTTAGAACAACAGAAAAACACGCTTTTCACACTCAGACAACATAGAGAGAAAGTACGCGGAATAGAATTCTGGCCTTTACAACCAAATACGCCACAAATGCGTTAACACATGGTAGAGCTCATTCATGTGCATGCATAAATAAATGTGCATCGTTAAGGAGTGATTGCAGGCACTCGTAAACGTAGTTTTGTAAACAAGTCAACAAAGAAATAAAAAAAAACAAAAGTTAAATTAAAAAAAATTAACCGTTTGTAAGAAAGAATTATGTTCTTTTAGTGCTTCAGTACAGATTAAACTATGATATCTAAGTTGCTCTATGTGTCTTAAGTATGCTATAATCCACGCGAAATGCAGGATAAGCAACGTCTTTGTAACCCTCTTTCCACTGACCTTGCATTATTCTAAACAAGCATCTCCAGTTCAGGGCAAAATATCAGCTACTAATTTTCGTGGTACGCGTCCAGAGCACATGCCGCTAAAAGTAAGGCTTGTTCAAATTGCTTCAGGATTGCGGTAAACAAGTGGATACTTGGCCCATGACAGTCTTCTGGAGACGTCAGTTGACATTTATTGTTTTCAAAGCGACATTAATTCCAATTTTATCTGCTGAAGCGAAGAAATTACCAAAGAAATACATCTGCCATATTTCAAATTGTTAATTGAGAGTAAAATTAATAATTGTGAGTCGAAAGATCTTTATTTCGTAATCACGTTTACTAAAGAGTGCCATAATCTCATAAATTCGTACGTTCACATTAGGAGGTCTAACAGACGAGATTCTTGTCTCTTAAGAGAGCTGTCCGACGTAAGAGAGACCCAATTCATTTCAAATTATTGATATTGCCATGTACTCATCGGCGATTACCATCTCTTAACTATTTTTCAGGCGATCACCTCCGATTTGCGTCTGTCCGGCTCCTGTCATAGAGGGTTGTTGTTGCTTATACTCAAATTCTGACGGGCCAACAGGACGCATAAATAAAGGTGCTTTTGATGCGTCAACCAGTAAAAGAGATTCTGATTTACACATTACATTTAATTACTACTATTATTCAACTTTAGGTTCTACAAATAACGTCTTGACAACAAAGGATAGCCCAGCGATGTCAGTCGATTAAGAATTAGGCCCTCCGGTCTTCTCACCAATCTTCTGGATGTTGCGTCGACCCGGCCCGGCGTGCGCACTTGTTGCAATTCGACTCGGCCATGAGCGGACGTACCTGCATAGTCCCGGGGCTCTAGCGGTGCCTCTCAGAGGGCGTCCCGGCCGATGTCCAAAAAACCGCCTCGTTTATTGTAACGTCAGCGGACCGCCGTTTCTATCGCAGAACCTCAACGACTCTGTGATGCACAGGACGAAGTTCAAGTTCATGGCAGATGCCTAGAATACAGAATGATCTGACGGCAACGCCGAGACTAGTGAACGACCAGTCGCCTTACTAGGACAGCCGAAGTAAAAAGCCAAGAATACAAAATGATAAAGTCGCTCAGCAAAGCCAGTTAGCATAAGCCAAAATGAAAGCAAAGGAACCCAATAGTAATAGCCCAAAGCAAAAAGAGCAAAAAGACGGTTCTCAATGTTTCCGTGTTCCCCTTGAGTGAGGGTTTGCCATTTGTCCCGTAAACATCCACGTGACCTCCGGTGTCCAATCTCTGCCGCCTACGCCTCCTTCCTCGGAACGCCCGAAGACGCCCCAGCTGCCGGGCGCCCGGCATGTGCCGGTGCCTTGGCCAGTCACGTGATGCGACCATCTGGTCGTGACCCACCAACACTGAAAGGATCTGGAGGAAGATAAGATCGCCCCTCTGCTTTCCTGCGAAAGTCCCGTGGCCACCCGAATTGCACTAGAAAAGGTTGCCCTTCCGCTAGTACTAGCTTTGTTTCACTGAAAAGATCTCTCTCGTTGAAAAGATGTCATTCCTCTCACCCACTGCTAGGACCACTGAACATAGCCATACTAATGTGTTTCCGGTCGGATCGTGACCCTCACTGAAAAAATTGAGTTATTGTCACGTTCCAGCCCTTCGTCCACCCCCGCCAAGACCCCTCTTACGGTGACTGCTGCAGTTTGGCCCGACCACCCGCGCCGAGCTGTTACAATATAAAGACAAAATTGAATGACTTAATAAAATAAAACAAAACGAAACGAAAACAAGCAAAGAATTTACCGTTGGAAAATATTCTTCAATACTTCTGACCGGGAAGTCCTAGGGTTCGAGTCCCGGATGGTGGAAGGATTTATAACACTTTATTTTATTTATTTATTATTATATTATTTTATTTAGCTGTGTCAAATTCAGGAACTATCTGGTGGAGAAGAATTGTAGCGGTCGGCTCCTCTGATCGGTAGTTTTCCGTGATATCGCCGATCAACATCAGGCGAATGCCGGAGCAGCCCCATAACAAACGGGCTGCGGACCGTGCTACCTTTCCTTCCTCTTCTTTGTCCTATCCTCATCGCTTACTGACACCCACTTACTACACTTACCTGCAATGCACTACCACTCCTTCCGAGAGCCAATTGAGTGCTTAGAGCTTGTCCCGACTGTTGCGGTGCCCCGCTGGTGGAAGATTCCTGATTGGGGAAAACCCCGCAAGGCGCTGGGTCGGTCGGCGCCG
Source organism: Gryllus bimaculatus (assembly GCA_017312745.1). Taxonomy (NCBI): domain Eukaryota; kingdom Metazoa; phylum Arthropoda; class Insecta; order Orthoptera; family Gryllidae; genus Gryllus; species Gryllus bimaculatus. The sequence continues at coordinate 9,092,435 of BOPP01000004.1, read as the reverse complement.
GTTCCCACCAAGCTGGAAAAGATAGCCACCACCCGCGTTATAAGCATACACTACACTTACAGGACCAACGTCCTTAGCCGTTGACGTGGCCGGAATCACCAAATAACCTATCAATCATATTCCTGCCCCTTAGCAAAAATAGTTATGTAAGGCAGTATTTAATAAGAAAAGGACACGTGAAATACAGTAATAAGTAGTAAGGTATATAAACATAATTCAAACATAGGTTATTTCATAAAAAAAGTGTCATGCAAACGCATTCTTATGAACTCTCTATTCTTCATGATTTTTGGAGAACGCTTTGCGCTTCCGTTCCCCACTTCAGTTTGCGCGTGTACACCCTTTTCTGGATTGGGAGGGGAAATGAGAGTGGTGTCAAGGGAAGCTACCGATGCCCAAATGAGCGTCGGACTTCCCAGACGGCCAAGTAGCTCGCACAAACGCAGTTTGGCATCTTACGTCATATTCTCAACCTAAATTAGCTCATTATCGAGTTGATGTTTGCACCTACCTGTCACGAGGACTGGAGTCGCCTTACAATTACCATTACAGTTCAACATTTATTTTACTTTCTTCTTATTCCAAGGTGAGTTTCTCTGTTTGTGTCGTGCTTATTAGTGGTTCGAAAGATGATGTTCAAAAAATTAACTTTATCTACAAAATGTATTTCTCAAATAATGATTTTTAATCCGATATAGTATTCCATTACTTACGTATTGTTTTACGGTATATCTAATGAGGCATGAGTATGAACGTGAGAAACATGCGTGTTTCTTAATAATAATTTGAATATGTTATATGAATATGAAGTTTGAAATATAAAAAAATAAAGAAATGAAACATAATAAATGTTGATGAATAAATGTGATTTTATTTATTTTTTTATTTGAAGTATAAAGCCCCTAAGTCAAGTAACGTCTTTGACCAAATCTTCAGGTAAATCGATTTCTCTAGGTTCTTCAATTTTAGACAGGCAAAGAGGGCTTCCTCATTTTTGTCCGAGAACAGCTGCCCTTCAGCTTTTCACTCTATTTCCTCCACTGGCGGTTATAAATGGCCCTTTATACCTTGATCCTTGTTTTTCTTAAACTGACGCTGTGTTTTTGTTTGGTGCTTTGCCCTTAGCTTAGGTGCAGGGCGTCAGGTTACACAAGAATGCTCTCACTCTAATGGCGGAAACATTTCGCCTGACGTCGCGCCGGCGCTCGCTCTTAATAAAGCCGCGCTGTGGAGCTGTGGGCTGCTCCACTGCTCTGATGCCTTGCCCGGCGCCGCCTCCGCTCCACCGCGTTCGGCGCTCCACATTGCTCCGCCCCTCTCCTTCTTGTCCCGCGCCGCCCTTCCCCGATTCGGCTTTCGCCGCCTCGTCTTCTCTCACCTCGCGATATCTCTTTTTGGTTCGCATTTCTTCTCCGTAAAGTGGTATTTCTTCCTATGCAAACCACTTTTCTTGTTTCCTACTGAAGTTCTAAAGTGTCATTCCCTCGTCGTCCTGTCTTACCTCTCCCCTTCTTTCCTGTTCCCTACATTCAATCTTCTTATTTTTCTTCTTTAATTCTTCAGCCTTCCATCAACGTACAATGATCTAACCAACCACCTTTCTATCAACCTTGCAATATTCTACCCGGGAGGCCTTGGCCTTAGTTTTTAATACTCTAGAATGCTTCGTTTAGCAGTTATTTAACGATATGCATTCAAAAAATTCCTGTTGAGTGTGTAGAGGGTTGCATTTGGCATAATTAGTTGCTTTTGTTCTTCAGCAAACAATTCTGTGTAATATTCTACAGGTAAAGCCATCTTTGAAGCGGGATGTATATAATTTCAAAATCGGAGCTCAATCAGTGCAGAAAATAATTTTTGGTTGTTGAAAACACTTTTGCGTGTTTACGTAGTAATATAATATAACCGAGAAATTAGAAATAATCCAAAAAAGTGTTTGCTGTTTTAGCACCTTATGTTTTATACGGATGAAACAAGGGACGCTTAAAAGAATGGTGGAGGTCTCATTGTCGTTGAATTATCTGAATTCAACAAAACAAACTGCAAAAATTGCAAAATTAGATATCATTAGAGAGACATCATGTGTTGGTGTAGCACTATTAGTTTGTGTATACATTTACTGCACTAAAGAGAGAGAGAGAGAGAGAGAGAGAGAGAGAGAGAGAGAGAGTTAAGAGAGTATTGCGTCATTTTTATCTGAAATAAATGAGAACCGTGTCTTACGACAAGGGATCGAATTTTCATTTAAATGCATTTTTACAGGAACAAGATTCCTGCTGTCAATAATATATTATAGTGATTACAAAACATTCTGAATGAATAAGAATCATTTTTATTTTACATATTTTTTTTTCAAAAATATGTAACATGTGATTATATATTATATATTTTACCTAGAACCACATATTTCTTGCATATTTCGTTACATTTTAATATATTTACACTTCGAAACGGAACATTTCAGATGCAATATATGTAACTAGAATCATCTTTCTTACAAGGAATGCTTCCGTGCTTTTTGGCTATCAGATATTTGCCATTAATTGTCAAACTTATGTCCTCACCCCCCCGCTTCTTGGGAAAAGCGTTCTCGAAATCAAGTATGAGTAGATGTGTATGCAGCAGAAGTAATTTCAACCGCCCACGTGTCCCAGCTATTCGTTTGTTTTGTTAGTAAATCCGGGCGCGAAACCTCTAAGGCCATTTTTCCCGTAAGTGTAGTGTCTGTTTTATCACTGAAGTTGGCGGTAATCTTCTCTCGCTGGGTAGCGAGATCCGGCGCCGACCTTGCAGGTCCCATCAACCCGGCATCGTCCCTGCTGGGACAAGCCCTCATCTCCCGGCTGGTCTTCCGGCATGTATGGTTGTGTAGTGCATATAAGCGTAATTGTGTGTACGTAAGGGATGAGGATATCACAAGGAAGAGGAAGGCAAGATTGCGTACGGTCCATAGACCGTTTGTTAGTTCCGGCATTCGCCTAGTGTTGGTCGGAGAAATCCCGGAAAACCGAGCAGCCGCCCGCTAGAATTCTTCTCCAAGGAGCGGCTGAATTCAACCTAGCTCTCTAGCTAGTGTCGAAAATCCTAGCATGGTCGGAACTCGAACCCTAGGACCTCCCGATCAGAGGCACTGAAGGGTCATCATTTGATGTCCTGAGACACCTGTTGGTCCGGCTACTCGTAAACAACATTTTATACAATGAACGTATTTTACATTTCGAATAAAACGTGGGTATGGTGAAAACTAGTGTACAGATATATTCGCTTTTGTAGAAGTGCTGCTCCAAATCCATGAAAAGATCTTATCAATGGCGTTTTGTGTTCGAGAAAAAGATATGTAGGGCACGCACGAAGTGTGTGTACGCTTATTGCTTTTTTTATTGCAATTACTGTTCCCTGCTTATGACAATCTCACAATGGCCCCTTTACATCCACTGAGAATTGTCTTGACAGAATTTCGATTCTGTTATAAATTCTACGCCATTGACAATATCTCGTGCAGTTTTGTAAAATTTTGCGGCGGTATATATGCACATTTACCATTTTAGTTATAGGTACTTTGCTGTTCTCTCGCTGTTGCGAATTCAATCATTTGTAGACAATCATTGCTTATTGTCCAAATTTGCCGGAATAGCTGTTCTTGTTTATCTTACTTAGGAGAGGATACATTTTGAGTGAATGTTAAAAATAAGTGAGCAATAACTAGATATTTGAAACCTTTTAGAAAGAATCAAAAGTCGCCAAGTCGTTGCTTAATGAAAGCAACAATGGAATTTAAGACTTTTTAGTACAAAAAATATCATTAATATTTTAACACTTATGTGTTAAGTCAATATTCGTACTTATGGAAAGCGGTAAAGTTTTACATCTTTCTTTGAGTGCAAGGTTGAAAGCGACGTTGATTCAGTAGAATCTGTGCTAAGGCACATCATATTACTGGGGAACGAAATGTTAGAGAATAGAGGGGGCAGACAGTCATAGGGCATGGTACAGAACCGCTGCACCTGGGACCGCTGCAGGAATGGAGGGGAGAACAGGGGGACAAAGGGATGGGGCGGCGACGACGGAACCCCTCGATTCACCATCACTAAGAAGCACACGCAGACAACCTAGATGCATTACCTCCAGCCTGGGGCAGATGACCCATTAGGCAAGATTAGGCCAATGTCTAGAACAGTTGATGTCTACTGCTACGTGAGGAATATATAGCTGATGTCTACTGCTACGTGAGGGATATATTTATTCAAACAAAATAAAATTTAAAAAAGTACAGCGAATCAAAATAAGCTATGATACAACTTAGTTACGAGTATAAGCCTTCCAATTAATGAAATTATGAGAATAAACCTTCGAAATCAAGTTTTGGCGGAAAAATGACCTCATTGGCTCCTTTCTTTTTGATGGGAGCTACTGCCCAACATATTCCTTCGGGCGGCGAAGAGCAGGAGGGATTGAAACTTTCTGTCAAATGAGGGTGAATAATTCTGGAATATCGCAAATGACAGGCAATACTATATTCAATTTCTATATGAATGTAACGTTATATTTAGAAATCACACACTCGCGGAATAACAAATGTTCTCATTTAGAACCTCACCCTCGAAATCGTTACATTATTTATGCAACACTTATGCCATAGCTATTCTTAATAAATTAGAAAGCATGATTGCTTTGTCATATGGCAAAGTATAGATTGATAATAGTTTAGATGTGATACATTTACTCCCCTCTTTTAAATAATTTTGCAGTGTCCATTTGCTATCCACTAGTGTCTGAACTGGAAACATGATGGAAAATATATATTTAAAACGTCATGCAACAAAGAGGTATCATTAAGAAGCCTTTTCACAAAAGTAAACTCTACTCCATGTAAATGAACACCATTATATTACATAACTGACATTTATTAGGTTCTAATAGTCCAGAATGTACGTTGACATTTCTCTTTCACTCTCCACTTGTCCCTCCCCCTTTCCCTGTCTCTCATACACACATAGTTACTTGTTTTACTGCGTTAACTATCGCTAATACTTAATAATTAGATGGAAAATGAATGTGTTAGTTAACATTGATTTTTTGTTCATTCTTCATAAGAATATCAAAAGCATGCTCTTCTGACACTATATGTGGATTGGTTTGGAGTACGATCTTTCTACACGATTCACTTGTACCTTTCATCCCAACTTGAGATGATTAGTTGACAAAGTCAACGTTGCGACACTTCAACAAATGCAATTCTATGAACATTGACGTGTATGGCTAGTATTCTGATCGCAAGACGACACTCATCTGGGCGATAACGCATTTGGAGAAGCGGCAGATGTAGCGCAACAAATAATTACGGGTAGAGAAAAAGATTCCGAGATCGATGCGGAGAAAGAAACAGAAACACGAGGAGACAAATCAGAGGTGGAGGCGGAGAGAGCGCCAAATGCTCAAGCGGAGGAAGAGGCAAACGCAGGGGCGGAGGAGCGGATAACGTAGAGAAAGGTGGAATGAGATATGGAGGAAGAGACTGGAGCAGGTGCAGTGGCGGAAACAGGCGGAGGCAGGTGCGGAGGCAAATCAGAGGTAGAGGCGGATAGAGGAACAAGCGAAGGAAGAGGAACACACAGGAGCAGAGGAACGGTTGGTTTAGAAAACGGTGGGTTGGAAGAAGGGGAGCGGGTGAAGAAGGGGAGAGGGATGTGCTAATGTTCAGGAGGAGGAAGAGAAAAACGCAGGGGCGGAGCAGATGGCTTAGAGAAAGGTGGAATGCCATGCAGAGGTGGAGGCAAATCAGAGGCAGGCGCGGGTAGAGAGGCAAAGGCATAAGCGGAGGAAGCGGCAAACCCCGGGGAGAAGGAGCGGATAACGCAGAGAAAGGTGGAACGCGATGCAGAGGAAGAGTCGGAAGCAGAGGCAGCTACGGTGCGGAGGCGGAGGCGTGGGCGGCAAAGGCGGTCGGGGGCGCATTAATTCACCTCTGCCGGGCGAGCGCGGCGGCGCGTGCTCCGCCTGATGCGCGCCGCTGTCGTGATGTATGCTGACCGCTCACGCCATATGCACGCGGCTGGAGGAATTCATCACCTGTCAGCGAAAGGCGTCGCGCCGTCCGCCGCCCGCTGCGCCCTTCCCACTCTACGCTCCCACCTGGCGCCGGCCCCTCGTCCTAGGCCGCGCGAAAATTTCCCGAAATAAATCGACTTGCCAACAATGCAGGTACGTCGCGATCGGTGTCTATCTGTTTAATTTCCGTTCGGAAATGCAAACAATTTTGAGAGTCCAGTGCTCTTGACATGGCAAGAAATACTCGTCCTGATACAAGTTTGTTGCCGTTGTTTTTAGTTATTTGTTGTACGTCGTAGGGTGTAGTTGGGATGAGAATGCATTCATCATACTTTTAGATGTTTAATTCACGAGGCACAACTTTGGAAGATGAATACGAACCAAACTGCAGTTATCTATTTATGCGTGGGTTACCCGGTGCGTGGTGATCAGATCACTCACTTTCCACCTCTGGATGTGTGTGTG
>BOPP01000004.1:9069931-9085878 GCA_017312745.1 Gryllus bimaculatus | reverse complement strand
CCCAGTCGAACTCTGTGTACTTTGTGGTAGACAAACCACCTTCCTCAGTTGATCACAATTATAATATATGTACATTTATGCACGTCTTCCATTACGCCCATGCCCATTTCTTATCACTAGTCAAATCTCGGTCATTCCTCATAGAAGCGCGGGTATCATAGGACCGCATTAGGTGTTCTCGAGATTCTTTCATCTTTTTCATATCTGTCACTTTTGAGTTGAAGTTATTTCAGTCAGAGAATTACGTATTTTTCCGTCAATCATGACAAATATTATATTGTGACCTATTTCCAATCACTTGTTTGAATGCTTGTTTTTTCACTGTCAACTGTTTTTTCTTTAATGCAGATGCCTTTGAATATATGTGGGTGGTTTTTGCAAAACTATTTTCATCATAAACCAGACGACGACGAATAACACTTTCAACGGAAACAAAGGAATCATCAGCATTGCAAATATGAAATGCCTACATGTAAGAGTTACCCCAAGAGTTATCAAACTCCAATTTCGATATCAGGATGAGTCGATGGAGATCTTCATTTGCTATTGACTCAATCAGAGATTCCACTGAATTGAGAAGGCGCTTCACTGTGTTATCGAACAAAACTTTCAGCGATAGCAAGCTTGATGGTAAACTTTCCGGTAACGTGCATACTTGTGAGGTTACAGGTTTCTGCATTCTGAACTATTTTGTATGATCGAAATTTTTCATGAGCACTTATTCCTATCATGTCATGTTGGTGACTAGACATTTTAGCGTCTACTAAAACAGCTAGAGAATCTTCATCTGTCATCAGTGTTGGTTCTAATGCTTTTCTGTAAGCTGCTCTGTATTTCTGGGCACTTGTCGGACGTAAAGTCATTTTTCGAAGCCTGAGGCTGTCCGAGTAATTTCGAGGGCTGTGGCTGCGCTTCACCTCTCATATTCATTTGGGTGACGAAAGTAACATTATTAGTTCACAGAGTACATCGTAATGTACATGTACATGGCTTAAAAAACGTATCAACACAATCTTCACTATTTTTTCATATTTTTCTTATTCTGAAAGCTTTCAATCCTCGTAACTTAATTTGTGTCTGCACGTAATATACTTTTTGCTTTAGGTCCACGAATATTTTCTGGATCACACTTTTATATTGTATTGAGTATTTCAATCAAGAAATTATTTTTTGTTTGTATCTCTCATCTTAGAAATCATTACATCTGTAAGTTCTTTGCTCTTGATCAGAACAGTTTTTGAGCTCGTACCCCCCCCCCCAAATACCACCCATTTCAAGTTATTTCTTTCCGTTTCTTCCGTAAAACCTCATTCCGATGGAGAAAGTAGCTAATAGTAGGAAGATAAAATAGCTTCATTATGTATTTGTATCCTTCCTGAATAGCGAGCAGCAAATATCGAAGTTTGATACCCTTTGAAATATAATAAAAAAATTATGTATAACAAAATGAGACGTAAGTTTGAAATGTTAAACGTTATTCATATGTAGCTTTTTCCTGCTAAAATTAAGTTCTCAATACGGCGAAAACCTGATATTCTTTACACACTGAATAAAAAACACCACGAATAAGGAATTAATTTTCACTTAGGAGATGTTCGAGTTATCACCAGTAGAATACCACATGAGCTGAAAGCTCTATTATGGTGACGGACAGCCCAAGAGGCGCGACATGCTAGAACATGTTCGTGCAGGTTCTCTTTTACGCAAAACCATCAAACATTTTCACCCCAAATTATCTGGATTTTTTCTTATTTCTGCCAGGTTATGCTATCATTTGCCCCGCCGAGAGACGGTGCGCCGGAAATTTCGGTTCGTAAGTCCTTCCAGGGGGATCGTCCTCTTTTGGGCGGCGCCTGCGAAGGGACGAGCCGTCTCCGCGCGCACGCCTGTCTTCATGGCTTCAGGGGCGCCTACAGGTACGCATGACTACGGGGCGTAATAATCCGCTTACACAGTTTAGGGCGTTGGCTCAGTGAAATGCGAACAACTCTCGGCGTTGCCCAGCTGCGCGCGAAATCATAGCGAGCGCCGCTCTCTGCCACGGACTAGCGCTTTGAATTTCGGGATGTAATGCCTCGCGTGAAACGGGTTCCTTGCCACAGCCAGAGACGCAGGAAATTGCTCAGGCTTTGGTCTGTTGAATTTCGTTCACAATTGGCTTGGAAATTGTAAAGGGTCTAACGAGAGATATGCCTTTGATATACGGGGTAAGAAAAACAATGCTTAATGCATTTGGTAAACACTCCGTACAGTGTTACGAAATTAATGTCATACTTTCATAACTTGAAAGTACACAGAGTTCCTACAAAGCTCCTATCGCAAGCTCCTATCGTTCCTACAGCTTTCCCATTTCGAATCAAGGTAGATGAATGAAAACTGACCGATTACTGGTGTAATTCTGACCTAGACCTGTGAATATTTGGTGGAATATTCAATCTTCGGGGTTTAGATTAGAATATATTAAAAAGCTGAATTTTTTATGCTGGAACCCCCTAGGATCCCTTAGGATAACGTTCTGGAGTATTGCCTTGTTCTTATGTTCCTTCCACGGCGCTGGAATATTTCTGTCTTAGGTTTAACTGAACAATATTTTATCAAGAAAAAAAAGTTTCTAAGCAAATATAGGTCACGCCAGTTTTTTTATCCTCACTAAAATAAAAGTACATTATATTTATATGAACAATCATTAAACATTATTCAAGCAAATTAGCTTGATAGTACATTTTTCGGTGAAGGTATCGCAGTTATATATTTCATCGTCACTTTGAGCTACAACAAAAAAAACAGTTTGAGTTTTAGATTAACGGGGATCGTAGTTCACGCAGGGTTGAGGTTGGAAGATTAACTTAAGAGTATGTAATCGAGTTGTAAGGGAGAAAATCTCATTATATGATAGGTTTCTTCGCTGTGTAGGTTGTTGATGGTTAGGGCATTAGGATGTTGAAGTCAGCGCGAACTGCTTATTTCAGTTCTTTCCAGGTTGTCAGTATCTTTCGTCCTCTGAGTAGCGCAATGTCGTTAATAAACCAAATCTCCACCCAAAGGCGGCTCGTGGCTATAAAGTTAGTTGAAGAGCTAATAAAGACTGAAATACACTCCATTAATTCATTTCATATTCTCTCCCGAATTTCAGTGTTTGTGCAACCATCGAGTTATATTCAACAGAGCGACAAGTCCTCTTCTGTCCCAAGTGTTATTTTATTTGCTAAAATTACAACGTACTCAACACAACAATTTCTGAAGAGTTGGCGAGTGTTGCCTTCTCTAAGTCACACGTCTCCAGTCATTTCTGAGTCGACGCCAGCCGACTCTTGACGGGGAAAAGGTAGTGTAGATACGCCACATTCTCTTTCTTCAAATTTGTTGCATGAATAGAAGAAAGTAAGTTTATATAAGTTTCGCAAATTAGATTTTCAGTAAAACTTCTGAATTTTCGAAAATTGCAAAAGTTAAATTTTAAAAAATAGTAGTAGTACGGAAGAGAATTGAATCGCCAAAAGTTTCTTAGGAAAAACCATAATATGTGTTTTAAATATTAGGTCTTCCGAACGATAGTCGAGGGGATATGGCTGTCTTACCAATCGAAAGGCTGGTGTTCTATTCCCCGGAGAAAATTTATTTCTTAAAAAGTTTTCTTCCAGTAGCGCAAAGAGGTTTTATAAATGAGGAATATGTTCGATTTTCATTCAAATAGTAAACTTTAAAAAATTGCAAAATCAGATCTCCCGCCTTTATTTTTCTGAAAAGACTTTCGCGAGATGGCTGAAGAATTATTCAGATATAATTTGCAATATTATATTACGCATCAATTACATGTAATGTGAGAAAGAACGCACTGTTGTAGGACAACTACTTTATAATAATAATGCTGAGTTTTATATATGTACTTACATAATAGTTCAAGACAATGTAATCTCATAATATTTCTTAGGTCAGTACATTCGTCTAAATAAATTTGTGTTGTAAATTGAGGAGTATTAGAAAAGCTTTGCTGGAAATATGCATGTACTTTCAGTGAATAAATTAATCTTAAACATTACCATTCTCGTTCCTCATCGTTTACTCGTTCTATTATCACCTTCTTTATTCACTTGTTACTTAACTTGTAGCACTGGATACGACTTAACAATATTAAATTGCTTAAATTGCGCGTGCATTGATCTCGCGAGTTACGGAGGATCGCTTCAATTACAAAATTGCCTTTGCTATATTATAGTGAAATAAATATGTAATAATAAAATAGTCAATTTTTCACCTAGTTTAACATGTAAATTAACAAATTTGTATATTTTCAACAATATTTCGTACGTTTTGACTAGGAATGGCCAAATAATATTTCTGAGCAGCAATACTGGCACAACTAAAAAATTAAGATATGAAGTAATTTTTCCCTGGCGGTTTAAATGCAGGTAATATACGATTAATAATCATTGGCCAATAAAATAACGAATTCATACGATTTCTGTTAATAAAACTTAGTATTAAAATTAAAATAATTATTAAACTTTCAAAGTTCAAAATTCGTATTCTTGGAGTGTGTGTATTTTAGAACTCTCTTACGGAACAGAATATACGTTTCTAGGCTTCAACTAAATTAGAACATGTTCATGGCTCCAATAGATATTTTGCAGAATATATTTGCTTTCATTTTCCATCACTTCGCTGTGTCCTTCAAGGAGGTTAGGGGTCGATGGGTTAGTGACTCAAGACCCCTCAGCGGGTGGAAACACGTGTGCTTTGTTCTCGGAGTTTCAGAGACCCCTCGACTTACAGGAAGTACTTGTCGTACAAGAGCTCCTTTACGAGACTGTTCGAAGCTCCTTGAGACCCTCCTTTATTGAGAAATAGTCACGTCCCCACGTTCACCCTACCTGTCTTTGCCGGATTTACCATAGTGTCCATTTTCTTGGATCAACACCTAAAGGGAACATTAAAATAGATTTCCAATCTTATTTTGTAATATGCCTTTTAATGTAGCGCCTTACTACGAGCGTAGGAAAGAGAAACTGTACTGTGGCAGGAACCGGCGATTTGAGATAGAGAAACTCATACTGCGGAATCCTTCAAATTTTGAAAAAATAGATACTATATATTTTTCTGACGTGTAGTTAATTACTTCCTCTAACATATTGTGTAGTTAGAATTCGCGTTCTGTGGGTCCTTCATACCGAAAATAGTAATACTTACTTTCATAGCAGTAAGAGTTCATACTTTCTCGCATGATTTCTAACTTAAAATTCCGAAAATTCACAGAGTTCAACAAAAAATAATGTGCGTCATTTTTAAGCGTCCTTTGCTTTATCCGTGGAGAAGAAAATAAAAATTGGAGCCAGTTTTTGAGAAAATGTTTTTGTAGTGACATTAACTTCAAAGAGAAATGAAGCGAAAATTGCTCGATTTTTTTCAAAATCTTGGATTTTTTTCAAAATCTCTTTTAATAATCTAATTTTTTTACACAAATTTTATTTAAGCATATATTTCTCCTGAATCTCCTTTTTTACCCTCCTGAATAAGGCGAAGGTATAATTTTCATTTGACATTATCAATTTTCCAAAACTCGAAAACGCTCGTACTTTTAAATGGATGTGTTGCGGGCAATGCTGCTCAAAGACATGCGCAATTACTACATTTAGGGGCAAAATTTATCCCATTTCTCGATAGCAGGGTCTATAAAATCACCAATTTTTCCACATCATTGCAATATTGGTTCTTTATTGCGTAAGTACGTTGTAAAACGAGAAATTATATTAATGTCTGACGATCAGACCTTCAAAACCTTTGCAATGATTCTCCGATTTTTATGAAAATATTACACCGATATCTTGGAGTGGTTCGACGTATCTCTTGAAACTTTATAATCTGTTCAACATTGCCTCTAATTAAGGCATGCTTAATGCATTGCCTTAATTAAGCACCTTTACACCAGGAACAGTGTTCCAATAAGATAATGCACGCCCACACACTACGGACTACCTAGAGCATGTTGAGGTTCTCCCGTGGCTAGCAAGATCCCCGGACCTCTCCACTGCCATCCTACACGAGTTCATTTGAACACGTGTGGGATGGCATTGTAAGGGGACTCTGTCGCTGTAACAACCTGCAGGATCCGGAGGAACAACTGCAACAATTGTGAACGAATGTGCCTCAAGAGAGGATCCAGAGTTATTTGCCACCATTCCGAACCGCCTAAGGGCATGCATTGCAGCCAGAGGAGGTGCGACGCCCTACTGACCTAGCGCCCACTTTCCACCTGTAACTGCCAACGGCCTTTTGTAACGGCCATCAGTTCAATAGTTACATAGTCTTTCAGCATATGTAGTTTCATTCAGTTATAACTACTCCTTCTGGTTACATCACTTTTTGTCATAGAGTGTATCTTCACACTTTATCAAAATAATTTTCGTACACAAAATTTTTGACAGAATTATCTTCAAAATACATATTTCAATTTAATTTTTTCAAGCGCGCCTAAAACGGCGGCTTTTTAGCTTTCTGTTCGAAACGGGAGAAAAATCCTCTCCCGCAGTACTATCTCGGGACGTCGCTTTTGTTTCATCATATCATTCTTCAAAACGACTATGAAGAATGAATTATTTGTATAAAAATTTGCTGCAGTTAAATGACTAACATTTTCTTACTCGATGAAATAGTAGTAGTAACGAGTTTACTCGTGCTAGGTATTTGTACACCCAGCCTTATATGAAGCGCGTAGTCATCGAGATGGAAGGAACAAAAACAGAAAGAAGTGCAATATGTTTAGATTTTTTAAAGTTTGTTTTGTGAACCAGACAATACTTGAGGCAAACCTCAAATTTGAATTCAGCCCCAAAAACATATAGAAAGTTGAGATAAAAACATTAGGAATTTTTTCCTGGACCCGGATACAATTTGGCAGTCGTTTTACAGAGAGAAACGATTCATAATTATTATGAGGGCAAAATGTCACAATCAGTTTGCTCATTATCAACAACCGAAGATTAAACTCTGCATTTGATAAATGAATAAAAATAAAAACGTTCGATGTCCAGGAGCTTCAAATTTTGGAGAACAAGAAAAAAGGTTCTAAATTCCGAACATCGAACATTTTTTCTAAACATCAACACTTGAAGCACACTCTACAGACGTGACAGAGGTCACAGACAACAAACATTTATGCATGGAACGTTGAATTAATATTTTAAGTGTGTGAATCTCACTTCCCCCGCCTGATATCGATCAGTTAACTACATACGAGCTTTCTGGTTGACTATCTAGCTCAGCCTTCTGGTTGACTGAAGAACGTGAGATCTCGTTAGGACAGAAAGCAGCAGGGAATTCATTTCGGACATTACCAGAGTTCTTTGACATTCCACAACAATGACATGAGCTTCTTGGGATTTTTTGCCCCGAAAATCCACGCGTCTCATCCGGAATCGTCAGCCGGGGGTTTGAAGGCCAGTGAGGTAACCACTCGTCCACCGAGGCGTTTCAGTTCTTTGTAGAAGTAGATCATAAATCATCAGATATGTAACGAATATTTTTAAGTCTACCTAGTCTTGCTATACTGTAATAAATTTTAATGAAGATATTTGCAGTTCAGTTACGAAAAACGAAATAAAGATTGTAGACATGAAGGAACACGTTTACACTACTTTTATATGTACTTTGCAAAATGTCGGCCATGTTTTACAGGATACCAGTCTTTCATCTTTGTGGCATCGCATCGATTGCGACACGCATGATATTGATAATTATATTAAAAATCCAATTTCTGTGAACTCCCTGATATACGATGTTTCTTTCTGAAAACTATTATTTAATGCAATGATCATTGAGATCTTAACTATCGAAGGTCTAATTCGTAGCAGAAAAAAAGACTGGTGCATTTTCCCGCAACCATTCTTAAGTGGTCTTGGCCTCAAGCGTTGGATCAGAGTTGTAGAAAAGTCCAGTTCAATCCGATTAAAGAAAAATATTTGTATTTAAATTATTAAAAATTATCGGATTATAAGTAAGAATATTTCACTACCTCCTTCATGTGTTAAGTACCACCTTTTCTGTCAGTAATATTGGCCGTCTCGAACTGGAATATGGTTGATTTTAACTCGAGGACTTCTTCAAACTCTGATTCTCATCAACGTTTTATTTCTCGACTTTAATTACAAAGAATTATGTATTGTAATAAGAGAAATAAATTTTGGGTTATTCTTGTATCTGCAGCGCACGAACGTGTAACATTTCTCATAAAACGCCTGCTAATTAAAATTTAGCGCTACCTCTCCATCGCTGTGGTTTCGATGCACAGGGGATAACGACAGGTATGCACCTGCGCCTACGGCCTCCGCGCACCTATATCGATTTACACTCGCTACGAAATGAACATCTGACGCGATATTGAAGTCGTATTCTTCGATTTTCGAAAAAATTTAATAACCACCTTCAACGGTTTTTCAGGAAGCTCCCTTTACAGCTTTTACTTGTTGGAAGTTAAATTCGAAAGTATTCATGTAAAGTTCATTACATAGTTTTCAAACAAATTACCTTTAATCGAATAGAAAAAATATTGCATTATGCAATGTGTACTATTATCAGCTCATTAACCGACTTACGTCGCTCAGGACATCAATTGATGTCAATGCATTGGCTCTGCGCGGGAATTAGGGTATGACCTCCGTCGTTGGCAGGATTTTTGACACTAGCTACATAGCTAAGTGGTATTCAGGCGCGGTCTGGAAAATAATTCTTGCGGTTGGCTGCTCTGATCGGTAATTTTCCGTTTCGTTTCCGTTTCGATAAACACCAGGTACATTCTAGAGCGGGCCCTAACTAGTGGTGCTATTGAATTGCAAAGACTTCCTCGTGTTAGTAGTGTTTCCTTTGGTCTCGGCTATCTATTCGGGAGTGCCATATTCTTGCCAGCTGATATCTATCGCCGCCCAAGAACATTCTTTAAAAACTTTCAATTTTTTTCGGTTTTCTAATAGAAAAATTGAATTATAACTTTATAATATCAAAGAAGAACAAAACCTCGTCCTGTATAAAATTTTTCATTGAAAAATTTGGAGCCGTTTCCAACAAAATGGTGCTTAAGTGTTACTGTGAATGCAAATTTTGAACCTCTTTTCCGAGAAAACTATTGAGTTTTCGAAAAAATTCATTGGAAGTCATTTCAAACACTTCTAGCCATAAGTGTAATAGTGTTTACAAATTGCTGTATGCAATTGCAAATGTCCATAATAAAGGCGTGAGAGATATTTCAAAAAATTACGTTTGTGTATTTTTTTAAAAACAAAAGAATATAGCAAAATGAACTTTTTGGCAAATTAAAGAGTAGAATTAGCACTATCTATTAAAAATTTTGAAGAAAAAATTTGGAGCAATTTTTGAGAAAATGACGTTCGAGGGTTCTTGAAGATGCGGAAGTTTGAGCTCATTTTTACAGAAAACTGTTAAATTTTCGAGGAACAGTGATGTGAACCAATGGCCGTTAATGTAAATATTAACGACATGAGAGAAAAAATTTAAAAAAATACTTTTTTGAGAAAATAAAAGAAAAATCAATATGGTGTTTATGTCATCTTATAGAGTGCATTTAGCACGATCAGTAGCGAAAGTTTAAAAAAGAGAAAAATTGCAAATATTGCACTCAATATTGCTCGAAAACTACTAAATTTTTTTGAAAATTCGGAATTAACCGTGAAAAGTGGACATATAATACGTGTATTTTATTCTATTCGGACAATAAAGTTAAATTTAAAATATTGGAATCGTTTTTTAAAAAACTTTGAAATTGTCCGGGGAGCTTCATGTAAAGTACCCCAAATTTTGAAGAAAGTTTATGAAAATCTCAAAGCTTCGACTCGAGCCAGATGGACAGTGGTTTCTTGAATGTTGAAAAAAATCTACGCATGGTTTGGACGCTAGTGGTGTTCCCAGACGGGCAGACGGGCGAACAGACGCACGTAATTAAAGAAATCACTTTTTCGGTATCAGGGGACCCCAAAACGTGTATTTCCGTTAAAATCTCGAAATCAATTTTCCGCAGCTTTACATAACTTTACCTATACTACGTATATAACTCCGTGTATACGTACGTATACGGGAAAGTAAAAAACAGTCCACGGATCGCGCATGATCTTTCCTTCGCCTTCATTGACCTATCTTCATCCCTTACTTGTCCCCACGCTCACTGGTCAGCGTGCTCACTTTCCATGACGCGACCCCGGGTTCGATTCACGGTCGCGGTAGATTATAGTGTGCGCTTTCCTTGCAATGTCCCAGAATGTGTTCTTGTGTGACGATGAGGAAGCACACTTCTCATGTTCAGAAGACCGGAATACGGCATAGGAATGTTTATGTGCTAATTACACGGCATAGGGATGTTTATGTGCTAATCTTATCCCACGTCCGCAAGGCCGGGAGCCCACTGGAATGCCTTGTTCCCGTCAGAGTCTGTGGTATCACTACAGACAGACATTCCTTATTTACGCACACACTTAAATGCACTACACAACCACTCGTGTCGGAATACTAGTCAGGAGCTTAGAGTTTGTCCCGGCTGGAGCGGTGTCCCGCTGGTGAGAGATACCTGGTTGGAGAAAATCTCGCAAGCCGACGTGTAGGTCAGCACATGATCTCGCCATCCACTGATGGAAGATCATCTCCACATGCCGCGATTAAATAAGCACTAAACCTACGGGACTAATGACATTAGTTGACGCGTCCGGAAACACTACTTAATCAATTAATCAACTCATTAATTGATGGACTTAGTTACAAGTTATGACCCACCAGCGGAATGAAATATCCTACTATTCATATATATTAGTATTTCTATATTTGTGGGACTATATTATATTCTGGAAGATATTAAATATGAAAGAGCGTGGAAAAATAACTGTATCGTAGCTGATCACCGAACACAAAACAGATATTCCACAAGATTATTAATTTCTATATTTTAAAAAATTGAAAATAGATAATGGTAGAGACTTAGGTTAGAAACAATTCACACACATAACAATTTTCCTTGCTAGAATATCATTTGCCTTAAAATACAAATCCGTGATCTCGCGTTCCAACTGCTAAAATTAGCCCAACATGTACACCCCTGATTCCGCTCCGAGATCCACCATCAGCCACTTCACCACCTCCCTTCTCAACCACCCTTTTTTCACTCTTCGGTCGCATCCCTCTCCCTTCCGACCGTCGACCTGTTAAACAGCTCGCACTTCTGAGAAACTGCAGAATTTTCCGCCCACACGCTGCAGAGTATGTACGATCCAGTTTGGTTACTCATATCCCAATAAATTATTTTGTGTATAATTTTCAGCTCTGATGATGATAGCTACAGCTTGAAAAGGTCGTACGTCAATAAAAGCTAGATACCTAACAACACTGTTTTCTGATAGTATACGAAGATATCAACGTCACCAGCACCATATTTATTAATAAGTGAAAATATTACCGACAATGACAATTAAAATTAATTTAATTGTAATTTAATTTAATAAAAATAAATTCTGCAGTTTGTTTCCCAATGGGAATACATTTTCTAGAACTCGGGAGCGAAATTGTCTTGTTTTCAAATGTTGCTAACCTCACTGTTCTTTTATCTTTTATTCATAACACAACTATTTATAGTTAAAATGTTATGAAGCTCAAGAAAACCCACAGATTGTACTTCTCCCTTATATAAATATCTCATAAGTCCCCGTCTCATAACTCCCCGCCTCATAAAGTTTTTAATGTTCTTCGACAAAATAAATCAAAATTAAAGGACGCGGCGCCGGTCCGAAGAATTCATGTCGCGGCACATACTGAGTTGTGCGAAGTCTCGTACAGTCTCAGGGCGTCTTAATAAATAAAATTATGTAAACGTTTTGACAGTGTTTATTGTGGTTGTCCAAAATTTAAAAACAACAATAAATAGAATTATATTGTGACAACTAATAAAAAATATATCTTCAGAATTCTGGAAGTTTCTCGGTGAGTTTGTTTATCAAGACGCCAAAGGAGCGAGGGACACAATGACCGGTTGATGACTCTCGAGGGACAGGGTGTCGGCAGTTTCGGAACTCCCTCAACTCACAGTCTTCTTCAGACGCAAATTGGTGCTGTCACATAGCGATCTGTCACAGTACCAAGGTGGGAATTGACAATTTGAAAGATTTCTTCCAGGAGAGATGTTAAAAAAGACAATACTTACAGAGGACATCACAATATCATTTTAATTTTTACTAATTCTGGATGTTTTGAAAAACACTGGTCGAAATTAAGAAAATTGTTTTGTAATATCAATTCAATTAGCATTGTAGTTTTGCAGCTTATAATACACAAATAACCAAAAAACACATGCCTTGTTTGGTATGACTATTTTATCAGTTTTACTCTTGATGGAATAATTCCGAACATCAGTTTTTTTATCAACATATATATTTTATCAAGGGTGATGGTAATTATATTTTAGGGTAAGTCAAATAAAAAAAATTAACATAACCTATTTTTTTACTTTTTAGTCTACGTACGAATTGTGATTGGCATGCATCATATTTTCATCAGAATGCAAATGAAACTACGAAAAAGACTATGTGCCGCAGAAAAATTATAGTGAGGGCGCGGTACGTGCGGTTCTGGAAAGAATTACGGACAAAATAATTTTACGAAGCGCAAAGTTGAATGGATATACCCGATGGAGGAGGAGAAAAATAGCCTGTAGTCAGGGGTGGTTTGCCACGTTTGACGAAAAAAAACTTCGACAATGACCAGAGTCGGTTGCTTCTTGAGAACTCTGAGGCAGCGCACTACCCCAAAAAAATTTATAATAAAGGTTTCATAGCTTAGGTATTAATCTTACACTAAATCAACTCGCTTAAATTGTGCATATCGCAAGCAACCGCGTGCGAGAACAAAGAATACCTTGTGTGTGTGTAAGAATAATTGCTCAGGCCCGGAATGATCGTTATTATAATAGACCGTTTAGCGAACTCTCGCTTAACCCGTCCATGAGTCTTGCATGCTAGTCAATGGATGCATGTGAAAGAAGTGGGGGTACTGAGAGTTTAGTGGCGGACAGCGTCATTCTAATAGGGTAGAAATATGCTGCCCTCCGACCGCCACTAAATGGATCACTCCCCCACCTCGGTTGCTCGAGGGAGCCCGGCATTCGAAACCGTGATTCTTGGAGCCAAGGTTTTTAAGTCGCAACCACCTCTACGACCTCAGGTGCCCAAACTGGTATCAAACACAGTAATATAATTTGCCACTTAAAATGCACACTTGCGCAAATTTCACAATTATTATAGTCCCAAGAAATATTTTGCTGCGCACAGCTTCTTTCTTTAGATCGTTAATTAACATTTTGGGATGCCACCAACATCGTGTAATACTTCCTCACCAATCAAATGTCACTAAGGTGAGTTACTGATTAAAGCTACAAAATCTCGCGTTCGCGTACCAAAACGTGTTGATAGACTTGTCTCAGCCACTCCTTCAGGTAGTATTCTGACGTCATTATAAGATAATCGAATAAATCATGTAACCGGCCTGTCAAAGTTTGATTTCTGTACCTCTGCAAACTGATTTTTTTTACATTCAGGGTCGACGCAACGAAACAAACCCAAAACACTCATTTTCTTTGTACACAGTTATTACAAACTCACTACAATTGCATTTCTGTTGTTATTGGGATCCATGGGATGCTTGCGGCGTAATGCCTAGCGGGATACAACTTTACCGTTGGGCTCGGGTACGATCTCCGGTCAATAGATGTGAAATTTGAAGTGGATAAATGGAACTCTCAACAAAATTCTCTCGAAATTATCTCGTACTCTCTACCTCTCATTCCACCTTTGCTTCATCATCCATCACATCAACATTATGTTATCTCCTACTCATTGGATCATTAAACATGAGCTTTAATAGCCTGAGCAGTTGAAGTGTTCCTTAACTCAAATAAATAAATAAATAAATAAATAAATAAATAAATAAATAAATAAATAAATAAATAAATAAAATTTAATTTGCTTTTGGTCGCTCACATGGAAATTATAGTTTTAGTTCGTAAGTCCTATTCATTTAGTCGTGCGAAGCTGCCCCTGCATAAACTAGCTGCCTCGGCTCCAAGGGTCGCGGGTTCGAATCCCGCCTCAGGCATGAATGGCTGTGTGTTCGTGTTACTCTTATGTGTTCTACCTACAGATCCACCTACAGTTAAACCAATCACAGTGGTTACTACATGACCATGTTGGTAAAAGCGACACTAAAAAAAGACAGAAACACGTGGAGTGTACAGTTCTCTGTAATACACTAACGTCGTTGCCAACCTTCAAAATAAAACCATAGTGTTCAGAAATAGGTGAAGCTCAATACGTAGTACGTCGATGATAGATAAACTTGAATTCAAAGGATTATTAATTTAATAGGCAATTAATGATTTTAAAGCATACATAAATAAATGTTTATGCTAATTACATGTCATCAAAAATATAAATCAAAGTGAATGTATTGAAATAGACAGTGACAAGTACACGACAGATGTTAAACAATTAGTGGCGATCTCCTGAATTTCTGGAACCGTGGAGCAAACATCAAATAGCTATAAATCTGCGCAACGTCATTTGCGGCCATGTCTCCGTGCGTCCTTTGATCATCTTAACCACTTTTATTGGATTAAATGTAACAGTTTACTGTAATCCTCTATGTCGCGCCGAACTAATGACCGACGCTCATTTGTTTTTAGAGCAACCTTTTGAGAAAAGATTTCTCTGCTTAAGGTGTTCATTTCAAATTAATAAGTCGATTTATATATATAATATTTCTGCTCACTTTGTAACGCTTTAATGAAAACTGGTTCTTATTACGTCTTTGGTGAAAATACTTGCAATCCTCGCCTTGTGCACACAAAACAGTACTTGTTTTAGAAATCGGCTTTCTGTTGTTCCAATCTTTTGAGCGTTGTATAAGCGGTTTCGTTTTCTCTGGCTTCAGAGACAATTATTCCCTTTAAACCTGTCGCGGAATATGTTTTCATTTTGCGTTCATTTCCATTTGCGTAACCCGAGGAAACGGGAGAGAGCTGCCGTCTCATAAGGCGGTTCGCCGACGGGCTGAGACTGAAACGCGAGAACGGCAAAATTACAAGAAGCATCTGCCGAGATGAAATTCCAATTTGTGTATTAAAAAGATTCAAATGCTATTCAAATTTGCGGGTCCCGCGGGAGGTGCTCGAGAACCCGGGAACTCTCTCTACGTAATCTGCTTCTATTAAATCTCAGCAGCCTGGCGGGGGTGTCGCCTTCCCTCTGCCAACTCCTTTTCGCTCCGCGATGTTTCTTTCTTCGATTTGTTGATGATCTCTTTTTCTTTTCGTTAATTTTTCAATAACGACAGTTAATCGACGTGTTAGAATATTTGAAAGTTTTATAACTTGCTGAGCTCTGGTTCAAATATTAGAGGAATTGGAAGAGTGCTTAGCAAAAGTATTTGTGGTGATAACCAAAATATGTAGAAATAACTTGTCCACACTATTTTTTACTACTTTATGCAAGTATTCACTCCAGGTACTTTTGTTGCACTGAAATTCGTGACTAACTCTGTCATTCACAGCGTTTACTACTACATCTTTCTATTTGAGCAATGTCGTCTCTTTTGAAAACCTTGGAACAATAACTACAGTATGCATTTTGAGGCGACGATATTTGGCAGCAAATATATTACACAAATCGAGGAAGTAAAAAGTTTACTAAAATCTTACGATCCACTATTTTAAACGACACATAATGTCTTAGAAAATAACTATTTCTAGATAAAATAGATTCGAATACTACATACATAAAATAACTATCGTACTTGCGGTTTGACTCAGGATGATAATTCCGTGTCCACATGCGTACCCGGCAATCCTCTGCTCATTTATTTCGACAGGCCAATTTCTGGGGTCATCGACTTCAAATAAATAGCCCGCCACT
>BOPP01000004.1:9025264-9039608 GCA_017312745.1 Gryllus bimaculatus | reverse complement strand
AGGGAGAGAGAGGGGGAGAGGGGGAGAGGGAGAGAGGGGGAGAGGGAGAGAGAGACGTTGAGTATTCTGACCGGACATTCTTATCCGGAGCACTCCCGCCCGGTAGTTGGAGTGCAGCTCGATAAACGCTGCCGACAATGACAATGGCAAGTGCTAGAAAGTACTCGGGTAAGTTCAGAAACTGCACGAATCACAAACCCAGCCGATTATTTTGAGACAGAGAAAAAATTATATATTGCGGCTCACTTGGAGAGATTCTCCCCTTTAATTTTTCTCATACCTTAAGTACAGGACACTCTATAAAAATTCAATTACGGTACAACGTGCACTACCCCGCATGTATTGTGAAGCACTTCGACGCACATCTCAATGCCTAACTTAATTGCACTAAACGGCGCGCGGAGCTAGGCGTGGAGGGGCAGTCGGCCGCTGCCGTTTTCCCGCGCGTGCAGCCTCCGGGCACGCGCGGGAAAGCTCAGGAGAAATGTTTCATATGAGCGCGCAAATTGAAGGGCGTACAGTTTCATAAGTCAAGCACTGTATGTACATATGAATATGCAGTGATTGCTATATATAATAAATGTGTATATACATATGTATAAATATGTATACATATGTATAAATGTGCATATAAATATTTAATTGTAGATGTTATCGTGTGAATTACACTGGTAATCTACAATATATCGATTCAGGTTTGCCTGTGTAATTAGTAATTACGGTGAACTGTGAATCTTGTTGGATATAAGTCATTGCTACACCTCTTTAAAGAAATTTACCACAATAATATATTAGTCTAATGAAATGACTCTACGTTGCCCGGCCATTTGTCACAATTATCTTCTAGACTGGAAAAGAAACGAATTCTATAGAGTAAAATGGAAGTAAGTTTATCTACCACTCTGCCATGCCTGCTCCACCTCGCTCCACCCAGCTCCACCCTGCTCCATCGTTTTTTGTTGCCACATGTGAAGAAGGTAAAAACGTATTAGCGTCATGTTTGTAATTACACATAGAGATATTGCATGTTTGTGAATTCGAGGCACTCACTCTTACAACGTACTGGGATTACTCCGAAAAATTGAGGGAATGTTAATAAGGTGGTGTTGATGTAATGAAATGGTGAAATAACTGAAGACACCTTCGGCAACTTACTACACAGCTTAGTAAATTGACGAAGACTACTTCAGTTATTTCACTATTACTCAGAAGAGCCGAACCCCCAAAATTGTAACAGGAGGTTCCAAAAGATATTCTGAAGAACATGCGAATCCTCGAAAAGAGGGTTTTAAGGTCCTACCGCACCGTTTTCGAGTCATGCAAAATCGATGTTAAAGTATAAACAGTTCGGCAGGCTTTGTTAGTGAATTTCACTTCTGCTTGCCTGATTTTACTCGCATTCCTTGAATAAAATTGTAGAATCTGGAGATGTAAGAATCATGATTATGTATTCAAATTAGGGATGTGTTAATATAAAACAATTGCATTATAATCACATTATATGTTGAAAATATTTGTTATGGCACATTACATATTCTTGTTAGGCACAAAAACGAATATTTAATGTTGATGAATACAACAATTTGTCTGCTTTGAAGGAAAATGTAAAAGTGAAGTGCAAAGCACGTATAGTAATCATACACATGTTAACGGTCATATCTGGAGTCGCATGGGCACACAGTTTCTTGCCCTAAAGCAGTTCGTGCCTCGGCTTTCGCAAACCGAGGTGCTTGGTGAGGGAGGAATGCCTTCACCCTCTCCAATCTTCCCACCTCCTCAGCGTGACTTCGAAGACAGCTCCCGTGCCACCGCCGTCATCTCCGTATCCCCCGGCGGAATTGAGGGCTCTCGGGAACATTGTTTTGCTCCGTGCTGCTTACCATGGACGTCGAAGCAAACAGTTCGCAACACAATTACTGAAGTCAACGTGAGCTCCGCGGGACGCCGCGGGAGTTCGGAACGGCATCTAATTTAACAGAAACGTACCGAAACAGGCGTCGCAGATTTGCGAGCTCGTTGGGTACTTGGCAACATTTGGCAAACTAAAGAGGTGCATTGTTTGAGGACGGGGCCTGATTCGGGAGGCAGGCACGTCGTGGAACAGAGAGAGACGACGGGAGAGCAAGCACTCGTCCCTTCCGCCACGACGTTGCAATTGAGAGACGTTAGGGTCTAAATAGTACTCTAGGGTGCGTTTCATTCACTGTTATTCGGGTATTACAGTTCGTGAGCGCTTTGTGGTTCTCGGAAGTCACATTTTTTCCCTCTTTTGTCAAGAGTCACGCGAGTTTTATCAATATTCGATTTTCTATTTACTATTGCCAGTAAATGACCCGTTTTCCAACCTCACCCACGAATACTTCGCATTATCGCCAACAAAATATTTTGCGATTGTAATGACTTTACTAAGAAGAGATAAACCTCGTGTTGAAACGTAATCGATTTGAAAATATTTTCAAGAGATAATTATCCATACAAACAAAATTTTTTTTATAAAGATCCATGGTGTTAATTCGTCTAACCAACTTTCCATGTATTTATATTAATTTATTTCTTTGCCTAATTCAGGGCCCATTTTTAGAAATATTCTTTACGATATTTTTAAATAGTCACAATTTCTTCCAAAATTATACGAGCACTATTCATATTTTCAAAACCATTTTATGTCATATTATTTAAAATGCTAATTTTGATGAAAAGATTTTCTTAAAAAACAAAAATCTATTTTCAGTAATGCGATTGGTGGAGGCAGACAGAAGAACGAACAGACACATCGCTGAAAATCATTTAAATCAAAATCAAGGACACCCAAAATCTAGATTCTGACTACATTTCGAATTCGAGAAAGTAATTTACTACATTAGGAAGAAAGAGAAATCCTATTTCTAGGTTTCAGTGACGCACAAAACGAGTTGTCAGTCTCCAAATAAACATTTTTCAGCAGCAATGTAATATTTTACCTCTACTTCATTTTTTACGACAAAGTAAACTTGTGATGCTACTTTCACGCACTAGCTAATAATTTCACGCATTATTTCTCAATTTGAATTTTCAAAATTTCCGAGAGTTCAACGAAAATAAGACCTGTGCAATTCTATTAAGCCATTGTCCCTTGTTCTATTCGTGGAAAAAACTAAAGAAAAACGGTTGACAGGCATTTGAGAAATGCTTTTTTTAATAATTTGCATTTTTTGAAGCAGAAATTACAGAAAAAGTACGTGTTTTGTTTTTCAAAAACTGTATTGTGCGTTTAAAATATCTAGTTTTTTGGAACAAATTTCAATTGGAAAAATTTCTACCTCAATATTGCGATTTTGGAATGTTAAATATTCTCAATTTTCGAAAATACAGTGGGTTGGCCGCAAATGAGACTGGTAGCACTTCTTATACCGTCCTTTGCTACTTCATATGAGGAAAAAGAAATATTTGAAGCCGATAATAAAAATAAAAATTGTTTCAAAATTGCGTATATTTCTCACTAATTTTCACCAAATTTTCATTAAAATCCCTGAATTTTCGAAATTTCCAAATTTTCAACATTTATTTTGGCATATTCCTTCACGTACACTATTGAAAACTGATATTATTTTCTTCAATGCAATCTGTTACTCAAAGAAAAATCTTGAAATAACGTCATGTTCAATGTTTTTAAAACATAGTTTTCACGTAATCCTGCGTGAAATTTAGGCACTTTTAAACAATTACTTTTTTTCAAAAGTAGCTTCGATTTTTTTCTTTAAATTTTCTCTATTCTCTCATAGCACCATTAGTTTGAATTTAACTGTCTCTCAGCAAAACACTTCAAGTAGCACGATCTCCTCCATGAAACTTGATGGAAAACATACATTTGGTAATAAGCTGACACGGCACATCATGTAATCGAATCCCACTTAGTCTCCTCCCTAAAATCCATCCCATCTTACTTAATTTCTCCATTTTCCACCGTGTTTCCGATTCCTTTTTACTTTTTCCTCTGAATCAACACCCGATTTTCCCAGTGCCAATTCCTCTCTAACTAATGACCCCATTTCCTCATAACCTGTCACTTCTGGAACATTGACTACCTTCTACAATGCACTCGAGGTAAAAATGGAGTAAATATTATACAGGAATAACAGGCAGGTAGTGCAGAAAAACATACGTATAGTCAACACATTCAGATTCAGTCCTATAACGTTCAATCTCTTTTAAATAAAACTGAGCTAACCGAGACTTCTTTGCAGAGCGATTTAGGCCTAACCCAACAAGATGTTCTTTTCTTTACAGAACATTGGTTATTTCTTAGCAAAGTCAGCTTTTCCTAAATCCCGACTTTTATCTTGTAGGCTATTTTTGTGTAACAAGAGAATCAATTTAGGATTCTGCTTGTTGACGTTCATGTACGAATATTTACGTTAGAAATGATATCAATTCTATATCCCGTGTATCCAGTGGAAAACTTATATTCAGTACAAAATGTTTTTTAAATAGCTATCATATATCTTCCTATACTGAAACTGATCTTACTTTGTATCTATAGGCCTCCCACAAGTTAACTTTAGATCACAGCATTTTCTTAAAATATTCTAGAGGCAACACTAAACAAAGTGAGTAATTGCTGTTTTGAATTCCATTGTTGTGTTTGATGATTTTAACATTGATTTTCAGGTCAAATCTTGCGAGAAAGTGCGTTTCTCAATTGAATTAATTCTTTCAGTTTAAATATTACAGAAAAAGTTCGTACCCAGACCGCACTTAATTAAAAAAACGATCTAATTATAATTAACAAAACAAATATAAGATATGAAATCAATAAAATAATTAATATTCTGAGACCACGATGCACAAATTCAAAAAATGTGAACACATATACTTTATATAAAACATGTATGAATAAATTATTTACGAAAAGTAAGTAGTTCTATTTCCTTGAAGTATTTGAAATTGTTTGAAAACAAGACCCCAATTTCTCATGGAGTCATAGTCGTCAAAATGGCAGATTGGTCAAACGAGCCACAATGAAAATTGGCGTGTTGATCTTGTCGTCAATTTTATGACTATTAGTAGCCTCGCCTCGCAACATCGTCTTTAGCCAAGGAAAGGGGGAGGAGCAGAAAGGCGGGGTATTGGGAGACGCGAATGCCTCAACATCATCGCTGCCCTGCCCTCTCCTGCCCTGCGGCGGCGCTGTGACGCTGCGATTGTGCCAGCCCACCGGCGCGTGGGCCGATGGCGAAGGGAAGATATAGCAAAAATATGCGCGTAATGAGCTGCTTCCGTTCAGCGATGGCAGGAACTCGAATTCCAACATTTTAAGGAGGAATACTCATAGATCTAACTCCATTCGAGCGCCCATTAAGGAATTCCGTTTCGAATTCCTTACAGGCTTCGAACATAAAGGCGTTGGCATCGATTGAGTTAAGGAGCCATCAGATGATTTCTTGAAAACTGTTGCGGATGCGTCTTTGTATCCCAGACCTAATTTGGATATTTTAAATTTCAGATCAATACAGTCTCCCTTTTCTTTTCTTTTCGTTTATTTTTTAAAGTGTGTCGTATTCTTCTCGCCATTGTTCATATTTGCGACAATCCAGTCTAATGGAGGAAAATAAGGAAAACTTTACATGGAAACATGTTTTTAAAGCAAAAAATATGTAATCATTAATTTTTTTTAGTTTTTCAAACCAACTAACAAACCAATGATCTTTTGTAAATAATATTTTATATGAAATAAAATACTATTAATTACGTACATTTAGAGTTTTTTTTCTCTCGAGTGAACAGTTAAGCCAGGAGAGCACTGCGAAATTTGATGCTGTGAGCAAAAAGTGGTGGTATGACAGCACATATTTCCTTGCATTATGTGGCTGCAAAATAGCTACAAAAAATTGTAATACTATATAAATCTGCAAAAAGTGTTTCCAGCCGGAGACAAAATTCTCCGGGTGTGGTAGTCAAACACAGGTCCGTATTGTTCAAAGGCCAGTTCCGTTACTCTTAAGCCATCAGCTTCATGGTCAAACCCTAACATTAAACGTTAAAAAATGTGCATTTGCATCTGAAATTTTCAGAA
Organism: Gryllus bimaculatus; assembly: GCA_017312745.1. Classification (NCBI taxonomy): domain Eukaryota; kingdom Metazoa; phylum Arthropoda; class Insecta; order Orthoptera; family Gryllidae; genus Gryllus; species Gryllus bimaculatus. Next base: position 9,033,556 of record BOPP01000004.1, on the reverse strand, counting down.
TTCAGAGATTTTCATTTACGTTATTTTAAAATATAGTTTTGAACAATAGAAAATATCCCTCTACCATCAATATTGTTGATTTCCACTATTACATTTTTATTTGCAATTTCCGAAATAAATTCATAGATTTTCTCAGAAATATGACCTGTGACAATTATTAAACGTCAATTGTTCTATCCGAGGAAGAAGTTTAAATAAAATATTTGAAGTATAATGCAAAATTACACAAAAAGTTTTTTTTTAATTGTAAATGATCTTCTTTAAAGGTCTATTTTTAGAAGAGATTTGACTTAAGGAAAAAGTATCGATATACATCATATTTCGCTATGTTAATTTTTGCAATTTTCGAAAATGTAATGTGTTTCCCGATATTTGGACGTACGCAATTGTTAAGTATCTAATAACGACCAGAAGAAAAAGAAGAAAATTAGAGCAGTTTTTGATAAAATAATTTTAAAACAATGTCTATAATTCACGCAAAATAATGCAAAAACTGCTCATATTTTCAAAAAATTGTACGTAACATTATTTCGAGGTCCGTCTTTGCACAATATATATTGTTGTGGAAAAAATATTTATCTTCAATATTGTAGTTGTAGGAAGAAACCGAAAATATTTTAACTTTTGCTACTGTGGAAAATTCAGAAATTTCTATGAATACATTTAGCGGCACTTTTATGCGACCCCTTTTTCACTTGCGGCACAACTGCATTTAATCACTGCCTTCATACAGTAATTTTGTTTGTACTTTTTTAAGAACGCTTTTCAACTGCTACGGTCAAATAGCTACATTTGTAATATAATTTTGTTTTTTATAACTTTGGGATAATGGTAACTGAACTCGCAAATGGACACCCACGAACTCCATGCCCGTGGATGCAGTTACTTTACTTGGCAGTTTTGGGTGCATTTGCAGGAAAAATATTTCAATAAAGTTAAGGGAAATGGTGGTAACATATTGTTGTTACAGGCTCAATGGTATATTTGAGGGTTTTTTATCATCATTCCTCTCCTGTTTTTTCGCCATCTACACTTTGCCGGACCTCATGATCCACTTTTAAAAGTGTTGCTCTGCAGCTACTAAATGTGTCAGTGCAGTAATGTTGGCCTTGTTCCTTGACCACGGCCGAGCGAGCGGACAGACGAACTTTTTGCCGTCAATCTGTTTTTCGGTATCCAGGATCCACAAAACATGGATTCTGACTACACAAACTTCAGAAGTATTTTATATACAGGATGATTCACTCTTCGTTACTAATGCGCTGGGACATTATCCCATATGTAATATGCATACTGAATTTGCTAAAATAGGATAATCTTCGTCGTTACAAAACTAGGTAAATAATTAACATCAAGCTTTGGACTATGCTCATGTGCTCGTGTAATATGAGCTACAGCAAGTGAGCGAGTAGTTTCATCTCGCTCCATTACTTGCCACTTCTCTGGAAAACTCAACTGCTTATACTATCCGAGAAGCCCTGGATGTGAACCCAAGGCAAAAGCGCAATGTCAAGGCATCACTGTCCCTCGTATGGCGAACAATTCATGCGGATAGATTACGACTGTTCTATTTCGAGCGTGTGCAGCATTTGCGCAGTTGATACTTGGAACCTTGTTTTCAATTCTCTAGTCATTTTCTGCGCTAATACAAAGAAAAACAAGAATTTGGTTCTTTGGTCAGATGAAGCGTGTTTTACAAGAACTTATACAATTAATGAGCATAATTCGCATGTGAGGGCCGAGGAAAATCCATCTGTTGCATGTAGAGTAGTTCCTCAAGAGCTATTTTATGTAAATGTGCCGCTTGGTCTTGTCGATGAATTTATTCTCAGTCCCCATTTCTTAACCGAGCATTTAAGAGGCGTTCAGTTCCTGAATTTACAACCCAGGTTCTCCTAACACTTTTGGAGCTGACCTAAATGAAACCCTCTATTTATGCTACCGAAGTTGAAGATCGTGATAACCTTCGTTTAATTGAAAGCGTGGCGGCACAAATAAAGGTATAACCGGTCAAAGTAATGCCCGTCCCAGAGGCCGAGCGCCGCAGATGACTATCTTGCGTTCACGCAAAAGGAGACCATTTTGAACACTTGTAGAGTCCTTTTTACACGAGGTGAAAATGCGAAATTTTGGCTGCATAGCGAATGTAAAAACCTATTGTAAATAACACTTAAATAATAGTTTTTATCTTATATTTCATATTAGTTAGATGAGTAGGGAATATTACCAACAGGGAACAATATTTAATGTATTACTTGGGCTACATTTTTTTGCAAAATATGATTAATGACATTTTTTTTTAATTTTGAATAGTTTACATACAATTTCCTTTCGAACTCATCAATAACTTAGTGTAATCTATCACCGGGTCCTGTTTGAGAATTGAATCACCCTGTTCATAAGAACAAGATGTATCCACTTTTTCATTGCCAGGACTCGTCAATGGAAAGTTTTTCGTCGATAATTCGCTGCGTTTACGCGATTTACACGATAATAATACCTTGTCTTCTTGACAAGTAAGGGCGAGAAAGTAAAGTGATTTTTAAATATTTTGAAAAAGAAACTAAAAATTGAATGTTGTTAACACCACTGCTTAGAAACTTGTTTTTAGGAAAAGTTTTTGTTGAAAAACGTGCTATTTGTGACCCCATAAAATATAGTGATTGAAACTACTCCAAAACTTTCTGGAATTTGCCTTTACAAGCCCCATTTGACTGAATCACAATGGTTTACTAAGCTTTCAGCCGACAATTTATATTGCAAAAATATTTATCTGAGTTCATTTTTTGTAACGATTTAATAATGAGTCCTTTGTTTATAAATAAACACAATACATTTTCAATCCTATTAACATTTTTTTCGGCTTAATTAGATATCTCAGGCCAATTACACTTTCCGATGCAATTAATACGTATTTTGACAGAAGTATCGTGTGTGAAATTCCACAGAATTTGTGAAAATGTGTGGATGATTTGTATCGAACATTTTTTTAAATGGAAAAAATATGAATTGGTTTCGTTGCGCAAGAGCTACTGCTTTCGACGTTAATGAATTCAATCCACTGATGGTTTTCATGCTCATATTACATTCAACAATTAATTGTAAATTTATAATTTTATATTTATGTTCGTATCTTTTTTAATGTAAGAGAAAGCACTCACTTGTTTCTATACTCGCTTTAAAAAATTGTTAACTTAGCGTTTATAAGACCCTTATTTATACACTCATCCAAGACCGTGATTTCCTTTCCCGAATTCAAAACTTTGCAATCAATATTTTTTATTTCTTGTTGATTCTAAACAATTGAACCGAAATCACACGTGTTACCTTTTTCCGTTCATTATACGAAGATATATCACATGATTCATCAATGATTATCGTCCTGAACGTCTATCTAATGATTTCGTATTCCCAGGTATCCGTATTCCGTTATCAACTAGTTTAGCAATAACGCAAAAGGGAAATACTGTGTTTCTTCGGTTATGTCATGGAGAATACTGAATGATCCGAGCGGGCTTAACGTTGAAGATCATATCTCTGCTGTTGTTCAACAAGTTACTTTAAGATGTGCTTCATGAAGAGACTTTTCGTCATGCATACAAAACCCACGTAAGGCTCTGCTCACAACACACCTGCAGCAGTTGCACTGGGAGGTGTTCGAAGGGAGTTGTATCATCCCGCTCAATTAGGTAGCATTCTTTTTTAACTTTCTCGTAAATGTCGAAATGATGTTAAGTAATGCTGCAAAAGTTTTTCTCAAGATTTTAGAGGAAAGTTTTATTTTTGGGGTGTGTCTAAAACGGGAAAGTGTCATTCTATTTAAACAGCCATAAGTCCGTCTCCCTGTGAACAACTACAACGCCTAAATCCTACACAAGATTTTCACCAACATGGATATTGCCCCTTGTGATCTGGCGGATGTCACGGAACAGAAATATATTTTAATAGTCGGTAGCTCTTTACTTAGAGCCCTTCGGACAATTTTAAAATTTTCTAAACAGGCTACGATTTTAAACTTCTTTTGTTGCATCAACAGAACAATATACGCTTATAAAAATGGCGAAGGACCCATTATTAGTAAAGCCTATAAATTTTCGAAAACTGCATAAGTTTAAAATGTGTCCCCAACCACAACTGCACTATTAATGATGGATATTTTTATTAATGAAATATGATTTTCGAAATATAATAATTGAATAATGTGTACATTATTCTACCACATTAGAATGACATTACATTCCTTGTAATGTTGAGTTAAATTCTCACAATAAAAAAACGTAAGATTTTCTCAAAACTCGGCTCAAAATTATGCATTTAAGTTTTTTGTAATGATAGAACATAATACAGTGAATCCGTCGCTGTTTTATTCAAAGTTCAATTTCGAATACTGTGAGAGCAAGAGAAGGGATCCCGGAGCTCAAGAAAGCGCACTCCTCAGAGCTTAGCCCAGAGACTTAACTTAACTCAGCTGTCTTGGCAGCGTCTCTGACTGGGAGATCGTAGGGTTCCAGTTCCCACGGTAGCGGATTTTCGACTCTAGATCGAATTCATCCTCTGTGGGGAGGAGAATTCTAGTTCTGATTGAAAGATTTCCAAAGTTTCACTGACCGATACCAAGCAAATGCCCGAGCAGTGCCGTTGCAAATCGGACCAGGATCCGCGGTCGATCTTTCTTCATTCTTCTGATCATTTCATTTCCCCTTACACGCATTATATGCGCTTTATTTTGAGACATGCGTGTCAGACATTAATGAAGTGTTAGTACTAGTTGCAATATTATAGTATTATATATATCATTCGAGGAAGTATGGCATCTTGTAACACCTTTAGTTTATTGTTTTTCGTTGCATATCCTAATCTTTAAGGACTAAACCCATGAATAATTATGTAGGATTAGTCAATCACAGTAGGCAATGGATTTATGTACTCTAAAAGTCTACAAAATATAAATGAACTTACGGATAAAAAATCGAAAATATGTGCTAAAAGGACCTAAAATATCATATTGGGTAACTTTAACGCACGGTACATTCATTCATCCGACATTCTCTTCTTATTATACCGCTTAACGAAATTTGAAAAAGAAGTATTTCTAATACAACTTAATAGTATTATATTCTATAGTGGAATGTCTGCCACTAAACATAGTCAACAATTTGCATTAGAACCGCAGTAGAATACAATTATGAGGACCCCCAAAGACTTTCCTTTCTGTCGTGCCGTATTTTGTAAGAAAGCCTCCCATGGGATTCGTGGTAGTTCAACGTGGACGTTGACGTGATACTTGAAACCAAACGTGATGTTTCAGTTACATATCCAGAATAATTTTATTAGACGAAATTCATGTTAGCTACAATGATCCATGTAAACAATTACAATTTAAATAACAATAAAATAAATAAAAAAAGAAGAATGAACTTCTTTAATCAAAATATGCATAATAATTAGAAGTTCGCCGACCTATATGGCCGAGGTGGCTAACAGCAAGTACCGACTCAGCGCTTGGATCCGAAGGATCGCTGGACCAAATCTCGCCTTGGTCATGGTTTGTCCCTTGTCTTTCATGTAGTATGTGTTGTCGCGGAGGACCTCGCGTTCTGCTGATCCCAGATCAGAGGAACCCGCAATTGTGTTGGGGTCTAGTGTATGGTCAAATATGCATCCCCTCGGACAATAAAGGGTTTTCAGTTATCGGCTATATAAAAGCCATAGAAAAAATAGCAGTTTGCAGACAAACTAAACTTATTAATAAAATAGGCTAAATATGCATTATAAAATCATATTTAAACACGTGGGTGTTTCATGCCTATACCCAGTAAGCATACTTTCCAACTACAGGGGGAAAATATGCGTTTACATTTAAATCCTGTCTCTAAGGGTTTTATCAGGTACATTACTATAGTATCAATGGAGATGCAGAATTACGTGCCCATTCAGAGTACTTACCCAAACGCATTCTGATGATTGGAATATCACCTATTTTTTGGGTCCCGTCGACGTTAGGACGAAAATAGGCTGAATTACAAATGTGCTCGCATTCGCTCCTTTCTGAAGAGCTGTGACGCTGATGGAACATCTGATGCGAGCAGGGACTTATCGAGACCACGAGGGCCCTGACGTCTCGTATTTGATCGACGGAGGATCCGGGAGTTCGAGAGCTTGCGATTCATTTCCATCGCCAAATTGTTTGGATTGCGAGAGCGTTCCAATCCCTTTCCCTCTCCTTCCAATTCCCCTCCCTCTTCCTTATCACAGTCCCCTCGCTTGGATTTCCTCACTCCGACGTCGCTGGGGAAGAAGCAATTTCTCAAGCAATAATTGAAGACTTTTCATAAGCCCTGGCGCCTGTCAATTTCTCGCAATTTAGGAACCGTCAACCACCGGGGCGTGTCACGTAATTCTGGTGGAGAGCCTTGAAGTTCGACACGAGACGGCTTTTTGATCTCGCGAATACGCGTGAACCAATTACATTATCATCCACAATCCCTGTGTGATGCCGAAACGATACCACAGGATATATTTATCGTACTCAGCCTTAAATACCTTTCGGTTTTACGCATTTTGGTCGATGTTTGTCCAATTAGTGTACTTTTATTAGTGTTAAATTATAATTAAATTACTTTAAGAAAATCCATCTTACAGACTAAACCGTTCGTTATTTAACCTTGAGATGAATGATCTCAATAGAACAGTGGATTAAACATTTTCCTTTAATTGAAAATTGACTGTTGCGGAGTGCAATTTGATTCCAGTGGGAAGCAAACCGGGGACTTCCGATGATCGGACGAATGCTCTTTCCGTCTTGCCTATGGATTCATTACACCTCCCGACAGCTTATTGATTTCACGGACAGGCACGGCATTAATACCAGACTTCGGGTATTAAGGCACTGCACAATTATATAATATTAAGATATATAAGCCAGAAATAACAATGTTATAATTTTTTTAAATTATCGTTACTGGCATTACAAAAAATAACTTAACACTTTCTCCAGATCGCAACATTTACATACTCAGTTTTACTGCAGATACGACACATTGTTACCACTGCGTCTATTGTGAAAAAGGACATTTCTCTATCCATTGTTGGCTCAAAGCCACCTTCGCGTAATCAAATTATGTAATCTTCATGCAACTGAACTATGCGTTGCTAGAAGCATTGTGGGGAACACGTGGAGCAAACGCAAAAATAAATCAGGGCAGATTGAAGACACACTTTCCGCCCGGCAGTGATCGAAGTGGAAGACCAGACTACATTACACGTATTTCGTTGTTAAAAATCCTTAAGAAGAACAAAAAGGTATCTAAATTTCAATTCTTTGAATTATGGGAGTCTTCCTTACCTTGCCTTTCCGGAAGAACATCTGGCTTTGTACAGTATGAATGATTTCATTTGTTAAAATTGTTTGTAACGTATGAGGGAGAAGTACAAGTACAATGTACGCGTTTTCTTGAGTCCCAAAATGCCTTCACCTATCATATCATAAATAGTTGAATAATGAATAAAAGTACCAAGAAATCGAGGTTAGAAACATTAGTAATTTTCACTCGCGACGTTCAGAAAATTTATTTGCAATGATAATCGAACTAAGATTTAATTAGAATGTTGATTGAATGTTAGAACTCGTGGTTATCAAATTGTTCCTGAACGTGAATATTTTTGTTACATCGTGAATCTGGGCTCAGCAATCACCCAAGGTTCATCGTTAGATTATTTTTTATTTTGCCGAGAAGTGCAATCTAAAGCCACATTACAAGCTGTTGAGACCTAAAGGCAGATTGCGACATGTAATTCTCAAATGGCATCTTCAGACCAGATAGGAAAATAGGTTCGTTACAGTTAGACAGATAATGTGTTTCATAAACTTTAAAGTAATTTAAATATAGATCTTTAAGTAAGACTACAATGATATGTAAATAACGTTTAAGAAAAAAATCATTAACGAAGATAAAAGTGCCTACAAATTTATTTACATCAATATGGGCAAATAAAAGCAAAATAAAACTTAAGCAGAATGTTCCATTTTTCAGAATATGTACACATATAATAAAAATCTTTAAATATTAGGTTATTAGGATAAAATAGGAATTTTCGTAACAACGTATCGGTGTCCACTTATTACATTCATTCATATATTAATCCTTTCGTACATTTGAAAACTTGTTGGCATTATTAACTATTTACATTAAATGGGATATTACGAAATCAAAAATTTATAATTTGACTAGCGGACCCGACAGACTTCGTCCTGTCAAAAAGATTTGTAATGTGAAATTTTTTGTTCCTACA
>BOPP01000004.1:8997985-9009248 GCA_017312745.1 Gryllus bimaculatus | reverse complement strand
TAAATTAATTTCGGAGTTTCTAGATGCGCAGCAAATGCTGCCGGAGATCTTAAGAGAGGTCGGCAGTATAGCGGAATTTGGAGGTTTTATAAAATGAAACTATTAAACTTTGGATTAAATTGCAAGGATGAAACAGGCTGAACGACACTCATAGCATAGGTGCTTTAGGTGCAATGGCAGGGCAGCGACCATCGCTACTGGGCGTACAAATTAAACGGCTACTTGACCGCGGCAGGGGTTGGGCGACGTCTCTCGCGGAATGGTGGGAGATATAGGGGAACCGTGAAATAGAAGGCTGGATTTCAATGACTTGTTGATATTAAAAGGCAAGAGATCTGTATATATATATATATATATATATATATATATATATATAAGAAATATAAGAAAATGATAAATGAAATGAATGTATGGTAAGCGGTACAGTCGTGGACACTAGTGGACACCAGTATAAGCACATCAACTGTAAGGGGGGGGAGGGTAATAATAAGATTTTCAAACAGCGAGAGGTCCTCTTCATGCAATCTCGATGTTGTCTGTGCTTTAAGTTTTCTACCCCCGGGATATGAATTGAATGTGTTATCACAGTGAGTGTGGGAATACTTCAATATTTAGTGGTGGGCTTTGACTCCATTTGTGCATCGAAACGTTGTGGATTCGTTAGCGGAGGTGTGTTCATTTATTAAGAATTTAAGTCAATTTGTTTTTATTTGCAATCCGCTCTCTGCGTCCCTGGCAAAAATGAGCATGAACGCCAATATACGCGAGATGTACACGCAAACGTACACCAAATGCCCATAGTTTCGTATCTCCAATGTACAAAATGTGCACATGAGCTTGTCACGATATACTGTACACATACATTTGTGTGTACAAATTGTGTATTTTGGCCCAAGCGAATGTTCACTTGAGCTCAAACTGGAATGTACTTGTTGTGTTCACAATGAAATTGAAAAGATGTACAAACGATGTGCACACCTAGACTGCGAAACATGTAAATTACTTCACTTGGAAAAAGTTCTAGTTGAAAACTTCTCCGATTCTCTCTAAAAAGATCATTAGTAGACCCCATGCCAAAATGTTTCACATTTGAATTCAATTAATAATCTGTATTGGCCTGTGATGGATTACTTCAGTAGGTGATAACCTCATTGACTCAACCTAACCTAACCTTACCTATGTGAGTGTTCTCTAACAGCAAAAACCCCAACCTTCCCCCGAACTTTCATTGCAACTTGAACATGCATGTTTCCGCATTCAGTGTGGTAATCACATCTCACCCACTGCCACTGCCAGTTCAGATCTGCCACTGCTAGTGGTTGAGTTATTCTTTTTCATTTTGCTAATTGTACTTGTGAATGTGTATGCATGTATTTTGGTGAATTTGTGCATGCATCTAAGAGCTTGGGAGAACACAATCCTACGCCACTTCATGATAAAAATCAGTTGTAAGGAAAAATGGAACTCGAACATAAAACTGTTAGGAATCTATATATGAAATTACTGTAAACTCTTCTTCTGCCAAAATTTAACACTATTTACAGGAACAACTTTTAACCCTGTAGACCACACAAGGTTTTACATATAATTTTTGGACAAAATCTGGCACAGGACAAAGATTTCAAGTCTTTCATTTAACTTTCTTGCTCTCATTCATATACTGGTAATGGGTACAATAATGACTAATGCATCTACTAATACGAAAATTAGAATTCTCAGCTCCTGTTATTTATTTGAGAACTGAATTTCGTATTGACTTCAAATTACTATTAACATTCACTGTACATTAACTTTACTATATTTTTAGTGTTTTACGTTAGTACATTAATAAATAATCTATCACCAATCATTGTCGATTAGTAAGTCAGTCATTGAAAATAAGAAAGAAAGAAAGAAAGAAAGAAAGAAAGAAAGAAAGAAAGACAGACGCAGACCTTCATGTAGTGCAAAGTGTGGCGCAGGTTCATTTGCAAACCACTGCCCATCCCACTCCATAATTTATTTATTGGAATTTCAAATGAAACATTTAATGAAAACTGTTGTTTGTTAAACTGAAATTGAAATCAGTAGGTATAATGGGAATTCTTAGTATTAATTCATATTTCTGTTTTTCCAACCAGTTTGTGCACATCGTTTGTTCCACATTCAACAATATTATTTGTTTAGTTCCTTCACTTTCAGTCACGTACCATTGCACAATCATGACGCATCAAGATTTTGTAGTTAAAAAACAGGGATTCCTACCGTTGTCTTTAGCTTATTGAATGTTACCCCGGGTGTTTCAATACAATTCTGAAATTCAACAGTAGAGTGCATGCATTGAATACTATGAAGGACAATGACTATTGAAAATGTTTTAATTTCACGAGGCAACTTATGGATGATCTTTAAATCTACAGGATCTACATATTCATTTGTTGGTGTGAAAATTGCTCGTTAGGAAAGTATTTTTAATCAGACTATCTACTGTTCTTGACAATTGTACAAAAATCATGAGCAAAGGAGATTCTTCCTTCACCATCAACTTGCATTTTGTTGATTTTCAATATCAAATATTTAAGACAATCAGTTGAATTATGTAAAAAAGTAATCAGTAAATTGTATTTTATGTAATTTTATAGAAATAACTTTTATTTTAAGTACAACGTTTCACGAATTAATTGTTCGCGCACTCACAATTTTTTCGCTTAACTCAATGTGTGCAAATGTACGTAAATAAATTTTAACTTCGGTAGAAAGAAATACTTCACACAAAATATACTAAAGGACAATCAGCAAGGGTTGCATGTCTTTTAGAAATGTGGTGTTGAAGGTAATATGCTAATAACAATCAATTTATATGAAATTTAAATTTTAAATAATTAAGTACAATAATATAATTCTTAATAACGAATTTATCTTTATACACAATAGAAAACATTAACCGTATTGGTATCAAAATGTTGATATTTTATTTGCATATTGCAAGAATGGTGACTGGTAATGAGTAGTATTTTAGGGCATTTATCCAGAAAACTTGAAAAACTAGCCAAAGTGAAGTAAAATCTTCAGTTTAAAAAATATCAAAAATATCCATTTGGAAACCTGCAGTAACATATTGCATGTAGTACAATCCAATTAACATATATTACTAGTCACAATAACACAAAAATATCTTGGTTGCTTGATGGAATCAAGGGAAATTATTATAAATTTTAATTTTTAAGAAAATCATTAGTTAAAAAAGTAACTGCAATAGTGCAACACGATATATTATACTTCATGACAATAATTCTATAAATTTAATTTGTATACTTTCAAAAAAAGGATTTTTCTACACCACTTGAGAACCAAATAAGTTATTACACTTTCTAAAAAAATTACAGTATCTGCTATAAGTAAAAATATAACTTATCACATGAATGTAACCATATTTTCTTTGAGTCAATATCTATGTTGTTTTTTTTCATTGAAATCCACAAACACTTTTGGATATTGACCAAATTACTGCCTATGAACTGATGAAATTTAAGAATCTTCTTAGTGTGGTCATGATGTAATCACCAATCATTTGAATATCCTAGGCCATACACTATATTAACAGTTTTCCTTTCTATCGCATCAATAATAAGATAATGACCATTAATTAGCTCTGCCATCGCTCACTAGCTTTGGTGATACATTTTTTATCATTTCGCTTGGGATTTATCCTCAACCCGGAGCCTTTCCGCATTTCATTTTTGATACATCTCTTAACTTTCTCTTCAGTTACCGTAATTTCTCAGGCCCTCTCTTAACCCTCTCTTCTGGAGATAGTTATTCAAATTATCGTTCTCCATTTTCGCACGTAGGAAGTCGATTCCTTCACGAAGGGCATAATGAGGAGTAATAGACGAAATCTATACCTGGTTTGTCTTTCCAAATAGTTTTTATTAAATTAGAGAGAATATTTTGTTAACAATTCTTGCAAAAATGCTAATTTTTCATCTGTACTCAAAATTCAACTGGTCTATTGGTTAGAGTAGGGATTCCAGAATTTAAGAGAGCGTACAGTACACTTTTCCAACAAACGTACACTCTTCCTCGTAGTACGTCACAACAGTTTTTTACTCGTTTTGTCGACAAATAAATAAATAAACACGTAAGCAAATACATGAATAAATAAAGATTTTTAGGTGCTAATTACTCATTTGTGATTACTTGATGACAGACGTGGTGGTTTGTATACCGTTAACCATAGGTTTCTGTGAATGCTACAAACCTCGAGTATGTTCAGATTATGTTTTTGGCATAAAAAGCATCAACAATCAGTTGAATTGTGTAGCACGACTTTTGTGGAGATATCAAGGGACGTCTCTTATGTCATGTGAAGGGGTATATGCAAATAAGATGTGAATAATTTTTACACATCTTGGAAAAGATATATTAAGTTTACTTCGAAATATTCCTTGCCCTATTAAGTCTGCATTAATGCCAAATTCGAGTACAAGTCGTAGTAGGAAAATTAAGATTTTTTACACTGGTCGATTTATATGTAAAGTTTGCAGGAAGTGGCTGCATGCCTGCAATAAATTTTCATATAGTTCGCCATTGGCAAAGTTTGAGAAACACTAGTTTATGATACACACGTGCTTCAGAGATTCAGAGATACATTCATTTAAATATCGTCAGTTTATTGGCTACGGAACGAATACATCGCATTCGCACAGAAAGCAAACTTGCTGAAGCGACGATTCATTGGTAGATAATAACTGTAGTTTTTTACTATAATAGGAATGCAGTGCAGAACAGAAAGTGCACAGCACAATTAATTTGTTTCCAATTAATTATTATTAATAATAAAGGTTACAATATTAATAAAAATAGTATACTATTAATAACAACACATGATCCTAAAAATGCATCACTAAGTGGTACTTCTATCTTTATTAATCAGATCTCATTAAGTACATCTGACGGGGCCCCACGCAGTACGATTTTTTGAGGGCTTCTGTCGATACACCAACTAGCGGTTTTACAACAGCATACACTTTCTCGTATTATTTATCTCGAAATTTGCAATTTTCGAAAATTTTGAGAGTTCAACAAAGTTGAAGCCTGCACTATTCTTTTAAGCGTCCCGTGTTCTCCCTTGGAAACAAAATTCAAGAAATAATTGGCGCGTTTTATGAGAATTTTTTTGTTCGCATGAGCTTCAAGAAGGAATTGTACAAAAACTACTCGTTTCTTGAAAACATTATACATGTCCTTTTTTAAGATATGATAATCCCAAAAATCAACATATCCCTTTCTATCACAGAGAATCTAGATGTACTTCAAATCAATGGAGTATCGATTTGTAAGAAAATCTGCAGAACGGTTTTGGCGCTAGCGTTGACCAAAGTCAGTTTTGCCGTCAGTCTATTTTCTGGTATCAGTGATCCACAACACCTGGTTTCTGACTTCATCATGAGTTAGAGAAATTAATGCACTATACATAGGAACAATATTTATCCACTTTTTCGTTACCAGCGCCCGGAAACAAGTTTTCTGACGCAAATTCTCCTTTTTCCAGCGCACGATTACAATACTTTTTCTTCTTATGAAGGACGAGAAAGTAAAAATCAAATCAAATATGAATTTGTATTGATTAACATTATCTAATGCGGTATCGCTAAAGAGGGCTTAGCAATATTGATTTTATAAAGTAATATTTCAGGGTCGAGTTTCAAGTTACATGTTGAAATGGATGGGATTATTTCTAAAATTCGAAACAGAATAAATTACGTTTCTGAAAACTATTCTCTAAAAATGAAAGTTGGAATCGAGGCATATGCATTGAATATCGACTGTACATAAAACTGATAATCACGGATTTATTTATTCGTTAATGTAGATGCTGCTACAAATTGGATGCTCCCTACAAAATGTTAATCCATTGGGAAATATTCGTGCATGAAATGTGGGGTTCAGAGGAAAAAAGGACACAAAGTGGTATTTTGAAGAAAAATAAGCTTAGCTTATAGTTCACTAGATAATGAGTACTCTAAGAGAAAATATATGTCTTGCGCTCTCTATTACGACTGCAGTTATCTAGTAGATTAGGGTAATTATTTCAGAGTATCAATTTTGGAGTAAATTATGTGTTCATTCATATGAGTGTGTGTTGTAAAGGTTTCTATTTGTGTTTTGATTATTCTTTGTAAAAGTGTGATTCTAGATTCTTGGTTTCTGTCATTAACTTATGCCATTAAAAGTTTATGGGTAAATTATACGCTCGTTTGTGTGCATCTGTGTGATTTTATTGTGTTAAGGGTTCAAACCTTTCTCGCACCCTGAAGATCCTGCTCCCTAGATTTTTTAAGCTCGTTTCACGAGCAAAATATTGATAACCCGCTTACGGTTCATGCGTGCTGCTGTTGAAGGTGGTAAGTTTGGGTGTGGGTGGGTTAGTTAGAGTATGTATAAGTAGAAGAACCCTCAACATTTTATTTATTTATTTAACGTGAGTAAAACAGTTAAAACTGTGTGATGTCGTATGGGGAGAAGTGCAATTTTTATTAGGTTTCTTGACCTCTGGGATCTCTGTCTTAACTCTTATAATTATGAAATTGATTTACGAACACAGGTAACAACGAGAGTTTTTGGTAAGAATTGCTATGAATATAATCTCTACGGTGTAATAAAAACTATTTCCTAATGCAAATCAGCTACAGTGTAACTCAATTTCTCCTAGTGTTCGACGTGGGGGAATCTACTTACTGCAGCGAGAAAATGCAGAATGATTATTTGAATATCTACATTCCGCACGTAAAACCTGATCCAGATGGCGGCCATTTGGGGTCTTTAAACAACTTGTCTTCCCCACTGGAGCTGGGATTCGAACCCGGCCAAATTATGTGGAATTTGTAATGGACAAAGCGAGTTCACGTCCGGTATTCTGCGGGTTTTCCCGCTTCCCCGCCTCCATTTCTTCATTCCATCACCTTGCCTTCATTCTCATCATTTCCCCTTCATTCTTTCATCATTATCGCTGTCATTTACTCATTATATCACTCACGACAGCCTTGTTCTTTTCTGTTTGATTTAAAGATATATATGTAAGCTAGTGTAAACTATGTAAGGTAATTAAAAATTTTCAACTAAATTCTATATTAACAAAGTTGTATGAATTTGATGGATTTGTTGAAGTCAATGATTTAAAAGTTCGAAATGTCGCCTCATACAATTAAAATAACTCAAGACAGAGTCCAGAATTAGTTTTTTACATAATGTTTTGGAATCACGAAGTCATCACTCCTTTATTATGCCTACTGTGATATACCGACACTAAACGTGTTTAATAATCATTAACAATGTTTATATTAACATTCATTGTATAATCGGTTGTAATAGAACTCTATGAGATTTTGAATACTTGCATATATAAGAGTTATGATCCGTCAAGTCAAAAAATACTTGGTATCTCATTTTATATGTTGAGGTTCAATTCAATAGTTTTCGGGATATAATCAATACTAATGAAAGACTAAATTCAAAAATAATAATGAATCTCTAAAGAGTTCAAACTCCTACGGCGCTGGAGACTGATCCATTACTTTTATCAGGGTCTTTTGGGTCTGATTCTTCACATGCTTTATTCATATTTTGATTTGTTTTGATTTATTTAGTCAAAGAACAGTACAAACTGTACGTGACATATGGAGAGAGAAGTACCATCTGCACACGTGCTCAATAACCTGTTCCCAACATTTTAACTGTAAATAGTTGATGACCAAAAACAATGTTTCAAAAAAGCGAGGTTAGCAACATTTAGAAACTAGACATTTTCGCTCTCGAGTTATAAAAAACCAATTTTCATCGGCAAAGGAACTACAAGTAACGTAATACATGTGTAATATATGGATTTCTGGTAGTGAGCGGTTGATACTGCACCTGATGAATGTGGTTTCTTTGACTTGTGTTGTAGTTATAAGAATTAGTATTTCTTGAAAATATTTCCACTGTAAAGTAAGTCAATTTTGACCAAAATTACTATTTCATAAATGAATAGGCAAGGCAATGGTAAGATTCAAATCTTACTGAAGAGATGTTTGCAAGGATCACGTGGATGCGATTTTCTTATTATTCGTATAATTGTTCTGTAATCTAAACGTTTGGATAGTATCGGATAAGCTCTCCTAATATATTATACCATATCTCAGGTGGAAATGTATTTTTTGCAAAATACACGCAACGAGGTGCATGAATGATGACAGAATTTGAAGGAATTCTCAATGTGTAAGATAATGAACTAATTTAGTGTTGTATTCAATTATATGGGTACTCCTTTTGAGGTATAACTGAACTGAGAGACCCAGAAATGTTGTTAGCTATACATCAGCCAGTAGCATATTGTTCATTCTCAATGGTGCATACGATTGCAAGTTTGAAAAGCAAAATTTCATTGAAACAATTTTTTCTTCTAGAAAAGTGAGTAAATAATATTCTTTCGTGCTAGCAGGGCATTTATACATACTTGGGATCGATATTACAGGTACGAGGATATCCAATCTAAGACAATAACACCAATTCTATATAAGGTTGCTTTTCAGAGCAAAATGTTATCATCAATAACGAGAAAAGCTTTTGAAAGATCTAAAAATATTCCAATAGGTTCTTTATTTTGATACATTGATATATCAACATCTTTAAGAAATGAAAAAATGGCAGTTTTCGTAGATTTTGATTTTCAAAATCCATAATGAGACTGAAAGCAGAGACTGAAAAGCATATTGTTTTTCGTTAGAAACGTTTCCATTTGCGTATAGGAAGCCTCTGTAATATTTTTGAGAAAACTGACACAAGATAAATTGACCTATAAATTTGAATTTATTTTTGTTGCTTTTTTAAAAAGTTGCTTAATTTTTGATGTTTTGAAAATAGAATGAAATATTCCTGTGCATGAAGTGGCATTTGTAATACGAGATAATGAATGAATTAAAACATGTGCACAAGTTGTTAGTAGACAACTCGTCTAAACCAGACGAATATTTATTTTTGAGTTCATTGACTATTCTGAGGATTTCATTGAAAGAAGTTTCGGTAACAAACATAGTGTCGAAATTCTTTGGGGAAACGTATGATGTTGAATTTTGTGGTTTAAGTCCCTTCGTAAGATTGTCCACAATTCTTGAAAGTTGTTGATTGAAGAGACTTGGGACCTGGATGTTTTCTTGTTTGTTGATATCCATTAGTACATTGTCTATGTACGAGACGATGAGATCTCATTTTTTACAATAGTCCACATTGCATTAGTTTTATTACTACCGTTAAAAATATCATTATTTTTCATTATTTTTACATGTACTATTAATTTACTTGAAATTATTTTGTAATGTAGACATAGAAGCCGGGTGATACGTTGCAATGTTTAGAAATAAAGTAAAGAGTACATTTGCTTTTGCACGATATTCTAATTCCTTGTGATTTCCAAGTATTGTTTTTCTTGTAATATCTAAATTAAAATTGTTTAGTGCGATCGATGAATTTTGCAAACTAATTGACCCTTTTTCCAAATTGGCATAATATTGATTCCTTAATAAAACATTATGGAAACGAATTGTAAATTGCATATTTTGACCACAAAAAGGATGCTTCTCCGGTTGATCTTCATGTAACCGTATGTTTCATTATGCAAATCAAGTTGATATTATCAACTGTTCCAGAACTATTATTAACAATATCTTGAAAAGAATCAATATGATTATTGCTTAATCAAGTTTCAACCAGAGTTAAATTCCGCGGGCTCCGAGTTATTTGTTATTATAATAAATACAATTATTATCATGGCTTCCATATTATTGCACATTTGAAAGATATATAAGATTGGGTTGGATCGATTACATTATAGTTGAATATCAGTTTAACTAGTTGAATGTAGCGTCGCTGTAAATGGTTTTCAAAATATTTTCATATGTTGAAATTTTTTTTTTGTATATTTCATCCATGCCTTGGTTTTATTCAAATATATTCTTACAGTGTCCCGCATTGGACCACTGAATCATAGTAGCTGTTAATGTTGTACTCCCATTCGAAAATTCACAACACACAAATGACAAGTATATTACCTCCATACGGGATATGAACTGATAATATTGCAATTTCAAAATTAGAACCGCCGTAAGAAATAGTTGGTGTGAATGATGGGAATATTTAGAATTTAGTACACCTATATTTTGTACTTTTTGTTTTCTAATATAAACATAAATGATCTCTTGTAAACCGTTCTACTGAGTTATCCTCTAATGCTATTATAAGTCGTAAGGATTAGTTCAGAAAATTCTGTCGCAAAATCTGCAATCACATTTGATTCTTCTGAGTTCCTCACACTACCATATATTTATCTCCTAATTCTTTAAGATTTTAAAACACCACAATCTCCGTCTGATTTATATCCTGAAAGCAAATATATACAAGCATTAAAGGGTTACTATTTTGTGTGTTCACGTGAATAAGTTGAAAGTCAGATTAAATTGAAAATCGATCTTTACACACTTAAGAAAGGTATTCTCTACTATTATTTCCAGTTCTTGATTTCTTCGTATTTATTTGATGTTCTTCAAATTTAATATTCCAAGGTAATTTGCAAATTTATTATAAAAATACACATGAATTACGAATATTACGAATTCAAAAAAAAAAATGCTTCACGATTTTCATTTGAAATTGCTCGCTTGTTAACAACTAGCGTTGCTATTCTCATGGGAAAAAATTATGATAACGTGGACTGAAAATACCCACGGAATACTAGAGTTTAATCAACGTCACCTTCATAGATCGATTTGGGAGGCTTTGGTTTAATTCCTCGCATTATTACCAAGTTCGCAGCGCCAAAACACGAGACATCACGTTTTGGAAATTTCTTTGAATATTCTGGCCGTATCCGAAAACCAATTATCAGCTCCCCATCAGGTGACCGAGACCCGTCGTATGAGACCTCCAGATCGATACGTCTAGATTGGTGCACGGGAAGTGGCTGTGACTTACCGAAAAGAGTCAGAATATTTGTGGACTCTTTATTATATTGGAAAGTGACAATAGATAGATGAACCCGTTTGTATCTATGGGGACGCCGGCGAGGGAAAATAAATAAGATGACGTCAGAGTTGAAGAGGGCCGTTGAGCAAGACGGATGGATATGCGTGACGGAGAGCGTCGGTCGAGTCTAAAACATAGAGGAGAGATACAACTAGAGGGCGCGTGAACCTACTGCGCAGGTTTCAACATGCGGTGGCCGCAAGTCACGTGACTTTGGGACACCGGC
>BOPP01000004.1:8963466-8994837 GCA_017312745.1 Gryllus bimaculatus | reverse complement strand
CGGAAAAACCCTACTTCCTGTGGCTAGGCTAATCCGCTCCCAAGCGTCCCCAAATAGATGCCATGAGACACGCTGGCTAATACGTTACACTAAGAATTACACATTATGGCCGTTATTTTACAAGATATTATTAACAGAACCTTAGGGAGTCTTTTAGTAATGTTTACTCCATAATGAACAAATTAAACGGATGCTACTTGCATATAAACAACCAACGAAAATTCAAAAAATATTAATCTCAATATTTCACGATTCGAGTGGTGGCAATTTCGCAGACTTTGAATTTTATGGACTGCGAATTGAGTAAATGTTTTCTTAGAAATAATTGGACCGATAACTGAGATAAAAGAAATAAACACACGTCTCTCCCATTGAAAGAGGTTCTGATCTATTTGAAAATAAGCCTCCAGGTAACGTGAGAGGTTTCGTATCGTTAATATATTTTGACATTTGCCTAGTTCTATGGAAAGTTACTCTCAAGATGAAAACACGAGATGAACACATACAAAATTAACTTTTTCGTGAGAAAAGTTGAATTGCCAGTAACCAAACAGGCAAGAGTTTGTTGTACTAGTAGTCTGAAGCAGGGAAGGGGGGGAAGGGGGAATAGAAAAGCTTCTCTTCTATTCCCCCCCCCTTTCCCTCAATTGGTAGGCTTCCTCTTCTTCCATTCCAAAAGATGGCTGCCACCTAGCTGTAACCAGCATGTTTTGCAGTTTTCTTATTTTTTGACCATGTTGTGAACATTCATGGGTGATCCACGTTGCTTGGGCAAGACCCACTGAGGATAGGAAAAGTGTTTTTTCGAAAGTTAACTCTGCATAATAATTATTGAACCATTTGTGGAGATTATTTTCTTTGCCATATTCTTTCTAAGTATTCAAGTATATACTGCACAACAATTTTTACATACGATAAATACCAAAAACGTTGTTGTTTCATTACGTAATGCGTAAATAGTGAATATTTCTGGCGGTCAGCCTCGTCCTCAGAGCCTATCTATCGCATCAGCGTGGCACGTCAGCTGTGGCGTAGGCAGTGATGCACTGAGTATGGGAATTCAGTTGTTTCGCATTGTATGACAATATTGTAAATTTCACTAGCAAAAATTTGCATTTTCAGTCAAAACCAACACTGTATAATTTTTTTGTATTACTCTCTAACTCCGGGCTATCTTACAAAATTATAGATACCTCTCACATGCTCTGCTCGTGTATAGTTTTTTTAAAATTCCTGCGGCCAAATTAGTAATTTAAGTAAATTAGCTCCTGGGTATCTAATTAAACCTTAGAGACTTTTCAAACCGCGGTTGAAGGGTTTCAAAGTTTTTTTTTTCAATTTCTGGACGCATTGGAACTTAGCAATATAGATGCATGTTGAATTATTTACTTCTTGAAAGATTCAAGAAATCTTTTCAGGAACCTTTTTGGTGCTCTTAAAAATAACAAGATTACAGATTCCATTTTCTTCTCAAGTCGTAAAATATTAATAATTCTATCTCCTTCGAAACCGTAAGAGATAAACTTTTTAAATACTTGGACATTTTCGTTTAATTACGTTCGCTATCGTAAATACGGGGTTTCAAACTCGGTCGAATAATTTTGTTCCTGAATCGTAACACTGAACGTAAAATGGGAACATTAAAAATTGGGTTCATTTATCTAAATATTGTTTCTCATAAATGAATTTTAAGGAAAAATCACATAACTGTTCGAAATATCGCTTATAGAACATACTGTATTGAATGAATGTTATAACATTTTTAACGTTGTCTTTTCCGTAAAACCAAATGTAATATGGGGGTAAAATAGGTAAAGTGTCCACAATGAGGGTAGAGATTTCGATACACGTTTGATTTGTTAATATATTTTGACATTTTTTTTAGTTTGCATGTCTATTTGTTGGTTAATTTTCGAATCTGCATTTAAAATTTGGCGGGAACGTCCTGCGTATGCGCAACTCCCCCACGCCCCGAATCGACCGGTCCGTCATGACGCGGCCCCAGCGGCATTCTCGTGAACTAACGCCGCGCGGTCTGACGATCAGTGTTCCCAAAGCAGTCGAAGGTGTGCCGTGTGTTCTGGTTAGTGTAACTCTGTGAATGTGTTTTGTTACAGAAAATCACGACGACGGACGAGGTAAGTGAGTGTATGTGTAGTGTATCGCCACAGAATTGCATGGGATGCTTGTCACGTGGCCACTCTGTTAGGTTAAGAGGGTAAGGTCGCGAAATTACTACTGTCAAAGCATCATGTGGCCGGCTCGTATGCCATTCCATTCGTATAAAGCGGCGCGCTTCTGTTGGCGCGTTTGTGATAACTCTTCTACGTGATTATACGGGTCATTAGATAACTCTGTGTGTTCGTCATTCCTCAATGCTCAGTTATTATATCAAAGGAAGTGAAGACGCACTAAATTGTCATTGAAAGAAATATAAACCTGTGTTCATGTCGCTATTGCTTAAACTGAGGAACTGTAGTTTACACGAATTGTAAACAAAACTTGGCATTGTTGATGCATGTATATGACACAGACTATTATCATAACAAACCTTTAATTCATGTAATTCATAAAATATGTAGATATTATTTATTTTCACACATATCTCATGCAGTAATTCTCATTGTTAATTAAACATAATTTACTGATAATAATTTTCATTATGAAAAAAAAAATGTGTAAAGATGTTGCTTAAGTCTATAATTTGTTGTGGTAGAAGCTAGATAAATTCAAAAAATTAGCATGCATGAATCGATCGTATGAAAAGCAATGCTTCATAGATGTTTTTAAAGTTCTGCTGTTATATGCCAAAGTTCACAATATTAGTTTGTAAATCGCATGTTCGTAATCTATATACCACGTTTGCCATGTGACTGCATTACTAGATCGATTTAGGATTACATCTTCAGCAGCTCACCCCATCCCGCGTTTCCCCCATCCTCCCGCAACCCCCCTCCCCTTCGGTAGTCTTTCCCCCTCCCTTCAGTCACCTCCTTCCAGCTCTTCCAGGCTGCCTGCGCTCCCAACCCGTGCGCTTAGCTTTACCCAGTTGTCCCTAAATATAGCTTACTTCAAACTTCAGTGTTGAGGTTTTGTTCCTCGTGGCTTTAACATTCTTCGTGTGTAGGCACGTTGTTAAAAGCGTAGTTTGTATTGGTGCTTTACCTTCACGTCGCCCATTCAGTTAGTAATTAGCATGCTCTTGTCACTTGGGATGCTAGGTGAATGTCTTTTCAGCTCCAGTTAAGATGATGCAGTTAATTAAATTGTGTCACAGTTATTCGCATTTACATCGAACTATGACCGTTGAATTAGGCCTCCAAATTATTTAGAATAACCTGTCAATAGTTAGCGAATTATGAATGAATTGCGAATTATTTGTTTAAGATGTAAATAACCTAATTTGCAATAATTTTCCTCCTGTGGTATGTATGTTGCAAATGAAGGAGTATTCTTGTGAGGATTGTACGTTTCTCGAAAATTGAAGACATCATATAACGCTAGGACTTTGTTAAAATTGGTATTGTTAAAACTGGAGTTTAAAATTGCCGGTCCAAAACTAATTTTTCGTACTTCATACTATTTCGTTATTGAAAACAAGGTTTCGTTTCACTTGCCGTTAAAAATGGATGGCGGAAGAACTCATTATTTACAAGTATGTTAGTGACAGATCATCAAATACATTGATCTGAGATTAGGCTATGATGTGAAGTAAAATTTTGACATTGCGTCAGGAAATTATAAAAACGTGAATATATATATATATATATATATATATATATATATATATATATATATATATATATATATATGTATGTATATATATGTATGTATGGGGTTGATATGCATCATACACTTTATTGGGGTAGAGAACTCTCGAGAATTACTAAGTAAACAAGGAAATCATATTTAGAACCTAAGCTTGGGGTAGCCCATGCTTTCGTAATATAATGTTGCCATTGCGTATGCAAGGGATCATAGCGTAAACCCTGTCATTTGGAAAGGATTCACGATGCGATGCCTCGTAAATCAGCCAGGATTCTCCTGTGAGTGATGTTATGCTAATTTTATCGATTCTGACGCCTTCATACATCCGCGTCACGAAGGCTCCAAACTCTTCTGTGGCAATGCGTCATATTAAAGGTCTTCCTTTTTCTCAGATTTATTCAGTCGAGGCGTATCAAACAAATTCGAAATGCTATTCAGAAAAAGTAAGTTTCATTGGATTTATTGACTTCTATCTATTCTCCCGAGGTCAATATTAAAGAAAAAATAATTCAACATTAAATTTAAATGTTACATTAAATTTAATTTTTAAATTTTTGAAAACTTTTCTCCGGCCACGCACAACAATTTGTAATCGTTGTGTTCTTAAATTAAAGAAGGTCTATTTCACCGTGTTCCATTTCTTTTTCTCTTCCTTTTTTCCCCTTTTTTTCGAAATAAGGCTGTTTATGAAACGTTTAATTATTCCCTCTATTGTTTCGACATCGGAATTTTAAAGTACATATTCTTTGCGTAAAGGCCTAAAAGTGCCTTTTCGATGTAATTGACACTGTAAAGAAAAAACTTGATGGCGTTCCTGAACAGAAATTCGGACTGTAGCTGAAATCTCTATTTAATAAAAATCTTGGAATATCAAGCTACACTCTGTATTTAAAGAGGATGAGAGAATTTATGCCCTGTTATTCCTACATCCATAATATGCAGCAGCCGCAAGTGTTGAAATAAAAAGATAATTTTCTGCGTTTCAATCGTTTATGAGTGAAAAATGTATCGATGATTTAACATTTACATTTCTGTGTTCGTTTGAATTGTTAATGCTCAGTTTTTAATATAGAAACTTTTAAAATAATATAAAATGTATGTGGCAAAGTTATTTTTAACTAAAATGTTTTTGCATAGTTAAGGGATTATACAGCATTCATTGAATTACTGTTTGTCTAGATTGAGATAATATATTTGAGAAAATGATAGTAAATTCAGATTTTTTTCGATATGTGAGGCGGGTATTGTCGTTCAGTTTACTGGTAGTAGTATGTTCTGAGGTCTAGCACGACCTCTGGTGATTCGTAACAGATATCCACAGCAGTTACAAGCTGCCACCTTTTTAAACGTCTCTTCTCACTAAAGCCGCTGTTATTGTGCTCCTCCATCTTTGCCTGTCTTCTGCTAATCTTATGATTTCAGACCATTCACAGTTCAATGTTTTTATTATTTCATCACACCATCTACAGCTACGTGTGCCACAGCTACTACTGCCTTCTGTGATCCGTAACAGTAAGTCCTTTTCATGTGGTTCTGGTCTTCTCATAAGGTGTCCAAAATATTGCAGTTTGGGTTTTGTTGCTATTGTTTAAATAGATAGGCCTGGATTAATTTACCCCAGATCTGATTTGTTGATACGCTTTGCCGTCCATGGAATCTTTAATATAAATATTATTATAATTATATTAATATACTTATTAATATATCTCGCTTGATATAAAGCGTACTTATTGTCATTTGTTGATAAATGCTCTATTGACTTTTTCTTATAATAAATCCGAGGGTTGCAGATCTAACAGTTTAATGATCTCGATACACATTCCAATGGAAATGTATTTCAATAAAGTAGCGTTTCATTAAACTCGTTCATTCTCATTTTCATACTGCGCCGCCTCACACTATTCTGTACCAAAACGATCCTAAAATTTTATTAACTTTACATTACCAGGTCATGGTTTAAGAGAGAATATATTATTCCTTTGGCTTGTATAATAGGAGTGAGTAGCATACATTTGTATGCTCCTTCTCATTTAGGAAATGGAGTATTGATCACTGAATGTCCAGATTTTGAACCGACTATGTGCTGAAAAAAGTATTACGTTTTTCGGGGTCGACATTGGAACATTATTTTTTTAGCTTCTCCCAGACCTAAAGACATCTTTCAAATTTTATTAGCGTTATTTTTCATTTACAATAGACCAAATAGAAATTGTGATTTACAATGCAACATGCATATCTCTTTAATTCTAATTCTCCAAATTCTCTGTGCCATCGATAAAAAGGGTAGTTTTGAAGACCAAACCTAGGACTGCAGGAAAGGCAGTAAATGCCAAAATGTCGATGTGAAGTGTATTTTCTACATTGGAAAATTATTGCTCTTACATTGCGGAGTTTGTTTTGGTCTCAAACGTCCTCACACTAGCGGCAGAAATGTGTCAATATGTAAGTGGACATTGAATGAAATATTAAAATTGGACCGTTGACCATTAATTACTCCATGAATTCCTTTGATACGTACTCTTCAGTATAATATTGAAACGGAGCTATATCGTCCGTGCAACGTTCTAGAAATTCTAAACCGAATCAAATTATTTGAGAACCCATTCCGTGATACGAAGCAATTAAATCCGTATTTGCTCGGTACACATTATGTGTTAAAGGGAGACCGTGAACCGCGTACTCCTTTTCCATATTTTGTTTCTCCATTTATATAACGCTTCGCTGCAGGTTATTGCTGGCGACTGAGCTGGGAACTGGTAGAGAGTATTAAACCGAGGGTTCCGCATAGTATCACCTGCGTGTAAATCGGACGCTACTTCCCACGCGGTAGTCCTCTGTTTGCGTGGGAGGGCGCCCCGAGCCTATGCATCCGTCCTCTCCCCGCGTCCCCCTCCCCTCATCGCTCCCGTTCCACCCTTGCTCTGCTGTTGCTGCTGCCGCCGCCGCCAGTGCTACTGCTGCTGCTGGCGTTGTAGTAAACATGTCAGCTCGCGCCGTGCCCTCGTTAACCCATTCCTCTCCCTTATGCCCTCCTAGCTTCCCCTCCGCAGGGTGTCACTGTCGTATTGACCCCCCCCTCCACTCTTCCTCTCCGCCCCTGCGTCTCTCGGTCTCCCTCGTGACGGCTCGAGAAGCCCAGTGGCGGAGGCGAGGTGGGCGGGGCGGTGCGACGCGACGCGACGCGATGCAATGCGATACGATACGATGCGATGCGGGGCCGCGCTAGGGCCCCTCTCCAGCCCAGTCAAGAGCCGACCCGCGTTGCAGTGCCGCTGCCGCCACGGCCACTGCGGTGGCAGCCAGCCACACGAGCCAAGTGAGCAGCTGTGACTTGCATCGATTTGGCGCTAAGCGTACCTGGAGGCCCACCAGGCCGAATGAACGGAGCAGGCGTCGTTGCAACTGGCCCTCTCCGGGGAGCGCTAACTACTACTGCGCATCCAAGTTTGCTTTCCTTTGCTCACTCGCGTCGCGTATGGATCCACTAATGTACGTGCTACTGAATATTGTAATGTTTTATATAAATAAATTATATTAAACAGTAGGTAATAAATATTATTTTTAAAATGCATTAAATTCTCGTCTGGGATGAAAGAACTTCCGAGAATTTATTTTTCATTATGATAAAATTGTTAAGATTTCAAATATTTAATATTGATATCTTCTTATTTAACATCGATATGTTTATCCTCATCGCGGCAACAGTTGCTTAACCCATTAACGGGCGACTTAATAATGCTGGATGTAGCACGCGGTCCTTGTCGCGCTCAAATATAACGCAAGCACCTCGTTGGAGGCATTTTATTGTACCTGTTTACAACGTTTATTGCCGAAATTATTATGTTTCTAAATTATGCTGCTAGTACACTCCAAAGCGACAAATTGTTGGAATATGATAGATTTAAAAAGAAAAACGGGTGATCTTAGTTGCACATACTCCGGCAATTTCTCGGCGAAACAACCATAGATGCCAGCCAGATACCCAGCGACTTATCCGTAGGCAAAAACACCTATAAGTAGAAGATTTCAACCGTCCCAAATAAGGAATACGCCCTGATCTAAAGTGTACCACGCTTTAGGGCTAAATCAACATTGAGCAATTTAGAAATTGTAGAACTTGTCCTTAACGTTTTATGGTATGTTCAGTATATTAAGTCCCTTGAGGATTATAGTATTTACAATGTAATGCATTCGAACAAAGAAAATAAAAGTTGATGTGGGCGAAACCCATTTCGGTCGAATAAATGGTTTAGATTTCCAGTTGACATGAACTGGGGCCTGTGAATTAAAGTTTTTTCTTTATCGTATACGCAGTATTGAGAAAGATCTGTAATGTTGCAAAAATATCAATTTCGAAATTTTGAGGAAATTTCGTTTTGGGTGCCGTAAAAATACCGAAAAACTGTTGTATTTCCTAAAAGCATATGTGGCTGTCGATCTCCGTCTATCCGTCTTCAGTCTCCGAAGAACTCTTGCGCCTAAACCGTACTCAGGATTTTCTTTAAAACTAATATGTTTCAGTATATCTGACCGAACTGAGAATATGAAATAAAGATTTTGCTCTGTGAGTACTTCATAAAAAACATATGGTGTTTTTTCAGATTGTTCTAAAAAATGATTAAAGATTTAAAACTGGTTTAATCTCAATAGAGGACGGTTTGCTGATGCATATTGTGGAAGTTCAATATACATTAAACCTCTAAAATTTCCACAATTTCAGAAGTTCAACATTTTTTCGAACTCACCCTCATTATTTTAAGATGGAAATTTCTTTCTTAACGCATGTTTTCCTCTATTCTTTCTGGTATAATTTTCTCAGAATATTAATCGTTTCGCGTAATTCTGAATAAAATCGTTACAGTTTTCCGGAAATACGAAAAGTAGTTTTTCTCAGAAACGGCTAAAAATTGTTTCCTTTTACATTTTCTTCGAATTTTTCTCATAACACTAAATTCTATTGAACTCTTGCCATTTTATCTAAAAATCTTAAATTTTCAAAAAGTAAAGATGGTTTTCTTTTCCTACCGCCCTAGTTTCGTTTAAGTCTGAAGTATCAATAGTATTGATGTTGCTATTTTACAATGTTACGTAACCATTACAAGTAATAAGAGAAAGTGTGTAATGTAGCAGCCTTAATTTCTGTACGAAGTACTAATATTAGGTATTTACATAACTAGAACAAAAAGTAAGAGTCTGGTGTTCAAGTGAAACGTTTACGGACGAAGAAACGATAGGAGAGTTATTTTTAATGAAAATTCATGAAACCAACACACGTGGGGTGGTTCAAAAGATTTCAGACAACAGGGGAGCTGGCTCAGGGCATCAAATGTCACTGCAGTTCCTCTGACCGGGAGGTTCTTGGTTCGCGTCCCGACGGTGGCAGGATTTTCGACGCTAGCTAGATAGTTCAAAGTTGAGTTCTGTCTCTGTCTGGAGGAGGATTCTAGCTGCCGGCTACTCTGATCGGTAGTTTTCCGTAGTGTCTCTGATCAGCACCTGGCGAATACCGGAGTAGTGCCCTAATAAACGGGCAGCGGACAGCCAACTTGCCTTCCTCTTCCTTTCCCTATCCCACCCCTCATTTACACATACACTTGTACGCCTTACACTACCACACGTCGGGTACGAGTACTTGGACCTGGTCCCGGTGCAGCGGTGTCCAGTTGGTGGGAGGTGCCCAATTGGGGAAAACCCCGCTACCCAACGGTAGGTCGGCGGTGGATCTCACCATCCAGTGCGGGAAGATCACCACCTCTTGCCGTGTAAAACACATTCACTACACTTACGGTACTAATGTCCTTAGCTATTGACGCGCCCGGAATCACTCATCGATGAATAAAAAATACCTTAGACACCAAATATGTTGATTTTTGCTGTCCCTGTGGTTTTGTTTACATGTCTTTTTTGTGGTCATGACTACTTTAGGGTGTGTATCCCACAAAGGTCTACATTGCCCAGGCTTGTACAGGAACTTTCCAATGAATCAGAAAAGAATTCTCGAATGACTTCATATGTAATCGGAATTCAATAATTATTGTTCTACTTAATTTGTAACTCCGCATTCGTGCCCCATGTTTGTTCTAGATTTTTACTTTTTATTCTATGGTATTTTGAGTTCTAAATGAGGCATTTCGTGCCTTCCTTGTTCATCTAGTGATCTTCAATCCAATATTTGAATGACAGAATAGCATCCAAGGTCTTTGGTTGTAAGACCAGTGTTCTGCGTAGAATGTTTTGTTGAATACACAGTCTATCGTAGTTACTCGCATATGGTGATAAAAAATCGGTGTTACGTACCAATTTGTTTTATTGTTTAACATAGTATATAGTCCCTTCCTCTTTCAACAAACAACTGACTGATTTCCAGAAGAAAATAAGTCAGTTGTTTGTTGAAATAGGAGGCTTTACTTCATGAAAACCTTCAGCTTGGAAAACAGAAACAAACCGCTGGTGGCAAATCAAGTCAATAGGGAGGATGAAACAGAGTTGTCACTCGATTTTTAGTTAGAAACTCGCTGACAGTCCTCAATGAAATCAAATGAGCTGCGGCGTTGTCGTGTAGCAGGAACCAGTCGTGGCATCGGTTGAGAGCTGGGCCTAAATTCTGTAAACATTATGAAATTGTACGAATATCAAAATTATGTTTGTATTAATGCCCAACCCTTCATCCGACATGTCTGATGATCCAGAGCACGTTGAACATGTTCATCCATGGTGCTAGTGGATGGTCGTCCACGCCTTGTGTCGTCAAATAATCCTCGCCATCCCTCTCTGAATCGTTTGAACCACTCATTAACTGCCAGCGAAGATTATCGTTCATCACCTTAAGCCTGTTTCATCATCTCGAATGTTTCCGTTGCTGTTCTGGCACAAAACTTCACAGCCGCGCACTGTTCTATTCTTACGCAGTGACCGCCTGGAAGCGCACAAGCACAAAGAAGCATCCGTTGCACTTCGCAGCGAATTCGAAACTGACGGGAAAAATTAACTGTCGTAAGATCATCAGTACTTCGTTATTATCGTGGAAAAGAGAATTATTATAGAATGTATACTTAGAGATAAAAATCATTCCAGGAACTTTTTGAACGTATGTGTAGGATTTAAATCATCTTATTACAATGTATTATACTGTATTGTATCCACTAAATAAGCAACAAAAAAATTAATCAACTTGTTATAATTTACATGACGTCCCTCAATTAATGAGAAAGTTTAAATAAATATCTCATTCATATACGATACTCAGGAATTGATTTGGTACTTGATGATACGATGTTATATGAGCATGTTTCTCTCATTTGTGTGTAAAATTGAGTACGTTTATAAGTGGTATAAGTAATAAAGACGCTATTTATGTTAAATAATATGCTGTGTGATTTTTGGCGTAAAGTTTCTTTACTTTTAAGATCGTTTGTTAACGACAATTATTACAGATTTATAGGAAGAAGAACTAATTAGCAATTGTGTTGAAAGAGGCGTTGTTTAATGGCATTCCAATCATGCAATGTTTTATTAATATGCTTCCAAATCGATTCTAAGCTAGCACTTTGCAAGAAAATTGTTTTCATGAATGACCTGAGCAGACACCAGCTCTTACACTTCGTGGTCGTAGGCAGTTGCCTTGTTTGCTTCAGCGTAAATTAGTGTCTGACTAAAGCACCGCTCTTGGCTGGGGCTCGCAGGGCCACAGTGGGTGGCATGCGGGGTTGTCGCGCTTCTGTCTTCCCTTCTCCTCCTCTTCTTCTTCCTCCTCCTCTTCCACTTGCGCACCCGTGCCGCTTTCCCCCCGACGGCTCTCGTCGCCCTCTCTCGCGTCGCGGCGTCCNNNGTCCTCCCGCGCCGCGCCCTCTTCTCTTCCTCGACGACTTCGGCGCACCACTCACCCCCGCCGGGTCCAGGTTCCCTCCAGCGAAGCTGCGCCGCGCCGAGCTGCGTCCTCGGGCTGCGCCATCTTGCGCCTTTGCCGCCGCCGCCGCCGCCTCCGTCTACCTCCTCGGGCCACGCGGCGCAAAACACGCGCGCCGCCCTCTCCTATCAAATTTCGCCCCGGGCGGACGGCGAGGGCGGCAGCCGGCCCGCGGTTTCTTGCGCGTTGCGTCGCCCCCGCCGCGCCGCTCGAATGAAGGTTGCGCCCAAGAGGTCACCTTGTTCAGACCCCGAGGTCGCAGACGTGGGTGAGATGGGTTTAAACGTTTGGCCCCAAGCCATTCTGGGAAAACGTGTGTAAAACTACGCATTTCTTTTAGTTTCAATTGGAGTAAAAAGGTGAACCCAGAACATCAACACATACTATTTCATCTAGTAGAAAATGCAACATACACATACGTTGTTAGATATAAGCAATTGTTATACTTAAATTTCCATTTTTACGATCTTTCATTTTTTACAGCAATGTTGGTATTAGTTTCCTTTGAATTTTCAAGTACGTAAAATAACGATCATTCGACAAATAACGAATATGATCTGGGAATATTGTTTGGGTTAATTTCGCTAGATTCTTTTCAGTGATAGCCACGAACTTGTTTTTCTCTGTGTAAAAACGCTAGTAGCCTACTGCCAGGGAGAATATATGTTAGATTTATATCCCCCAAATCTACAATGGGTAACTCTCTCTTGTATTTGCCGATAAATCGCATAGTTATTTAGATATTTTTCTGAAA
The DNA here is from genome assembly GCA_017312745.1 of Gryllus bimaculatus. NCBI lineage: Eukaryota > Metazoa > Arthropoda > Insecta > Orthoptera > Gryllidae > Gryllus > Gryllus bimaculatus. The sequence goes on along the minus strand of BOPP01000004.1, from coordinate 8,982,409 downwards.
CATGATTTGGACGTAAATACCTTTGGATCTTTTCATGTATTAACTTTGGAGTGTTATCTACACACGGTAGAAATAACTTTGGAGTGCATTCCCACACACGGTGTTGTGACAACCCTTTTAGACTACAGAGCAATAATTCTTTACCTTAAGATGAGAGTAATTCCTAAAATAATTTATATTCGCAATAATAGAAGTCAGAATAACAATTTCCCAGTCTATTATTACAACGTGGTGGGGCAGCCTTGGTTATTGCGTCGGTTGTCAAGTTCAGTAGAGATAGTAGAAAGATGATAATGCATGTGAAGACCCCACAGATATCAGGGGAACAATCAATCAGCCAAGAGGAATAGGAAAAACAAGTGTTATTAAATTGCAAATTATTTAGAGGGACCTGCCTAAGGATTCACTTCACTTGTTTGAATACACGGAATGTCAGGTTGTTTTGAGTGACTTCTGCGGAATTACTTGGCATGTTTTCGTAGCAAATTTATGCGTGATGCTTTGTGTATCTACACGTTCTGCAGCTCAGTGACGTATTCCTTTCCCCTCATTGCAAGAGAAACATTGACCTTAAGAACTTAAATTGCGATGACTTCTCTGCGAGAGCGGGCTTGGTCTTGCGCTCTGCGCTTTTAGTACTCCTTTGGCGGTAACAGCGTAGTTTAAAGCTTGTAGCCGTACTCTAAAGTTGTATTTTCAACTCGTTTATTAAAGTTCTTTACGCCAATTGGGATTAATTGGTTTATCGATGCAACGTATTATTCGGGGATATTTTTGAAGAGCAATATATTTATTATGCATTCAAATTTAGATTTTGTTCATCATGCTGTTCAGTTGAATTAATATGGGCATTCTTCGCGCATAATAGAATGCACTTAACTCTAATGTCCGAATGAAAAATGACATCGTAGATGATTAAACCGAGGAAATTCTCCGGAAGGAAATCAAGAAAAATATTACATTAACACTTGTGGAAAATAGTCTTAAATGTTTGCGGTGTCATTCGAAAAACTTCAGTTTCTTTTGTTTTGACACCATCAGAAGAATATTTGACCAGTTCTCTAAAAATACGACCGTGAGAGACAAGATGAAAGAATGATTGATGAATACAATAGGACTTTCTGCCCCCACGATTATTCATCGTCATATGTATATGCATATATATATATATATATATATATATATATATATCATGGTAAAAAGATAATTGTCATACCGAGTTCGATGGCTCAGTGGTAACATCTATTGCCTATGCAGTACCGTTGATCGCCCTAGTATTCGAGATCTGGCGGTGACAAATTTTTAACAATAGCTACATAGTTTTGTCGAATTTAATCACTGACTAGAGAAGAATTTTAACGGTCCAGACTGCTGTGATCGATAGTTTGGCGTGGTTTCTCAATTCTAGACAAATAATGAAGAAGTACCGTCATCACAGTCTACTTAGACCCCTAGGGTACAATCTGAACCCACGCGAAAAATGTTTTCAGCTGTTGAAGCTGCTTATACTTTCTTTGAAGCATTAACGAGAAACGAGTTAGTTTGCAGTTTCTTACGTTCGATGGCCACATAGTGCAACTTTGCATTTGAATGTATTGCAACTTTGAATGCATTTATCAACAGTGTTTATTTTATTTTGTTTCTTCAGTAATAGGACCGTTATGATATACAAATACAAAAAGCATAGCCTGAAGTCGGAAATATGCGGATTGTATGGACCACGGATGCTTGAGGAATGTTTGGCAGCAATTCAGTCGGGAATAATGTCACAAAGACAAGCTGAAGCTTCCTTTAAAATAAATCAATCGACCATAAGGAGGAGACTGAAGCATAAAACCAATCAGGAATCGGACCATCAAAGAGTGTTTACTGAAAAGGAAGAATTAGCCTTTGCAAGGCTTCTTGACAAAATCTGTAATTTTGGATTTCCGGTTGGTGAACTCGATTTCAGATTTATTTTGAAGTCTTACTTATTTATGCGTGGCAGAACGGTCATTACAGGCATAGAGAATCTCCGAAAGCGGGTTTGGGTGAAGTTAGTTTTAATTAGGTGCCCCAGTAAATGATAAAAAATTGAATAATAAAAATTGTCTTTCAACTATTGAAATTATCTTCGTATTTATAGCATATTTACACTCGTGTTTGTTTAAGAAAATCTAGGAAGTACATAGACCTAGTACAAATATCAATGGTTTTATATAAGAAAACTTCGCGTGGGTTTAAGTAACCCATACACCAGTGTAACTTAAGCCCAATTTTCAAAACAACTATTGGCGCTTTGTGTTAAATGTATCTTATCAATCTACTCTCGAGCATTTTACATTAAGCCGTTAGATTGATAGAAAAAAATATGTATTCATTTTGTTCAGTTTTTCGTGGATTAGTAAAGAAAAACTACGAATCAATTGAAAAGTTGGGTCCAAGTAGTCCGTGTTTACGGTACCTTACCAACGTGGCCACCGACTGCGCACGAGCTTCCCTTCCTCATACTTGTCCTCACCTCTTCCCTTACACATATGCTTACACTTACATGCACTACACTACCATTTCTGATGAGAGATCAGAGCGTGTTCCGGCTGAAGCGGTGCCCCGCTGGGATATCTGGGATGATCTGAAAGGTGGGGACCTATAGCAAGTCGACTTGTAGGCCTGTCCCAGATATCAAGTTTCAGCACCGATGGCGAACACTGCCACCTCCCGTGATAGAAAAGGAACACTCGCTACACTAACGGGGCCAATGACTAAAACAGTTGCCCCCTCCGTTTACACTAAATACTGACTCACTGCCTCCCACATTTGTCTTTGAATTTCAATTGCCTCCCTCCCTCTTTCCCCCGCTCCCTCTCCTCTGTGAAGCTGCTCAAGGGCGGGTTTCTCTCTACCCAACTATATTATTTGTTTATATCACTATTTCCTGAATGAATGGGTGTGTAATGTGTTACGTTCATAGAATATACATTTTTTTCAGAATATTGTCTGTACGGTGCGTCAGTAGGAGCTTGAACTCCACACAGACGAGAATAAGATGCAAACGCTGTAATAATGTAAGGCAAACGTTGCCAATGGACCTTAAACTATTGCTATGCTGTATGTTCATGTATGTACAAGTATGTGCATGCATGGTCTAGCGTGTTAGTGTATGTAGCAATGGCGTAGCGTGACTTTGTTATCAAGGGAAGCTTACGTTATAAACAGTGGGATACATAAGTGTGATGATTAAAACCAAAACGTTCAGTAAAGTAGTTTAACTATATTATGAGTTTTCCAACTTTGCCCCTGACAGGTAACAGCTGTTGACTGTTTCATCCAATCGACATATTGATTGTCACCATGCTGACGTCACTACGATGGCATTCATGCTCCTGATTGGAATAAACTATCAACTGCTGATACCTGTCGAGGACAGCGTTGGAAACATTGCAGTATACAATAGACATTTAATATACATTAACATTGCAACATACAAAAGGGATTGAATCTTACTAAAATAAGCATTCAAAAATGCACTATTCTGGTTCAAATAAGAGTGCAAAAAGGTTTGTAAACAAAGAAACATCACAATTGAAATGGAATTATTGTCAAAATTAATAATTTATATTATTAAAATTTTTATTCTAACTAAAATTAAATCAGCACTTACATGAAAGAAAAATTTTCTTTGTGATATTGATGGCATATTACGAACAGATTTTCTTTTTGAGTACTCTGTCTAGCAGAACGAATATTTTTCAGTTCCACTTCTAAAAATTATATTCAGAGACACTAAATGTCGTTAGGACGACTACGACTTTGTTTCACTCGCTATGCTGTCTCTACGCAATGCGTGGTAAACTCTGTTCAATTCTGGATTGCCATCAGTGAAAATGCGTTCATTGCTTGCGATATTCGAAATTGTGTAATCGTCAGCACTGAGAATGGTCGCATCACATATCGTGTACAGAGCGCTGTCCTCAAAAGGTTTTGAAGGCCATACTCAAAGGTAGGATGGGAATGCCAATGAGCGAACAGTCTGTCAGCTCAAGTGAAAAAAATCCAAACATCTTCATTGGTATCATCTTGCTCTCTCATTAAAATTTTAACACTTCCTGGCCCTGTAGCATCCGCTTTGCAGAGAAAGACAAAACGTGAAAGTGCCTTTTTGTTCCCCAGGCTTGCAAGTATGTTTCCAGCTTGATCGAGGTCGGTGCAGGGAGTAACCTTTGCAATTTTCAGTGAGTTCAACGAAAATAAAACCTGCCCCAACTATATTAACATTCTTTGCTCAATTGTAGAAAAAAGGATCGATATGAATTTTCGCCAAGTTTTAAATTTTGCAAACTTTTAAGCGACGTAAACCGTACGCTGTCGCTCTCAGGAGTCCTCCCTTTAAAGTCACTATTTTCTTCTCAGTTAGAGGCGTTTCTTTCAAGTATTGTAGCTCAATATGCCACTGAGCTTCTCTCTGCGCGTTCATCAGCACGTGACATGTTTCTGCGCTCGTGCCCGCCAAAGTCTTGTCATCGATGTTAGATGCAAGGTTTCAATTTATATACTGATACGCAGACTGATATTTTGAAAATTTTGAACTTTAGAAATTTTAGAAAAATCAGGGCTTTTAACGAATTTGAGATCGACAGCATTTTCTTAAACTTCCTTCACACTACCCTACAACAAAAGTTAATCAAAAACGATGGAACCATTTTTTGAACAATTTGAAAATGTCTGAGGGGCTTGATGTTAAGTACCTCCAAAAATTAATACGGATACACTTTGCCCGCATTTTGCGTTCAATGGGTTCAGTTTCGCCCATTTTTTGACTACTCCACATTCTACTTAATATAATCACAAAGTTCACTATGCTTAACCAGATTAATTGCTTTTGTGGTGAAGCCGCGCGAAAAAAACTAAATACAGAACAATACGAGGTGTTAAACCATCATACTACTCCGCACGCTTGCCTGTGATTGAAATTCCACATCCTGGAGCTCGGAAGTATTTGAAAAGAACTTCTGTAGTTGACCTTGACCTGAGCACCTGGGAATGGGTTGACCGCTAATGTTCTGCGGTGGGTAGTTCTATTGTTTTAGTGTTATATCTATGATTTTTTATTAGTTTCTAAACTGCAAACTAGCTGTAACCTCCCATAGGATATTAACCTTTATAATTTAGTCCTAGATGAGCGACAGACCAAACTTGGAATGAAATTGAATATGTAATATTTTTACTATTTCCAGATTTTTACTATTGGTGCTAAAATACCATTTTCTTTCTCTCCCGTATTTTCATGCAAAATTATGCGAAAAGTACTCACATTTTCGAAAAATTGTACATGACTTTGTTTCAAAATCTATCTTTAAGGAACAGATTTCATCACGGGAAAAAATGTATATCTTTAATATTGTAGTTGTAGGAAGCCTCCGAAAAAAAAATTTAATTTTTCCAATTTTCGAAAAACCAGAGTTTGCAACGAACTTGAGATCTTCTTTTACGCTTGAATATAGTATTCATTGAGTAAATCTACAACAACTCGACTGTACTTTCCCTCCGAAAGAAGGCGTACGAATGTTTTTTTCGATGATCGAACCTAGAAAATCCAAGGTTTCGATCGGGTTTCAACCTGCGCACTTTGGTATAGCAGTCCGATACGCTACACCACCGAAATCACAGAGCCATCGTCACGGCTGGATATACCTCGTTATGTTCTAATCCAGAATAGCCAATCTGTTGCAATAGGTTGTTGACTGTATTTTTCTGCTTCAAAATGGTATGTTTCTAATTTTCGTTTTGTTTTTGTTTCGTATATTCCACATTTTTCAGTGCAAATACAGTTTTATTCTAAAAATATAATTTTTATTTTAATATAATTTTCTCACAAATTCATCGTAAGCAATGTTTTTCAATGACGTTAGTAAGATCAACGTGTTTCCAACAAAGTTATATAAAATACGAGGTAATTGTTTACATTGTACGTTTTAATGAATTTGAATGAGTGCAAAACTAGAACGGTATAAGTGACATTTTACAAATTCTGTGAAAAACGTGTTTATTTCAAGCTATATTTCAGTGGCAATGTATTTTTGCGGTTTTAATGAACAACTGAAATGCCGTAGTTTTAATGATGAAACAAAGCACTACAACGTTACAGTGATATTGGCTTAAATAAACAGATTTCTCAGAATTTATAAAATGTCACTTTTGCCGTTCTGGTTTTCACAAATTCATTTATAGTGGTTACTATAAACGGTGCCCGAAGTATGACTTTACTGTGAGGGCAGCTGTGAAGTTATACAAACACAAATCCTACTTTTTCTCATGAGATGTCTGAAAATGATTATTCCTGCGATAACACGTTCACATTTACATACTTTGATGTTCTTATTTCATTTAATACGCTTTCCGCATGATCGATCAAAGTGTATCAATGGTATTCGGTGAAGCGATTCTACACTACGCGAGGTGTTCATCGTCTTTAAATTATAGAGGCATACCAGAAAATTTAACTGACTTATTATCATATGTCTCTTGCAAATGTTCCTATAAAAGTCGTGACCGTTGACACCGTCATTCGAATAAAGCGCCGACTACCTCCATTTTTTTGGCAAAATATGCCCCTTTAAAATTTGTAGTTAAGATACGCTCTCTGCATTGAATGTTATTGATTTTTTAAGTTTAGTGAAGCGAAAATTGATAATAATTAAAGTGCGATTGGAAGAGGGGGAGGTTTGAAACGGGCTCCAGACGCCTGCGAGCAGCTGCGGGCGAGAACGATAGGTCGGGACGAAGAACGCCAGGAAGGCGTGTCGCGCCGCCCCCTCCGTCGTCGGAGGCCCTGATTGCGCAGCCCGGGGCGGCGGCGCCCGCGCGGCATTCCGCACCCGCGGCGTGGCATTCCGTCGCGCGGTGCATTGCGCCCCGCCCGCGCCCCGCCCCGGGCCCTCCCACGCGTCCTGCACGCCCCGACCCACCGCCCCGCCCCGAGCATAGCCCACCTCGCCCTTCCCGCGCGCCCTGCTGGCGCTCCTGGCTGACCCGCTATGCCCCCTCGGTGCGCCGCCGTGACTTGACAGGCTGTAGGTCGAAGGTGGTTGGACGAATTCACTATCGGGTTGACCTTTAGCGGCACGTTCTAAATTTAGGCCGTCACTCCTAAATGTTAGATTAATCTTGAAACTCGGCATTTTCCTCTCTGTTCTTCGTCATTTCTTTTTTCATTTTCTTTGCCTTTCGGACTCTACTGCTTATGTTTCAGGTAAGTTGTTTTCATTCCATCATATTCCTAAGTTTTACTTTTATTTTCCTCTTGTATTCTCGTTTTTGTTTTAGATTAATTCTCGTTTCCTTTCCTTTCAGTTGTACAAGGAATAATTCTGGAGACAGCATTTCTTGTTGTTCTGCCGGAAATTGTAGACAATGGGTTTTCATAGTGGCATGGAATAGGAAGACAGTGAAACCGTTGTCTAGATATATTTTTATAACCAAGATTGAATTTTTTTCGCTGCGAATACCATTGTAGGTATACAGACCTCTAAATTATACTATCCAATTAGGAAAAGAACACATATTCTTATCAGAAATCATTTCTGTTAATACTCGGATTTCGTAGAGGTTATTCAGCGGAGAAGGTCAGTTAGATTACGAACATTAATGTCTTTGTTTGCATGCGTTGCCTCGTTGCTGTCACGTTCGCCACCCGCTTGACTAATTGCCATTATTTGAAGCCCAATATCATCGATCCAAATGCGAGATGCCGCGCTTGCATTTGTCGCCCGCGGGCTCACTTCAGCGATCAGAGCGACGGACGTCGTGCCGTGGAGCCCATGCGGATTTTTTGCCGGCTGTAACAAGTTTGCCGTCCGAAATATATCTCCTCGTTATAGCGACCTATTACAGGTTCTGTAATCAAGATGTTTACGACGCGTTTCAACTCGATAATATCATATTTTCGGCACTAAGCGTTAACTTACTCTACAATTTTGTTTCGATTATAATGGGTAAACGTACTCACGTCCATGCAGTTTTTCAACGGTCTGCCTAACAAGGAGATTATTACATATGATAATTTTCTGTCCGTGTGAAAGTAAAAGAATAAAACAATGTTGATGCGTGATTTAGATTACGTGCGGGTGTAGGGCGTGTGTATGTATCGTAGTGGTGGATCACAAGAAAGTGTATTTCATAAAGTTATCATTTAAAGGATAAGTTTGTGAAGGATGCTAATACAATTTTGTATTGCGTTTTTGAATTTTTGTTATTTTGTTATTCACTTAGATACCATGTGTTTTTGGAGAGCGCCATTTTTCGTGTTTACGGTTAACACTGTAAATGTCTTTCAATATTGAATTATGAAAGATAAGTCGGGAAATCCGCTCGATTTTCAGACGTGTGAGGAAGTAATGATAAATATTATTCGCTATATTCTCGCGACTCATGTGGTTGATCTGTCCCTAAACAACTTGTTTCTCCACTAGAGTATCGGCTTCAAAAGTGGTTAGTGCTTTGTAACATGCTCTTTCACTGAATTAGTGTCAACATTATTTTAATTTTCGGCATGCAATTGTGTCATCTTGCTAATATGCTTTACTTGTATTGTTAATTTTGCTTTATTATTTAACCTAGCGTTGATCTCTGAGGATTTACGTGAAAATGCATAAGAGCACCAAAGGTCGTAAGCCGTGTTGTGTGGATAAGGGGCGACCACCTAGGGCCATGTACCGGTGTAGAGAAACGCCAAGTGGCCGTTTGTTTAGACCCGGGCAATATACGATTTGGCGCGTCGAATGCACCCTTAGCACGATACGTGGCGTGGAGGTGTGGAGTTACCATTTCGCTATAGTCTCTTAAATACCATTCATGTAGTATTTACGTATTTCACGTGTTCTGGGAGCTTGTTTATAAGTAGGAAATGTTAGTATCATACATTTAAGTTACGTCTGTATTAAAGAGTGATAGGTGGCAGGTATCGTTGAAAAAACGGGAACCGGAAAGTATGCCAGTGTTTAATAATATACCTTTAGTGTACTTATAGTGTGCGTATATGGAGAAAAATAACCGGTCGTTCTACAAGTTTTATTGTCCGCCATTTGTAATCTAAACAAAATAATAATGAATACAGAACGACCCCACCAACTATGGACACCCATTGTAATTTCTAAACGGTTCACGTTACGGACGTGCTAGATGCGTTTAACAATGATTTTTTTTGTCGAAATTGTAACTATCTTTCTAACTAGACTTTTTAAATAGAACTATTTAGTTTTTACTTTCTCATCTTACTTCGTAAGGAAAAATCTGTTGTAACCTTGCGCCGGAAATCGGCGATATTTCCATAGAAAAACGCTTATTGTTGGGCCCTGGTAACGAAAATGTAGATAAATCTTGATCCTAAATGTAGTAAATTAACTCTTCTAGCACGTTGTGTAGTCAGAATCCAGGTCTTGTGATTCTTGATACCGAAATGTTGATTGACGCCAAAACATGTCTGTCTGCTAGTGTCTGTGGTCCACACTTGCGCCTAAACCGTTCAGATGATTTTCTCCATAATTCATGTTCCCTGATCGATCTGAACGATCTCGAGTCCCTGTGAGTCTGAAACGGATTTATTTATTTCTGTAACGTCAAAAAAGTTAAAAACTGTTTGTGACAGGGGAGGAGTGTATTTTGTCAACGTATTAATAAATTCTGGTATCCTTACTCTAACCCGCATAGTAGTACATGTTGAATGATGAATACAGACGGAAACGAGCATTTTGGGCACGAATTGAAATAATCACTCCCATGTAATAAAAAGTATTTGCTTAGGCAAATCAGCTACAGATTTTGAATATTGACCCCCATCGTGGACAAATCATCTTCCTGCCTCGAGAACATGGAGAACGGTAACGAAAATCACTATATATCCTACTTTCGGAAATTGCAAAAGCTAGAAATAATGCTTGAATGTATGTGCTGTTGTAGTACCGTCAGTTCATATATGTATTTATTTCTTTGTCAGACGTGGCCACATTCATTCTGCTTCTCGATTAATTCACAGTACGTAGAGGGTTCGTTTTGTGGAGGTGAGCTTACTGACAATAAAATTTCAGGCTAAAGTTCAAGTGGTATGATTAAGCAGCATATTGAGCGGTCAGTTTAAAAACAAAAAATAATTTTCAGTGTTTTAGAAAAGGTAGTACGTCGTATTTTACATGAAACCTGACGCATGTCGTCCTCTAGCTGCCAACCATTAGCAACAGTCTGTGTTCTGCATCAGCGCATGTAGAAGATACTGTTATTAGAAATATGACTCACTCGTTTGGTTACTGCATTTGAAATGATCAACAACGTTGAGAGCAGTGAGTAGTCGATGTTTGCTGTTGTACTGATACACCTGTGTCATCTGCCGTCCACTTGGACGTAGGTCGATCTCGAGGACGTTAAGCGAAATGTATACGTGCTGGATTGGATTCCACGTATTCCTAATTCGCCCCGTGTCATTTAGGCGCTCTGTGGTTTGCACGCGCGGTGGAACGGGAGAGACAGGGGGAAAGGGAGAGGGAGAGGGAGGTACGCGTGTCTGTTCCGCGCGCATGACGTCTCTTAGGCTTCCTTCCACCTGTTGCGGCCGCGCCGCGCTGCGCCGTGCCGCGTCGCGTCGCGGCGCAAACACCGCGCTCCATCCCGCGCCGCGAGGCAGCTTCCGCCGGGAAGCGCGTTTCGGCCGCTTGCCCGCGCGGGTTTGGATGTTGTGTTTGAGTGATATGTGCATTCAGGTTGAAACACGCTGGCGAGTCCTTCTAAAACCAATATTGGCTTGTGCATTGGGAAGCGCGAAGATTTAGATAAGGTTAGAATCAGTGATGAGATTGTGATTGAATTTGTGATTAACACAACACAGTCTCACTTTACCGACTATCTCTTGAAACAAAAACATTCATTCAACGTAGACAGTGATGAGAATGAGGAAGGAATGAAAAAATAGTATTGCACGAGGGTTCTGATTGCTGAAGTGATGAAGGGTATTGGATAAATAATAAAAAAAAATCTTGCAGTGCATGGTATTTATAGTAGTGAAACCTGAAAATATTTAAAGTATCCATAACTTTGAAAATTCCATGATGCAATAGTAATTTAATTAAATATGTAAATATTTTCGTTTAGTTAGCAGAATTGTAAAGGACGAAGTACGCATCTTGTCATGGTCCAGGCCGGCTTTTAGATATGCCGTGATCTGCCGGTGGCTTACGGTCGGAAGTGTGTACGTCCGCTGTCCCCTTGTGGCAAGCGGAGTACGCGAGACCATGTTTCGGATCAACGCGAGCTTTCGCTAGAGCCCAAGGGAAGAGATCTGTCATCTGTCCCGTGGCTTAATTTGAAGGAGAGGGCGTATATTGTTTTGGATGTGATCCCTTTGATGTGCGTACTTGTTACTTTGTGTTTTCGCGTCATCTCGCTCTGCCTTAGTATTAGATCGGTCTTATTTGGGGCTGCGCCTGTTTCGCTTTTCTATGAAAGAGTTACGAAAACATTGGGGCATTGTTAATGTGATTGTTTCAACAGATAATGTTTCGGCCTTCGAATTTAGAAGAATATTTATAGAGGTAATATGTAACTGTGCCCGAGCCTAACTAAAATTTCTGTTGCGGAGGCGGGGGGGGGGGGTGATGGCAAGATTTTTGCTATTGTAGGCACGAAGTTTTAAGAATTTTTATATTACTTCTTAAAGTAAATAGTTATTCCTGTATAGGCTTATCTAAGTTTGCAAGCTTGTAAGCCTATCTAGTATTGTAAGTTTTGAAAGTCCTTTTTACATTTTGTAAGTTTAGTCTTCTTACCCTATTTCTGGTGTGTGTGTGTGTGTGGGGGGGGGATCGAGCTTTAAGTGCCCGAACCTGCCCTACCTTGGCTGTACGTGGTCCTTTGATGCTTTGCAAGAACGCATAGACCTTACGCATGCAATACAAAAAATCCCCAAAAGCTGGCTATGGATGAAGAAATTCAGAATGAATGGGATGGAAACAAAAATGATATTCGAAATGAAATGAGAATATGTGTCACAATATTTCATGCTGAAAGGAGAAACGAAATTGATTATGTATAAAGAAATATGGTTTTACTAGGAATGGTATAGAACGAAATATTGTAAGATGAGATTAAAATGAAGTTTCCTATCCCGCTTGATCAAAAACTCGCTGGAATAGATGAAGTGAGACTTAGGCAAATTGAAAACCTTAGGTAAATACTGAGTTTCACAATTAGAACAATGTGGAGATGAATTTCCGCGTAAGTCTACGGAAATGACCAAAATACCTACAATATATTGTTTTTTAGTGTAACAAGTGTAAAATTGTGCATACATACACATACATACAGAGAGGATGCCTGAATGACCCCAAATCGACTTGTACTTGTTTTCTCCAAGATATTCCGTACGAAGAAGCGCATGGATTCTACCAAATGCAAGAACTACCCCTGTTTTTCCCTGATGCAATAAGGCCACCCTACTGCGCCACTTTCTCCCGCGATCGAACGTGTGTCTTTCGTGACGACAGCAAGTCATCGCGACATCCTGTCGTGCCGTTCTCGTAATCGCGCTGGGAGGACCCGCAGGGTCGCCGAATCCCTGTTCCTGCTCCCCATCCTCTCCATCTCCCTGTCCCTGTCCCTCTCCCCGTCCCTCACGCCGGCTGCCGCGTGCAAGGCGGTGGCGGCGCCGGCAAAGGAGGCTCGCGTGCCGCACGGCCGCGCGACCGCGCAACTCCCGTGTTGCCAAGTTCACCCAGAAGAACCCTCCCCGATAATAGAAATCGGGATGCGAACGCACGCTAGCGTACGTGCGGCGCGCGCAATTGCTTTACGGCTTTAGGGCCCCGCGGAGGCGCGTGTTGGGAGCGCCCGGTTCACGCGCGGCCGCCGGGGCGGGGAGGGGAGGGGGGGCGAGCCAGGAGGGAGGCGCAGGTGAAGGCGATGCCGGGCTTCGGTGCGAACGCGATTGATCGACAGTTAACTGCAGGCTATTTTCACGTAGAGCATCCGTCGCGTCTATGTCTATTCTGGTATACGTTTGGTATGCTGTGGAGGTAATTGAAATCGATAGGATTAAGGGTTTTCATTAATTTTTAATGAATCTGTTTACAACATGAAGATATGACACAAGTACCAAATTTCATAGTAATGGCGATGTAAGTTAGTCTTTATTACAAGCCCAATATTTTCGTTCAGGGTTTGGATTTAGAGTCAAATTCAGAAAACCAAACCAATTTAACGATTTCTCGCAATTATACACGATTCTCGCGTGGAAATTCACATTGCGATGATGTGAGATGTATTTTTGATAACGATGATGTTAACATTGAGAACTGTGTAGTCCACGGTAATGTCTTGGAAGTGACGATTGAAAAAAATATCTAGAATGATACGGTTATTAACATTTTTATGACGTGACAGGTGTACAGATCAGGTATGAACCTGTAAACAGCAAACATTGACAAAGTTCGTTTACGTGCCAAACTTCCATTTCTCGCCATTCGGAGAGAAAGCAAATGGAACGAATATCCTGGCTACGAAAGGTGGGAATGACAATGGAGAAGCAAGAGTAGTGAAAGAGAAACCGCTGCGGAGAGGAGCAATAGCTGGCGACGGCTGACGATAACTTGGTGGCGGGAGGGCGGGGGGTGGTTGCAGCAGGGCGGGCGGGACCAGGACTGGACTCGGCGCGGAAACACTCTAATGCGCCGAGTGGTCGGTGCCTGCATTGCTAAGCTGCGCCGTGCATATTTATGCCTAAAAGTTGCCTCGTGAAGGGATACGACGTCGTTAAATTTTCCCGAGGGCATCATCCGGTTGACTTGCGTTAAGCCATCGCTTGGCGTGCGCCTGCCGCCTCGGGCGCCGTCTCCAGCCTTCCAGTTCTGCGTATTTGTTACTACCTCCGCCGCCGCCACCACCACCACCACCACCACCGACGTCGTCGTCGTCGTCGTCCTCGTAGCTCGAACGGTGCGTTTCCATGTCGCGAAGACGGCGACTTTCAAACGTCCTCGTTTCGGAGGAAAGCAATTTGCGTATGTATCGTCTGCTTGTCGATCTTCCGAGAACCGTTGATACTGGATTGTCGCTTTCCCTGCCGTGGCTGAATGCGCATCTGAATTTCTTTCTTGCATAATCTCATAAATATTCTATCGAGTTCAACCTGATTGACGGTTCTTCGTAACGTCGGCGCTCACTGCAAATTCTGTATGTATATCGATGTCAAACTGAATACGTGGGTAATGCTTAAAATGGAATGGAATAAAGTAATGGCATGGTAAAGGCGAAATGGGGAATAGGAGCAATAATATTTCTTATTTCAAGTGATCTATTAGATCGTGGGGTTTATGGGCGTACTGGACATACATTTACCTGTTTCCTTGTTATTTCTAAATGTTTTTATTTCCTTTGCATTGCTTAAATAACCCTCAAATTGTCAGACTACATACTAATGTGGACCTGAATATTATCCTTTCGTGATTTTATATTACAGTTGTTAACATCCCGGTCATTTTTGTTCTTCATACGTACACAAAACATCGTCAGGTTCATCCATGTTTGCGTGATAGTCTACTTCATACATTAATATTCTTGTTTACAGTAGTCCTCATTCCTCCACAACACTTAACATTTCGTATTACAGTTGATGTAACGTGTTCCCGTTATTCCTACTTCACGTTATGACTGTGCAACATTGAGAATACCTGATTATCTCTGTGAAGCTCATCGTAACATCTCTCCATTAGAACACCCAATACTCGGACACATTATCCTCTTCTGTTTATACCAGAGTTGTTTAAACTTTAAAGCAGACGCATATCCTCACTAAACAAGTTTTCATTGACCCTGCACTCAAAAACATGGGTGTCTTGTCATGGTACGAAAAAAAACTTTCATTTTATTTTTTAGGTTACTAATATTCATATAGCTATGCACAATTTAGATTAGTAACTTTATTTACACATCCAAACACTTGTACGCATTGTTTTGCATTAACTTTTATTTTTAGGTACTTATACGAAGTACATCCATTGTATAGACGATTAGTGATTGTATGTACAAAATCCCATGAATTAAATATTTGATCTGAATAGCGAGATTCCTTTTATGTTATATAAATAAAGTACATAAGTCACCAAAGACACAACATAAGTTTGCTGTGCCGTTTCAAAACTTAAATTGCACCATCGTATATCACGAGCAAGAGATTCTGTAATATACTATAGTTATTTCATATTTATGAACTCACGAACATTTTCTGATTCTTGATAACCGCCGTTATGCATAACAATAGCGTTTCGTTTTATGACTATTTGTTGAGAGATTTACATTTAAAACATGCAAATAGCTTCCATGATTTTATCAGCTTAGTGACAGACTACTTTTTCTCATTTTTATGTTCATCCTACCTCTTGCGAATCTGATTCTGCTGGATGTCTTAAAATGATGCACATTGACGACTCATATTGTATTTTATTTCGTCGCAAGTACTTGAAGACATGCTACTTTGTCATTCAGGGACTCCAAAAGGTTTAAGATTGAAAAAATATACGAGCCTATTTAAATCACTATTTTCCTGTCAGTCCGTGTACAAACCTTAAAGTGCTCAATAAACTAATTTGGACTTCTCGAAATGAAGGAAAATATACCTTTGCTCTCAAATGTATCAACGATATTAATTATTTTCTAAACGTGTTTTAGTTTGTTTTGCGTATTAAATGTCACTGACCAGGCGTAAACAAATTCAAATCAAATTATGGCGGCCAACACTGAAGCATTGCGAGAACCCAGAAGATCAGAATTCTTATGCATATCACACGGAAGGAATATACCACTCTTGGATTTCCTCCATGGAGTTACTTGTCTGTCAATATGTTAACTAGAAATACGGGAGGACTGCTTGCGATACTAAACAAACTACTCAAATGCTAATAGTTAATCACGCTAATTGTGTCAGTATCTGAAAAGGCATAACGTGAAATAAGGCTTTATATTCAATTAACCCGGAGTCATAGAGGATACGAGGTTCAGTATATTATATTCAATGCTGTCAATGTTTATTGTTGCGACTTTCCAATTAGCACTTTTGAAAACGTGTAAGGCGTGTTTGTAGCATTCGTATAGATATTACAATCTTTCAAAATGTAATGAAATAAATAATTAATTTATTTTCAATACTAAATTATTTAAGCATATTTTTATTATTGTTACAAAGGTTATTTTTATGCATGTGTTATTTTATAAAGAATGAAAAGATCCCTTAGGATATTTGAAACGGAAGGAATGCAAGCTCCTCGTTTCTGAAGATTTCAAAACCCTTCTCTCGTGAGAAGCAAAATGGGAGGTCTCAAGAGCAGCGCTGTCGAAACCTCTGCAAGGCACTCGCTCCTCTATTGCATATTTGAGAACCCAGACGCCCATGCAGGCGCGCTCTTTTTCACTCCATCGGCCATTCGACGCCGTCGCCAACGCTGCCGCCGACCTCGACGCCAACGGCACGCAGTGCAGCCCAGCGCGATGCGGCTCCCGCGTGCCTGTGTTCGCCGTCTGCGGTGTCGCCGCCGGGGAAGCGCTCTTGAATATTAAAAGTGAGGGATCGAGTCGGTGTCTGGTTTTAACGGCGTCTGAAGAGGCGCGCAAGCGCCGAGGGCGGCGAGGGAGGCGTGTCACCGGCCGTCGTCTTTGATACCGCGTATCTGGCGCCTCCCGCGAGGGAGGGGGGAAGCCGTCCCCCTCTTCCCCTGCACTCCCCCCTGCGTGCGCCTCCCTGGCAGAAGCGCGCTAGAAAAGGGCGTCGGCATTGTGCAGGGCGGCGACGCCGGCGCGACAATGGAACTGCTTGGTGCAGTTCCGCGCGCGGTGCGGGTGCGGGTGCGCGAGGGTGGAGGTCGCGTCAGCCCGTTGTACACGCGTAATGAAACCGTGGCATTGTTTCCCTTGCGCCAACCGACCCCCCTCCCTGCCGCCGCCCCGCCCCCCTCGACCCTGCGCTCTCCCAGCGCTCGCTCGCTCTTCCGCGCAGCGTCGTCGACCGTTTCGCTGTCAAGCCCTTTTCCTTTCTTCGTTGCCTACCACGCAGATGACTAGCTATTGACTTAATCGGTCCTCTCTCATTCAATGTGTTTTCGTTTGTTGTCTTTTTGGGATTTGACTTCTCTGTGGTTCCCTATATGAAAATTGGCAGTTACTCGGATACTTGAGTATTTTTTTATACTTGGACTTCCTTCTGTGCCTCTTTTACTTTCTACGTTTCAAGTTTGTTTTTCCTGAAATGTGGTTTCTGTTGGACGAATCACTCGCTACGATATGTATATTGTATCGTGACTTTTCTCTATTTTATCCTTCACTAAACATTCCTTTTTTACCAATGTCATTTTATGTGCTTATTTCTGGAATGTGAAAATTACACGCTGGAATCACCGTGACTCGTTCATTTCTTCTTAGTCATTTTCTTCCACTTTATTTCTATTGTTTGTTTGTTTTTTTCTTTTTTTTACTTTGCCATGTACAATTCTTATTTTGAAGATGTTCTGTTTTGATTATTTTGTAGCATTGCACCCTTACAGCTTGGTCCCTGCTGCACTCATTTAATTGTAGCATATGGCCCGTCTTCTGCCTCCAGCTTATGTCTCCTTTGACCGGCGCTGTGAGCCGCCATTTGGGATGCGATGTTTTAAAACATAGATGTTCGATATTAAAAAATCGATGACCGTAATTAAAATATCGCCCCCAAAACATCGATGTTTTAAATAATTTATTTATTTGTTTGATAATGTTTAAACATTTTAAATATGATTTAGTAACCTCTATCATCAGCGTTCGCACTGAGGAGAATTTAATTTGACAATTGTCGTGTTTTTAGTAATTGATAATTAATGTTTAACTGACTAACAGTAAAAATATTAAGAACGATAAAAAACAACAGCCCGAAGCGTGAACGCTCAGAGTTATCTCAAAGATTCACAGCGTCCTCAATTCTCCATAAAATAGTACGAGAAGAAGAGGAAAGGCCCTATGCCTATCGTGCATGCGTTGACCGGCTCTCCGCGAGAGAAATACGAGGAAACGCAAAGGAAATACCAGTGCATTGGAGTCGTCTCTCGGGCGAGGAACAGTCTGATTGATGATAGTGGTAAATCCAGCGTTTTCTTCGTACGAAAACATGTATTGGCATAAGTTATTCCATATTTTAACTAGCAAAATACTGCGATTATGGAACATTTCATTTCACAGACAAAACATCGAAAACGTAAAAACATTGAGATGACATCAGTGTTAAAAACCGGCTTAGGTGGTTCAGGGCATCAACGTAAGGTACTGCTGTGCGTCGGGTTCGAGTCCCGACCGTTGCAGGATTTTTGGCACTGGCTAGAGAGTTAGATGTAATTTTGCCGCTGACTGACCTGTAGCGGCCGTCTGCCCTGATCGGTAGTTTTGCGTGGTTTCTCCGACCAAAGCCATGCGAATGCTGGAGCAATACCCTATCAAACGAGGCACGGACCGCGCGCGATCTTTCCTTCCTTCTTCTTGTATCCTCACGCATTACATACACACGCACTTACATGCACTACACATGTCGGGACACCAGTCGAGAGCTTAAAACTTGTTTTGGCTGAGCGGTGTCCCTCTAAGGGGAGATACCTTGTAGAAAAAAACCCAGTAAGGGATCGTGTAGAGTGGAGACAAATCTCAACAATCCGCGGGGTAAGATCACCATATTTTCTCATGATCAAACATGCATTACACTTACTGAACCAGTGACCACAGCCGTCTGGAAAAGAAAAGTAATCAATCATTCTATATTAAAAACATGAACCATAAGTCGATGTTAGTATAAAAACATGGATGTTTTGAAAAGTACGACACTGATGTGGCATCCCTGCCCGGGGCATCTTCGTAGAGGCGAGAGCGAGTGGTTGCCACTGCTCCCGAGCCTTTGGTGCCGCTTTACGCCGCGTGG
>BOPP01000004.1:8905283-8962363 GCA_017312745.1 Gryllus bimaculatus | reverse complement strand
GACCCAAATACTTCGGACTCGCGTCCAATCTTCGGTGGTGGAGCCTCGAAAACTTCCATTGGTAACGACATCTCCACAGCAACACCCCCATTTTCTCTCTTGGATAATTAGCCTGCTATTTTGTTCCAAAACCTTTTGTTGTCCTTTCTACTGGAGTTTTGTACGATTAAATCGCACGGTGTAAAGCCGTAAAGGGTATGCAATTTATATTTTAAAAAATAATCTGTCTCTTTGGAAATTATGTTTTGTATTTGGTTTGAGAGGACGGTATTTTGAGGATTCCCCGTTACGTTACACGGCAGTGAACGATAAAAAAAGGTTGGTGATGGATTTGGTATTGTGCTATCTAGAGAAGTTGATATTTCTGCCAGTTTATGTTGAATTATTTTAATCTACTCTGAAGTTAAAAATATCAAGGTGGAGTGTGCCCCACATGCCATCAAACACCTGTAGATCAAGTTCTTACGATCTTTTATAATGACAGAATTACTTGGTAAGCTTGTAGACGTGGCAAAGAAGTTCTCTCTTTTTATGTAGGGAGTAGGGAAAACGATCAAACACAGAGTTTGAACGAGAATCAGGGCGCGGCAGCGCCCCCCCTCCCTCTCCCCCCCCCCCGACTCCAGCCCCCCCCACTCCCCCGCACTCCCCCATTCTGAGCCCGAACGACATGGGGGAGCGCCACGCGGCAAAACACAGCGCCCCCGGGCTGGCGGGCCGAGCGGGCCGGCCGTCGCGTCGGCTTCACCCGACACGGTACGAAGTGGGCGGGGCGGGGGGGCCACCACATCGACCACACACACCCACAAGGCACCACCCTCACCAGGGGCCGCGACAAACGGATACACCAACCGGCTAGAATAGGCGGAGAACTTACAACCGCCCACACCCGCCAACAACTAGGGGGCGGTCGCCAGGTCCGGGCGGGCTCGAGTGGGCGGTGCGAGTCTCTGGAGCCACCAGGGGGTGGCCGACTGCCCCTCGAACGGGCAGGACGTGCCGTTTGCGGAAGTCATTAGGACGCGTACCCTCGCCCGCGCCCGCGTGCCTGTGCAATCTATGCGCCAGTCATCCGAGCACCCAACGCGACCGACGCCCGGCCTCCAGCCTCCTAGCCGCTCGCCCGCTTAGCATCTCAGCCGAAGCCGCCTACGCCGCCTATACTGACGGCCTACGCCCTCGCCCTATCGCCGCTGCACCTGCGCGCTGCGGGAAGAGAAGGCTGCAAACAGAACTCCTGGGGTTATTAATACCCTGGAAATGGGAGATGCATAGCTCTCATTGTGGCAACTCATTTTCAATGGTGCATTTTCATGGTACATTAACGTATCAACGTTTTTAAAACAAGTCTTTGTTTTTGGCAGATATGTTTCACTTGGTAGCTACATTGATGATTTTCTTTCTCAGGAAAATAGTTAAATAAGTTAACAATAGTTATCACGTACGTATGATATATTTGATACTGTTGATTTCAAAATGATTTCAATCACTCGTGGTCGACCTTTTGCCAGAACAATGTTAAGAACTTTATTGAGCGTGTATTCTTGGGATGCATGGGGATGCTTTTTTCCATATGCTTTGAATACCACGTGGAATTTACATGAAACTGGAATGGCGTCCTATTCATGACTTTAAATTCAGTTGTAGAGAGAAATCAGTTTCATTGATAGCATGCAAATTCTTGAGATATCTTGATTGTAAGAAAAATAGAAAATAAAACGTCCTTATTTTTGAAGTTTTCTTCTCAAGTGAAAATAATACACTTTGTACCGAAACTTTTGTATTTCTCTTTCTCTATTATTCTTCACATATTTCACAACTATCTTAGAATAACTTCTCTGCGTGTCAATTATCAGATTGCATTTGCACAGATACTAGTGGCCTACAGGAGCAAATATGCTCTGAACATAACTACACAAAATGGATTTCCAAAAGGTAGTGCGCATACTGCTCAAGAACAATACGAAACTCCTCTCGTGTTACGCTCCAACAATTTCAATGTTTAAACGAAAATAGTTTTCACGAATACTGCAATAACATAATTTGGAATATTCGAATGAATACTCAGTACAACTGTTCTGAGTGATAATAAAAAAAAGTGCTGTTCTATAACGAAACACGTAAATATCTATTCTGAAATGGCAGGAAATCTCCTCCTTGGAGCCTTGCTGCCGTATCACGTAGCTTTACCAAAAAAACGTGATGCACCGAGTATGAGACAAGCCGGTATGCGCAGAATGACAATAGGCGAAATAACAAAATCAAATATTAGCATTTTTAGTCGAAGTTGAAATTGATTCATTGTTTGTAGATTTTTTCCGAGTTCCTGGGTGCCTAACGAAACCAGACAGTTCTCACATGGCCGCAGAACTGCGCGCATTGAAAATTAGTAATATAGATTTTTTGTTGCATGTAGGTTTGCATTGTTCTCCTTTCAGAAATACGATTTGCGAAATTGCATTTTCCATGCATTTTATTCCATTCTTTTCATCATCGCTTCTTTGATTCAATCCTCACATCACCTCTTTCAAAACGTGACGTAGATCAGATGGAGATGTGCCACAACTGTGACTGAATAAAGCTTATGACACAACTTCCGTTTCCGAACATACTTTGAGACGCCTCGCCATGTTAGGTATTCCGTTCCAGTCAAAACATAAAGTCCATTTGCTGCTGACTTGCGCCCTCTTTG
Source organism: Gryllus bimaculatus (assembly GCA_017312745.1). Lineage (NCBI taxonomy): Eukaryota > Metazoa > Arthropoda > Insecta > Orthoptera > Gryllidae > Gryllus > Gryllus bimaculatus. Next base: position 8,959,671 of record BOPP01000004.1, on the reverse strand, counting down.
GCAGTCAAGTGTTCGTCCACATCCAGCGCTCCTGCGCTGCCCAGGTGGATTCCTGCCGCCGCCTCGCCACGGCCGCTGCTCCAGACCCGGGTCGCCGCGCGCCGCCCCTCCCCCCGCTTCCGCGCGGTGGGCCCTTTGTCACGCCTTTGAAGTTCCCCACAGGGCAGTTATCTATAAACGAACGCGCCTCACGAATTCGGGGCGGGCGGGCCGCCAGCGCGGGGACCGCTCTCGATCAGGAGCTCAGCTGGAGCGGCGCGACGCGACGCTGCCCGGGTCGGATTCTTCGCTCCGCCTGCCCTTCTGCCCATCCCTGCCCTGCGTTGCCATGCCCTCCGCGCACCGCGGCCCGCCTGTTATTCCGCCGCGGAATAAGGCCGTGTAATGCGCTTAACCTATTATTTCGCCCCGGCTTCGCAGGCCGTGGAATCTACACCCTCCATCGAGATATCATATTCCGAAAAAAAGGGAGAAAATGCTCTGAATAATGAATTATGCAAATGTAACTTGTAGTTTTATTCGTTTTCTTCGGGTATTGTAAAAATTACTACTCGTTTAAGAAATGTTTCAAAGCCGATGTTGTGGTCGAGATCTCAACTAAAGTAGTGATGTTAGTGTGAGTGCAGAAGTGTTGGTGATTGAGTAACAAAAATGTTGCAAATAAGTGGTCTAAACAATGTTGATAATGGAGAAAAATAGATCATGATAATTCAGAGCATGTAGAAAAACTCGTAGTAAATAAAATGATTTTATGTGACGACAAGAGATTTTATAAAAATATTTACTATATTTCTAAGAAATGCATTACAAATCATACAAAAATGAAAGATTTTGTTTAACAGAATGTAAATTCTCCCTCTTCTTATTCCTTAAACACAAATGTTTGCTTGTCATTGCTGTTTTTGCTCGTATCTTCTGCTTGTTCGTACGCTCAATATCATGACATTAGGATGTTTGCCTAAACTGTTACTCAAACAAAATTACCCATTTCTGCTGGATGGGCCAAACACCATTTGTATTTCTCATTTCAATTTCGCTGGTAATGTTTTCTTACACATGATACATTTACTTAGATCCCCAAGATCTGAACCTTAATTTTGTTCGTTCATATGATGAATGCCCGCTCAGAATTACTGCCTAGAAAAAATGCTCACAGAACTGGCCCCTGTTTTCTTTCTCCGCAGAGGCTACGAACACTGAAAGCATCCAAGAACAACTTCGATTCACGAAATTGACCCGACGCGACGTCAGTGTATACTCTCCTCGTATCGCGTGATCCTGTTAAGTTGGTACCCTTTAGTGTCGAGGGGCTGAATCAACTGAAATGGAGTAGAGCGGTGGGGAAGGGCTTTTTGCGCGCGCGGGAGGGGGTGGAGGAGGAAGGGAGGTGGGGGAGACGGAGCAGCGCGTAGCGAAGGGCTGCACGGCGGCGCGCCAGGGAAGGAACCGTGTGGAGATGCGAGCGGGCGGAGTGCGGTGGCGGTGATTGCTCGCCGCCGCCGCCGCCGCCGCCGCCGCCGCCGCCGCCGCCGCCGCCGAGAAGCGCGCGCGCGCACCTTGTGACACGCGATCGTCCGCCTTCGCAGCGACGCCGCCGCAGCCCCCGCGCTTTCGCAGGCTTTGCGGCCGTAAGGCGCGCCCTCGCCTGCTAGCGGGAGCCTCTGACGAATTGAAAAGGAGCGTGCTGGGTCGGAAGGCGGAGGTCTCAACCGCCCCCACGCCCCCTTTGGGAAGCGGCACAAGGCGGCCGATGTGCGGGAAAGCTTTTCGTAAATGCTTCTCGTGGCTGATCGTTTTGTGCTTGCGTTGTAGGGAATATATTAGGTCGGATATGTTGTGATGTATAAGTAACAAATTCATGTAGGTCCAGAAAGATATGATAATGTTTGCACGGATCATTTGCAGAATTCTTCGTACGGTGTGCGTTTGCACTTATCACTGCTTCCTGATGTTAGAGCAGGACGCGTTGGAAAATACTGCAGTTTGTTTCCGCTACATTCAGTTCAAGCTTTAGAAATGGAATAGCAAAAATCAATACATAATTTCGAATGAACATCTCGTAAGTCATTGTTATGGAGATTCAGTTTCAAACAGATGTATGACCTGTTATTATAGATAAATGGATGAGAAAATAATTATTAATTTCCTGAGGCAAAAACCAGCATGTTCCATTAAAGGAAGTTATATATTCTGATATTCCTGACCACGAGAAATTGTACTGCTCTATAATTTTATTTAATTGCAGAGATATGTTTTCATTCTAGGAAAAGAATTCTCATGCGAATAACGAAAGTATTTGTATTAAAATGAATCTCAAATATATCTTCGCGTCAAGTTGTCAACTTGTGGTAAATATACCTTCATTTATGGTTAATTGTGTGTTATATGAATTCTAATTATTTTTAAAATTGCCGTTGTTTCCGAAGACAAACTTTTGAATGATCTAAATTATTTATTTGTGTAACTGAAGAGTTTACAATTTTGGTTGATACATTTGTTTTCTGTTTTTTGTTGTTCTTTTTTTTACCTCGTACTAAGTGTAGGGGGATCGCAGTCAAATGCATTCATAATCACATGAGTTTCGTCGTGTGAGCCAGCCATATAGGCGCCACGTCATAAAAGATTATGTTAGATGAATGAAAACTAAAAATAAAAGGAAATAAATTATGGCGGATAGTCCGTATTGTCTCATAAATTGGAGCTTCTCTTCTCGAACGTCTTAAATAAGATCAGGGTACTTTGACAACGTCACCTGATAAAATTGCACATAAGACAACATTCATTTAATTGATATTACCATTACAACTTACTGATCATAGTGTTTTTATTTATAATGAGATACATGACTGAGGTGGGAGCTCTTCCACACTTAGCATTAACTTGTTTTGGTTTGGATTTGAATTTCAGAGATTGATCCTACCCGGACCAACTTGATTTTCTTCTTCTTTCGCGGCAAAGACGTGAATGTCTTTTTATGGTATCACCTTTCAATTCGGTTTGCGCGTACACTGTACCCTCACCGCAGCTGCCAGGCTCGACGACCGGCCGCCCGTCCATCCTTTTGGGGAACACACGCCGGCTCCTTCTCTCTCTCTCTCTCTCTCTCTCTCTCTCTCTCTCTCTCTCTCTCACTCTCTTGCTTGCACTCCAATCGCTCTGGCGGAATCTCAGGGCTAAGAAGCGCCATGAGTCATCGTTTGCGGCCTTTCCGACAGCATGACAACATCGTGTATAAACAGGAATATCAAGTGTAGACAAAAAGAAGTAAAGAGGTTCTGCTACCAAACAACGAAAGAAAACTAACGTGACCGCAGCTAGACGTGAGGGTATTCTTATGCAAACAAGCCACGCGTGATAGCCAGCTCTCGGGCAGAGAACACGAAAGACAGCTTCAACAAAGAATGTCAAGGGGCTTTATTAGTATATAACATTTAGAACTCTGGGAAGTTCCGGTATAACATGATGAATTACAGGAACTTTGCACAAAGAGAATTTCTTAGCGAATGACCCGAACCTTGGATGTTAAATAGTGTTTTCTTTCCCCAACTCAAAGACTTGAGGGAAAATGTGTGCCATTGATGTAACAAAACGAAAATGTAAATTAACGGTTTGAAAAATTAAGACCATTGGGCCACGTAAAAGCGTAAAATAAGTTAATATTGATACAAACGAGTTAGAAAATTTGATTCATAATGGATGAAAGTAGAAAACTGCAAAAAACGAAATGGGTATTTCTGTTAGTGTCTTTTTTCTTCATCTTTGGATATGTTAGTAATTACATTTCGTAACCTATTGTGGCGACATTTTTTTCGATATAGCATATCAATACATTTTCGAGTACGATTTTATTGGCTTTTTAACTGCGTCAATAAGATGAAAGGTCAGCCTAACACATGGGGAAGCGAAGCAGTAGCAGCACCAGAGGCAGCGCGGTGCCGTGTCATCAGCACCCTTGGGAGCGGGAGGCGACGGAGGTGGACGAAGACGGCGGCTTCAAGGGCGGGGGCGTGGCGCGGAAGGGTCGCTGCTTTTGGATGACTTGCTTTCACACGTCGTGACTCCACGCGCCTGCCAGCGGCACGCGGCCTCCCCCAGGGCCCCTCCGCCCGCGCGTCGGGACCCCCCCCCTCCCTATCCCCCCCCTCCCCCCCTCCCCCTCTCCACGCCGCCCCCGCCGCCGCTCGGCCCAGCTCCAGGTCCCACCGCTCGCCCTCTCCGGCCGTCGGCCTCTTCAGGCCCGCCTCTTTCGTGGGAAGCGCACACCCTCCACAGCCCCGGGGCGACGGCACAAAACAGAATTTCATGTTTAATGTATAAGAATACTTAGGTATTGGATAACCTTTGATTTTCATTACATGCATGTCGAAAAATTGATCAAACTTCATCTTATGGATTTTTCCATCCCTCTTTCATATTTGAAAATTAAATTGTTGATCTCCACCTTGCCAACATTGTACTGTTTAAATATTTTGTTCAATTTTTGTTAACTGCAAATTATTGTTTTGTTATATTATTCCTGCCCCGAATTTTGCAGTTCTGAAGGGGGTTTTTACTGTTTCAGAACTTTTGATTTCGAGAAGTGGGAGGTAAGAAATCTACTCTCTCGCGTTAACTAGCCATACTAAGCCAATTGAAGGCTAGGAAAGTGCTATGGAGCACACAGGTCCATCGATGGAAGGGAATATTCCAATTCGCAATTCCTATTATTTTGTTATTTCGTTTTGTATCCCTTATGACAATCACTTTTTCGCCTTTGATGTATTGTGGTTTACCCTTTTAACAATCATGTGTTTCCGTGATTCATTCCTCCCAGCCTCTACTGTTGTCTTTCTGAAACCGCCTTTGCGGTCTTTTCTTGCCTCTCGCGTAAAACACATTGTGCTTCTTTGCTGTGGTAATTGTGTGTGTTTGCATGTACTTCTGCACTCTTCCGCTGTCAGTAGTCCTAAAACGGAATGTCACCTCCAAATCCCTCCCGCTGATCCGCTACCCAGAACGCCCTTGATTCGCGCGTTGCCCTGGGCGCCAATTGAAACACATCTTCTGGCGACAGTCCCCTTCCTTCTGTCCTTCATTCACATGGATTCTTTTGCCTGGGCTCCCTTTGTATGGTATGCCCGACGACCAGAACAAAGATACTATTGTTGTCATGAACCATCAGACTTCTTCTCTGTAACGGCGGTTTTAACGATTTTTTTGTCGTTGGGTTTGGTTCATTTTTGTTGTAATGCTACTTAAAGTAGTTTGTTACCAAGAATTATTTCTTTGAAATTAGAGGTATCCCAATGAACACTACTCGTTCGTCATCATTATCATTATCGTCGCTATCTGCGTCTTTCCAGGGCACTACCGCTTATTTCCCAGACTAAGCGTAATATCTGATATGCATGTCTACGCTCTCATGCTCGCATTACTGTCTTGAGTCACGGGGATGAGGATACCCCCTGTCCCCGAGAATTAAAGATGGGACCGGAGAATTTTGTAGAGATGTTTTTTGTTGTTGTTTTCCACTTTAATGATCGGAGAACCGATCGGGTCACCGGAACTTCGGGCGTATTTCCAGAGCTCGAAGCGCTGATGGAAACTCAGGAGGTCATTTGCGGCATTTGCGAACAGCAATTATACTGACTGGCTATGTAGAAATAGGCGCAAGAAGCAGACAAATGTGTCAAATCACAAATTTGCGTCTCTCTTCGTTTGTATACGAAAAATAGCTTTTTTCGAGATAGAAATTTACTTAGTCCTACGATTCACTTTAAGCATAACCTTCTGGACATTATAAAATCAGAGAAGTTGTAAATGAAATGTGCAGAAACAAATCGTTTCTAAGGAAAATGACAAATACAAATGTATTTGTTCATCTTATTGAGGTGGTGTTTTAGTGATTTTTTTTTACCGACATGACTCATCCTGAATTATTAACGGATTTATTTGTTTTTGGGGGAATGGTCATAGTTCCTTTTTAATTTTCATTTACAATTCTGAAGTTATGTGTAAAGTAGAGGTTATTGCGAGCCCTGAGGCGCAGAAAGTCTGAAGAACCGAGTCAGGGTCATGCAGAAGCTTTTTCAGTGGTGGAGACCCTGAAGAGAGAAGAAACGCTTTCTTATAGTCATTTGACAGTGGAACGGACTTGTACTTCGAATGCAATAAAACTATGCAACTAAAGATTTGATTTATGTTTTCAGAATATTTTGTTTTTTCGGAGAACTATAAGGACATCTACATTCTATGCGCATACGCTATACATGTATTTAAGCGCCTTAGGATCAGGAATTTATATCGGAATGCGGCGCAAATGTGATGAAAACATACAACGAAATGTCTGATACGCCTTGAAAGCAAAAGTGTTTCGCATTGCAAACATATCTGTAATGTCTGAATATTTGAAATAACATCTCATAAATTATTGAATATGTCGTCTTTGGAGGCTACGTTATTCGGGTAGTTCCATCAATATCCATAGTCGAATTCCACTCGTCATATAGAACGTTGCAGTTTTCACGGCCCCTTTGTAAAAGTCAGCTATCCCCGCTTCCCGCAGTGTTTTCACAATGGGGGCCCTCGCTTCATTTGCAGCGTGCCGTAGTGGCGCGCCCGTTTTTGCGACTAGTGTCCAGTATTTTTCCACTTCTGACCGCGTCACCCTCCATTTTCCAGCGTCCTGTGCGGAACTTTTGTGGGCCCGCCGCCACCCGCCACTGTCATCGTCACGACCAGGGGGGGGGGCGTACCACCACCACCGCCCCCCCCATCACCGCCACCACTATCATTAACACCACTATTACAATCACTACAAACAACAACAACTCAATAGTCTTACAATTTCGGCCATGAACCACCAAGTGAGTTTTGTAGGAATTGCTTCCGGCAATTCCTTTATTTCAGCTTGCTTATTCAGGCCACTGGGGCACGAGCAAGAGGCATTTAGCTACCGTGGTTGTTCTCTCGTCATCATTATTAATCAGATGAGTTTCTACCCGTCAATTTCTTTATTTCAGGTCTCGTTGCCCCCACCACCACCACCACCGCCACCACCATCGCCACCACTATCACTAACAGCACTATTACAATCACCACCACCACCTAAAACTACAACACAGCCAGGATGTCGGCGATTACAGTAAATCATGGAGTTTCTGTTCTTAAACTTCTTTCGGGCTCGTAAATATCAGCACCCGAAATTCAATTGCTGCTTCAGTCGGCTATCTCTAGTTTTATCATTAATTTTTAAAATTATAAATTAATTCAGAAATTTCAATTTCGTAGTTACCTTCCCGAGATATTAGACCTTACACTTCAAGTAATGCCATCTACGAACAACCGATTGTATTAAGACAAATGGACCTATTCCCTTTCAACAGTAGTGGAACCCATAGCAGAAGTTCTGAAAACTATTGTAAATGAACGTAGAAGAATATGTTTTCTGTGGGACTCACGTGACAATGTAGTGAATCACGCCCGTTTCTAATGGAAATTATTTAGTTAAGATCAAATCTCTAGACACTTGGTTATTGTTAACTTTTTAGAAGTATTAATTATAAATTTGTATATAATAAATGAAATAATTAAATGAGTCGTAATTGCCAACAATATTGTTTATTACAATAGCAGCTTACGATGTCTTAGTCATTGTCATCAGTTTGCTGCTGTATGGAAGCCACAAAACGACGAAAACTCACCTCAATACCAATATTGTATATAATATTTTATGAAGTTAGAACGAAAGTATCAGTCTTAATTGGACATTAATAGTAATACTAATAATAATAGTAATAATAATAATAATGATAATACATATAAGACACAATATTATATATCACAAGATTATTGGATATAATACCAGTTGCCTAATCTCGCTTTATTCGAGTCTTTAGCACACGAGTTTCCGAAATTGCCGTGTTGTGGCCTAGAGGTTGTCGACAGACTTATTGTAATAAGTTCCAGACTCTTTGAATTTAGATATTTCGGTTTTTCCATTAGATTTGTTATGTAATTTGAAAACCGAGGGAAATGGTACTTACATTTTTTAAAGTAAAGGTAACGATATGTCATATCTAATATTCAATACAGAATACCACCACCTAGAAGATTTTTTAAAATAAAAAGAATGAACGCGTTTACGGTGAAATTTGTAATCAACACAGCTCAAACTGAGTTAAAGGAAGATGCCATCACGATCTGTGAGAGCACCGACATTTGTTACCATCACAAAGTTTTTTGTACAGTCGAGTTTCATGTCGGCACATGAATTTTTGGACCGTTTTTGAACAGTTGTCTCTCGACGTTTGGTAGTTCTCTTTTGAAAAAAAAGAAGAAAAAAAAGCCACGTCGTTGTTCATTTAGCGCTTTGAGCGACCGAATGGCGGGTAGTCCACCTGGCGAATGGCGCGGCAGCGGAAGGCCTGCGATGGCGCGGTGCGTGGAGCGTGCGGGAAGTGCCGGCGCGGACAGGGGGGTGGGAGGACGTGAATGGGAGGGGCGAATGCTTCGACGAAGGGGGGCGGCGCTCCCGGGAAGCTGCGGAGCTGGACGCACCTCTCCCTCCCCCCCCCCCACTCCCACATCCAACCGTGCGCCGCGCGTTGCATTACAATGACCCCGAGTTATTCATCAAGTAATCGAGGGCCGTTTTACGATTTTTTCTCACTTGCTTTGTATGTGGAGGTCCGCAGTTTTTGTGCCGACGCCCAACGATTGTGAATATTTCCGATTACAGCGCGTTGCTCTTTACGGGAAGCACGGATGGAACTTATTACAATCATTTGAAACATCCTTACATGAATTGACTCAGAGTGTTTCCAAATAATCACAGGGGAATTGTGAATGAGTGGAATGAATGTGTTCTTCAGGAAGTTTCTATGTACGAAAAAAACTCTGAGGGAGTAGAGATTCGCAATTTTAATGTATGGGAGAGGGAAAAATGATAATGTTATACATTTTTACTTTCTCTTAGACAGAATATATACCTAGTATATATAGATATAATTTGCCAAAAATCGTTATCGACATTGTGTTGGAAATACACATTTTGGTGGTCTCTAGAACCAAAATCGTCAGTCCGTCTTACTGTTTATCTACCTATTGATTTGTTTGTCTCTTAACAACATCAATGCATAATCTGTACACGTGTTGCCCCAACATTGATACTGCCTAGCCGATCAGACTGAACTCAATGTCCTGTAAATTTGAAACGAATCGCGTAATTTTGGGGTTTACACGAGCAGAATTCTCTTGGACATTTTCAAACATTTTCTACAAATATTCCAATTTTTTTGTTTGAACGTTTTGCTCGAAAAGAGCAAAGTGAGCTTATAAATATAGTAGGTCTTAGTTTCATTAAAACCTCTCAAAACTTGTTTGGCTTCAGGTTGAACGAGTTTGCCTTCCGGAGCTATCAGAATCGTTTCTCGCAATTAAAAGTAATGCAGTTCACTGTTCATCGACTCATTAAGTTCATGCGTCGTCCAAATGAGCGTTCCCCTTAAGTTTTACCTTAAGTTTCCAAAAAAAAAAAAATGCATGGTGAATTGTAACTCCTCACATTGCCAACAGCATCGTTTTCGACTGACTTGATTTCCAGTATTTTGGTTCTTTACCTCTGAATTGGATTCACCATTTGTAGAAATTTAAAATAGCAGATTCTCTTACAGAAATTATGTTTATAAAAGACTGAAAGGCAGGTCGGCGAATGCAGCACAATATGAAACATGTTTTTTTTCTGAAATAGTGCTCTAGAGAAGCGGCGTGCTCCCTGTATTTCGAATCGTTTTTCGTGCCAGGGTTCCCGTTTCAGGCCCTCGCTTATATTACGGCGCGATAGTACACGGGCCAGAGCCACGTATGCAGCATTCATTCGCGTGCCCTTATTGTCCGATAACGATTTTCGCTTGTTATTCCGTGGCTGCGGCGAGAGCGAACAGCAAGGATTCGCAGTGCGGTAGGGAAGCTAATGATATTCTGAGCACAAGGAAACTCATCTATTCATTCGAGTTAACAGAACAAAGGAAGGAATTGATCAAATGCCTCTTCGCTCTCTGTCTGGAATGGCGCATTGAGAAGCGCGTCGCGTTCCGCCGGATGCTACCGGGAAAGGAAGAAAGAACGTGGCTTTCGGAGGCTGCCTACCGCCGCGCCGCCAGCCCGCTCCCTGGCTCCACGCGCCGCGACCCGCCGGGATGGAACGCGCCGCTCGAAAACACCGCTTGGGAACTCGCACATTAGAGGCATTCCTCTCTCAACCTCCGCTATCTATGGCTGTCTTGCGTGGAGTTGTTTTTGTAGTTTTGGTCTCTAACAACTGCATGTGAATCTCCGGAGTTTCACGGATGTTGGTCTACACGTACGTGATTCACTTTCATCTGTGATGCAATAACAAGCACAGAATTGGAATTATATTTAATGTAGACTACGCACAGCGTTTCAAGCATTTATGTTTTTAAAAGTAATTTAGAAATAAAAAATATTAAATTGTAATAGTCCATTTCATAGCTTGCTGATTTCGACATAATTAGAAAAGATACTGATCGAGAAAAGCATGAGTGGCGTTTAGTAATGTTTAACATCGTGTCATGGTCTGTAGGAGTTTTTTAGATCTCAAAAGAGCAGTTTTTTTACTTTCGAGTAGTACCTTCAAAAGCTTCGCTGCCTAAAGGAGATTACAATTTCACAGTTATAACAGCATCATTTTCTTTTTATACAAGGCTTAAGTTGCATTTTAGGATAATTTGTTAAGTGTTGGCTTATAGAAATGCCTTTTTGAAAGTCATATTTTGTTTATTAATGAACACTGTTCATTATTTAACAAAGGTCTGTGGTAGTCTTCATTACAGAATTATCTTTTGAATAAGTTGGTGTTTTTATTGAAAAACGTAAGTCAATACAACGTGCACTCATGTAGCTTTACAGTTTCAGAACCAAGATATTTTAACTTTTTTTTGTGTGTGTTTGTTTTTTTAGAAGGGAGTACCGCGTGGGCTCTTCTCTATTAAATTGATTCGTGTAGTCTACATTAGGGTCTGACTGATAGACTTATGATGGTTGAAGAGATACATGAAATGACGAGTTAGGCGATTGTCAAATTTCTAGAAAACGGTTAAAGAATATGGCACGGGAGAAGGTTGCGTATGAGAGAAAACGATGGAATATCAACACCAAGGTCGTAGAAGCTTGCGGTAGACAAGTGGAGATGATAAAAATTAAATATTTGTGCTTATTTTGTCATGTGAACTGCTATGAGTTTCATGGAACGATCACTATGAATGATTTGGTTACTGACTATCCAGGGAACATTACTACTATTCGCAGAAATGTATTTTGTAACATTTCGAGATTGTTGACTGTTGTCAGGGTAGGAGGACAAATTTGATAACGAAATTCTAGTGTCAAATGCGTATTAAACATAGCCCACGAAGACGTTGTAACGTATTAGCCAGCGTGCCTCGTGGCATCTATTTGGGGACGCTTGGCAGAGGATTAGCCTTGCCACAGGAAGAAGGGTTTTTCCGTAAAGGGAAGAACGCGGAAACGGGAGACACAAGGCTTTGGGAGTATCCGGCCTATAGAAATTTTTCACTGTTATAACAAGCGAGGGGTGGCGTGACGTAGTAGGTCACGTGGGCCTCGCCTATATAACAGAGTGTACAGAGCCAGTGGGTGGGTTCTGGAGACAGCGGGAGAACCTCGTGCGTGTGCACAAAACTTGGCGCCACGACGGTGCGTATGCGAGCCAGGCTCGCGAGGCTCGAGTCACTAGTTGACGAAGCCTGCGGACTTTAGGTCCTTGGGTGACTGCGGTCACGGGGGAACGATGCTGTGTGCGTGCTCCGCGGTGAAGAGTGGTTGAGTGCCACGATTCACGCCGATTCTCAATCGGATAAGATCGCTCCTGCGATCTAGGCAAACCAGCCGTTGGTGCGCCAGAACGGACTTTGTATCCCAGCGTGACATCCGGTCACGGAAGCTAGGCTTTGTGCGCGCTACAAAAGTAGGAGTGGCGAATGCCACAATCAAAACCATCTTCATTCGGGTTTGGATCGCTCCCGCGATCAGGGGATAGTAGGTCTATCAGAGCTAGGGTGTAAGTAGATTATTAAGTGTATATATTTGTTTTGTTTTCTTGTTAATAAATATATTTGTTATATGAAAGCTCTGTGTCTGTGGTCGCTGTGAGTATCCATGACGTCACAACGTATATAGAGATTGTTTGGTGTGCGGATATAATTTTAGAAAATATTGTAAGCGCAAACGCCAATATTCGTTTATAAGAAACACTCTGATGGCATTTTACTCATTTTACATTTTCAACAATCTAGATGTTCTGAGCAAATTTAGTCAGTATTAGCTGAATTAGCTGTTATTCTGTGTACGCTGCACAAAAAATATGTGTGTGTTTTAAGGATAATTCCCGTTATTTGAAATGAGTTATTCACATATTTTTGGCAATGCTTTCTCTACACTTTTATCGTTCTCTTCAACTTTCTTTTGCAGATGGAATTGCTCTTCTTATATCATTAATTTTTAAATGGTTTCCCTTTCAGACGTGTAAGGTCCCAGAGAGGGGATGAATGAACATAGAAATAACTACATCATGTAGCTTTTGTGTTGAAGGAGGTCATTGCACTGGTATTATTACTTTTCCAGAACAAACAATGTTCATTGAATGGAATTGTGTATGATTATTTGATATCAGAAGTGAAGTGCTATCTGCAAAGAGCCTATTATGATTCATGTAGTATGGAAAATGAATGACGAAAACAAGTATGGTGTTGATAAATAGATTTGTGGGCGGAATTGATTTAGCGTGGGATGAAATTTGATAATAATATTGGGATTAATAATAAAAAATCCGTTTGCGTATTAATAAATCGATATGATGTCATTCCATTGTTGTGTATGAACATTCCATTTTATGTATTTCGAAGAGACCGCAGCCCAGCCATCCATCTGATGCTACACCGATGTTTGGCCCACGTCTTGTAGACTCGAGCGTTGCCCATAGTTTACCGCGAAATACGTTGAAACACCTGGTCGCTTATTTGCCTTTCACGAAACCCGGTGCAGTGGAAAGCGCGCAGGACCACGTGCATCCACGCCGAGTGTAAATAGTCTTGACTCGTTGGCCGCGCGGGGGCCGGGAAGGCGCGGCGCCCGGCACGCCGGATGGGGAATGCCTGCGCTTTTTGCGCACGCGCGGGGAGGCGCGCCGGAGGCCGGCGGGCAAGGCGCTCGCTAGGCTGAGGAAGGCGCGCTGCTGCTCCGCGCGCCACGCGAGACTCTCCACGCAATGAGATAATCTGCCGCCGGCCATTGAGTAATAACGGGCGTCAGGCGTCCTGTGAATCACACTTCGCTCTTGCTACTCCGACTTTTAAACAGATGTGACTTATAAAGTTATTAGGAGCGCCGTCAAATGGTACAACGACCGCTATGCCAGGGTATCAAACTAGACCAACCAAGCGTGTTTAAGAAATAGTGGTGGTGTTTCGGCTCCTACACTGTCATATGGTCCTCCTCTCTACTTATAATATGAATTTCGTTCTAGCAGTTTTCGCCATTAATCATTAAGTAGAAGTCGATAGAGAGCATCATTGAGACTTAAACGTACCCGCTCTTTAATTGTATACCCTGGCACGCAGTAGTACCATTTGATGGTAATTGTGACAGTTGCGTAGGTTTATATTAAAGGTCGCTTTTTTAACAACTTGGTCATCTTGCTACCACTGTGTTTGTTTTAACTGTAGGGGGAGCTGTAGGAAGAACACGTATGGACAATACGAACACACACAAACATCCATACCCGAGGTGGGATTTTAACCCGCGATCCTTTCAGCCGAGACAGCTACGGCCCTTCAACCTTAGCGACCTCAGCCATCCCGGCAGACTTTTGAAGTTTTTATTTTATTGAAACTTTAATTATAAACATACGAATATAACTGATAAACATGTTTATAAACAGATTTGTCCGACAGTTCTGCAAACCTGAAAAATATATGTTCCTTTCCAAGAAAAGAGAAACACATTCATTGTGAGTAAACGCGATTCCTAGTAGTCGACTATTTATCTCTCTATAGAATGGCGATTGATAGCTTTCCACTTCGAATGTCTAGTTTGTGGAGACTGTCAGTGCTATAATATGAACGATAGATATTCTAAAATAGTCGGCGAATTTTCGCCTGGTTGGAAAAGACCGTATGTCGTCAGTGCACAAGAAACGTTTCACAAAATTGTCATTTTTACCTTAGCTTTCTGTTTAGAAAAGTTTTTAATGTAAAAATGACAAAGACAGTTCCCACTGTTTTTGATTGATTGATGTTTTCGCGTGCATCTACTGCTATGGTATATAGTCCCGTAAGTGTAGTGTATTTTTATCGCGGGAGGTGGCAGTGATATTCCCTCGATGGATGCCGTGATCCGGCTACGACCTCCACGTCCGCTTGAGGGGTTCTCATCCACGTATCTCCCACTAGCAAGTCATCGCTCTAGCAGGGACAAACTCCAAGCTCCTAACTAGTCCCTCGACATGTGTGGTAGTGTAGTGCATGTCAGTGAGGTTTTAGTACGGATGATGATAGAACCAAGAAGAGGATGAGAAGATCGCATGCGATCCACGGCCCGTTTTTAGGGTATTACTTCGGTCTTCGCCTGATGTTGATCGGAGAAATCGCGGAAAACTAACGATCAGAGCAACCGGCCGCTAGAATTCACCTCCATACAGCAGCTGTATTCGATCTACCATTTTAGCTAGTGGCAAAAATCCTGACACTGTCGAGACATAAACTCTAGGAGCACCCTGCTAGAAACTGTGCTGTGACATGAGTTGCCCGTTGCCGTTGCCGGCCATTCAGACGATTTTCTCCAAACTTAATTTTCCCCATCGATCTGGCCAAACTCGAGTCGCTTATAAAATAAGCCCTACAGTTACGGGAATAACGAACATAGCAGTTGACTCGCCCCGAAACGAAATAATTAATATATTGACTGAATGGTTTAGCTGTTAGCGTTGGTCTCTGACAGACTGACAGGCGGGCGGAGGCAGGCAGGCAGGCAGACGGACGGACTGATGGTCGGACGGACAGGGCGTTTTGCTGTCAACCAATATTTTGATACCAAGGACCTTCAAAATGTGGATTCTGACTACGCGATGGGTTAGAGGAAGTAATTTACGTACTACATACAACGAACATGATTTATCCAGTGCTTCGTCATCTGGGCACAATAAAACTAGTTTTTGTATCAAAAATGCCCTTTTTGCTGTGCATTACAATATATTATAAGTAAATAGTATGCGAGAAAGTAAAAATATAAAGTAGCGCGTCTAATTAACAAGATCTTAAACATGCTCTCCAAGAGAGTGAAGTTTAATTGACCCCGGGATTCCTGCAGAATTAGTGAAATGCAGGCCGCGAAGACTGCAGACAATAATCAAAGCAAATGGAAATCCCACACGGTATTTGATGATTTTTATTAAGCAGAAGTGTACGATGACGTTTTATGCGTTCAAAATCGGGGTATTATCTTGGGTTGTAAATATCAATGGGTTTTTCGTAAGAGGGAATAACGCTGGTTTTCGTCAGTCTTAATTATGGTATCTGCATATTTCTCTTGGTACCGTGTCCATATTATGTAATTTTTTTGTTAAATTTACTTAAACCATTTTCTGCACTATCTGTAGATACTAGGTCACCTGTATAAAATGGAGAATTGGAGAATCACGGATCTTGGTGAATGGTTTTTTGAGAGCATTCTAGTAGAAGGTATCATAATACCTTCTATTAATATAGTCTGGTTAGGAACCAATGCATAAAATAATTTCTGAAATTAGTATATGTTTCAATTAAGTTTCTATCGAATCTGACAAATTTAACTTGTCTTTGTATGGCGCGTTATTGGGGCTTGTTTGCAGCATTGCTGGGAAATGCATAATGCTATAACTTCCATTTGTAACATCAGGATGTATTCCCCTTCAGAATTATTTAATGAATCCAGATCACTTGCCTTGTAAATAAAATTCTCTATTTGTGTTTCCGAGAAGCCGAAACCTCGTTATTCCTTCGAAAGAAAAGAGAAATGCACTCATTGTGAAAGGGAACGTTTCCCAGTAGACGTCGATTTTACTTGTGTACCCATTGAGTGTCCGTTCCCGGCGACTGGCACTGGGCAGTGTTTCAACCCGATTGTGCGGTCCCGCGAGGACGTTAATTCCCGGCGTGGCTGGGAGGCAGTGGGGCGGTCGGCGACGAGCGGGCGGAGAGGCGGGCCAGGAGCCATCTGCGGGGACAGCGTCGTCGCTGTCGACCTTGGGGCCTCGGCGCGCGGCGGCCGGCAGCGCCGAGCGGTCCGGTCCCCCGACAAAGAAGCGTCTGATTGACGGGCGTCGTTGTCTTCTCGCCGCTCCGCAATGGCTCGCCCGCGCTGGTCACGTGGCGTGTTTCGCTGGTGGCGGCGGCGGCGGCGGCGGCGGCAGAAGGCGAGGCCGTGATGCGAGGCTACTCACAGAAGATGCTGGCAGACGCGTTCCCATTGCCTGCAGGCGGAGGCGAATAGCATAGCCCCCGATGGCTTAGGACCCCGATTGGATTTATAGGAATATATCGCGCACGTGTTTCTAAATTGACACAACTTGAAAACGAGTGCTTTTAAGTTATCACCATGGTAAAATTTGAGTGAACAGTTCTGTATTAAAAATGAAAATATATGTATTCTGTTTTGCGATGTTTCTACGACCCGCTCAATAACTTGTAAACGTCTTACGATATCGAAATGCAGGTTTCGATCAACAGATCTGAATCATGGGACAAGCGATATGTCGTAGAGCTATTGTTTGCAATATTCGAATTTTTGGGAGAAATCGAGTAATCTTCTATTGTTTTGGAACTCAATGTATGCTATTACTGCTATTTCATAAGTCAATGTATGGCTTGTTCAATACCCAGAATGTACCACTCTGTTGTTGGGGACATCTGATACATCCGAAACGGTTTAAGATACCGGGATGCAGTTTGCGTCAGGTTGTAAAACATAAGTGCTCCTCAAGTGGACAGCTCAATTGGGATACCACCATGTCAGAGCTCCGCTGCTTCCCAAGTTAGATAGACGGCTAGGGAAAGGATGAGGCCGCTCGGACGTGATCGGCTGTAGACTAGTGAAAGACGAGGTGCGTACGGGCCACGGCGGGCACTGTGGCGTCTAATTCTTCCATTTGAGCAGCGCTGTTGAGTTGATACGGAAATATCACAGTATCCGCATGATCTTTGAAATCAGATTATACTTATACATCTCATTTTTTATGTCGTGAAAAACAAATTCATGACATATCCAGAATTTTGATGGTATACAAACAAACGTATTAAAAAATTCAATTTTAAAATGTTTTTGTAACAGTGTGTATCACAAAGAAATTTCTTTTTCTTTTGTGTCATGCCAATAATACAAATGTTAATAAAGGTAGGAAGAATAAACTGAAAGAAAACAATGATAATGATCATTTACATTTACGCTGTTAGTAGGTAGGCCCTCACATTTTTTCATAATATTTCATTGAAAGAAGTGCAACTAATTATCCGAACGAAACAAAAAAAAATGTATCTCTTATTCTATTTACGCCACTTATTTCATAAAACTTCATCGGTAGGAAAAGAACATGAGCAACGTTGTTGCATGTGTTAAACATCTATTGCCCTAGGTGAGCCTCATTGTCCAATTGGGGAACCTAACTATGTTGTTTTGTACGCCGAGGTGAGTGGATTTGTGTTCGTTAACCTGTTTGTCTTGTTCATCAGTAAGCTATTACCAATGAAATTAGATTTGAATAAACCGTCTTCTGTTTACGATTACCCTGAATAATGGAGTGAGAAGCGCATTTGTACTACTCCCACGGCAACACGATTTCCAACATTATCGATTTAACTGGAAGCTATGGGAAAGAGTATTCCGGACGTGAACATTACTTTCTCGAGTCAATCAACACTAATCCCTATGCCGTATTTTACCAGCATGAGTATTTCTTTGCAAAGAAGTCTGCAAGTCTGTGTGGACTGGAATATGAAGTGTATAATACTCTTTGTAAGCTTTGCTTCATACCCTACAAATTTACGCTAATAGGAACTTCTCTGCTTCTGAGTAGTTTGTAGAACTGTTTATGTCAATCTATGCTTGGTCGATTATGTGCGTCGTTTTAATTTTAATTTTAATACTATACTTGTGTGCACCTACGTGTTCTCGCTTTGCGAATCTTTTAAGGGTTTGATGAAAATAGTGTTCATCACTTTGCCGTCATCTCCTACGAAAACATAGTTGCTAAAATTTACTTGTTGAAAAATTCGGAATTCTATTTGTTTACCAACAACACAGTCATTTAAGCGTGAATGGAAATATTGATTTAATCGTAACGAAAATAATGGGTTACTTGCGCGCTGGCGTATTTTATTGCGTGAAGAATTGCTCAATTTATTTTAAAATTAAGTTAAATATTTTTTTTCTTATGAATCGTACAGTGATAAATGAGAATGGATGCCAAAATACACTTTATTTTATATCAAGAATAACGTGAGCCGAGATGATAGGCATGACGATTTGATTTGATTTATTTAGTGGAAGAACGGTAAAACTGAATGTGACGTATGGGGGAGAAGTTCTATAATAAAATATACATAATTACTTAAGGTATTTTATAAAAATTGCAGAAAATATGCTAATGATTGTAATGGAATCACGAGCTCGAGCGAAGTAATTTTCCTCTTACCGAAGTGGCTTGTTTCCCGCCCTGCCGCTAATACCTTAGTCCGCAGAAGAGGCCAGGCGCTCTCGCAAGTCTCGTGTTCGCGAACTCGCAGCTTTCGCTCCCAAACGTTTTGTTTCGTAGTCTTGCGCACGTCCTGACCCCAACTGATTTACGTGCAAACGCCGTCGTGTTACCACAATGCGTCCGGTCTTTTCCTCTCCCTTCTGTTGTATTCTCCGCTGCAAGGCTGAAGCGCTGCTGGAGGACTTTCCGTTCCCAGCCCGCAAGCTTAGAGCTCCCGCGCGGTGGCAACATCCAGTAGTTGGAGAAACACCGACGCTGTGGTAACTCGCGTTCATTTTGCGTTTAAGGGTAGCGGGAAAGGTGAACATCGCTCCTAAGTAGTTGCGTCGATGTTTTGAACGCCTTTTGGTAATTAGCGATTCCGCAATTGCAGTCGTAAACGCGTGTATTTTTAGTATGATTAGTGTGTGATATTATATGATTGCTTCATTGGTTCTGATGTATTACTGGAAACGTGTGTAAGATGAATATAATAAGGTATGGAGTGTACCCAGTCGACTTTCCAAGAGCTGAAAGATTATTCCCGGCAATTTAAGAATCACTGTATTTCAAATGATGCTGGCAAAATTGTGGAGGTGTGAGGGAAATCTCAATACTAAATATGTTCATGTGCCGAACGATCCCAGTCATAAATCAAAGAAGTGTTGACCTTTGGGATGCCAGTCATATCAACTAAAAGGCGTCTATATTTTAAATTATGTAATTTTTATTTTGAAATAACTTATGTAATGCAATTTTTAATCAGTTAGAAATCGCTGTTACCCCCTTGCGGGTCTTCGCAACCCCCTGTATCCAGCGCCCCCCTACGTCGCTCTAACCTAAATACCATCATGTACCAATTTATTTCATTGCTGTGTTGGGTGATGATGTTCCTCCCTTCGAGCAGCTGTCTGAGAAAACACCCAGGCTCACCTCGACGTGTTTCTTATTTCTTTATTATCAGATACGCAGTAGCTCGATCTCAGACCATATGAACCGAGAGGGCAGAGGGATTGGGAATGAATGCAGGAATGGATGGATGTTCTTCCCACCATCAACACCTCCCTCTTCTGCAGCATCGGAAATAACTAGTTGTGTCGTTTTGAAGAGTTACTGTGTTATATTGCTTGTATACTTCAATTGACATGGAGGATATTATAATGACGGTAGTAATATTATTTCACATTGACCTACCCATTTTTCAGTGTGAATTTATTTATTTTTCCTAAAATGATATAATTATCAGAATACCCACCACGTAACAGTTCACAATTCCAATCTCAGGTAGTCTGGGCATGAATTTAGCGTTATTTCAGTTATCGAATTCACTGAAGCAATTTAATTACAAAACGTACGTTTGTAGCTATATATATATATATATATATATATATATAAATTCTTATCCTGCTTATGAATTATTAATTTATTTGAAAACATTAATTTCAGGAATTCTGAGGGAAGTTGCTGATAACTGCGAATACGTGTTTGATTGGCCTTCACCATTGCTCATTTTTGCTTATTTGTAGAGAGTATTAAGCTGTGGTAGCATTCTTTCCCTTTCTACTTTAAGTTTTAAACGTATACAGTGAAATTTAATTAAAGACGTCACGGGCACTGATGTATCGTTTAGGAAAATGAATTACATCTTTTAGAGACAGCTTTTTCTCTAGGAAAGGTTCCATTTTTCCGAGGGAAATTAGTGGAACCTGAGCCATCAATTTTCGGAACTTGTTTCTGTATGTATCTTAATGCAATTGTTGTAAATGCACTTCCCATGAATCGGTGTTTGCTTCCGTGAACGGAGTCTTTCTGAGCACTGGAAGAAGTAATGTGGCTTGCGCAAGGCAAGAAAGTCAAAAGGGCCTTCTGCCATCTGCATGTGTTTCAGAGTTCATAAAATTATGGGTTTCTATTGACGACTTGCTGCGAATGTCGGCATATCGGTGCGACCCATTGGCAGGAGAAGAGTGGTACTTACTAATTATCTACAAAAAACAGTTAAGGTACATTTTTTATGTATGGTCCATCAACATCTAGGTTATTAGCGACCACTATTGAATTTAACGTTATGGTAACCATGAAGATTACACGACATGGTGATGATAGGGGGTGAAAGGACGAACACAATACAACCATGACCGAGGCTGGACTTACACTCGCGATCGTTCAGTTCGAGATTGCTACACCACTGTCTTAACTATCTCGGCCATCCGAACGACTTTACGTAACTTAGAATGGTAAATTTGTTTGTCATTCTTGTTCGTCAGCGTGCTATACAAAGATAAATGTTTATATTTCTGAATAGTATGTATTAATATATATCGTAATGCGTTTTTGATTGTTGGATGTTAGAATAGTATAACAAGAAAATTCTGAATCATTGGTTCCTAAATGTAATAATCGTCTATTCCGTCACATAGTCCATCATCAGAGACGCTATGTTATGATTGAATAAGGCGTGTTTTCGTGGCGTAATGATCCGCCTCAGAATTGTTTATGTTCGCATTACTGCGAACAACAAATTCATTATCACGAATATAATAAATTATAGAAATCCTTCAGATAGTCAAAATATTGTTTCTCTGTATATTTGTCGATGTTACTAGTAAACTTCCATCCTAAAAGTGTCTGTATTAATCAAGACGACACAAAGTAGATATCAACGTGCCATTCATGTCACTGGTAAATGCGTGTCTATTGTCAAGAATTTATTACATAGCAAGCTCCGTTTTAGGTCAAATGCTTCTGTGGGACCTCCTGTCACTTTGACAAATTCTTTTTCGGCAGTCTCTCTTTTAAGGGCCATGGAGCAGGATCGGCAGAACGTCTTCTTGACTCTTTCTCAATTACGTGCAAAGAAATTTCTCTGATACCAAATGGATGGAATTCTGGGTTAAATGTATTAAAACGAATAACATAAACCAAAATTTTTCTTTTTCATTTGTCTGGTTCTGTTCCTGGTTTAAATCGTCTCTTTTACAAACGTCTGCCAGTTTAAAGCATCAAGATAAGCAGTACTTTTATAATAAAAATAATGCTAGAGAGTGGCAATTATTACAGAAGTGTATATAACCAAATATACACTTCTGTAATGAATTCTAATTCTGAAAATATATTTTCCTTCTCAAAAATATACCTTCTACGACGTAAATAATTGAATGCATACAATAGTGACCTTGTTTTGCTTTTAAGAGGTGACAGTGAATATACAGTGGTATCGTAATGAAGGAAAATAATTTTGTGGAGTCTTGGCGGTCCGGGACGACCTGCGTGTAAGTCGTGTTAACTGACGTGTAGGCCAACATCTTGCGGCATTCTTCCGAGAGGTACCGTTGCCAAATGGCTGGTGTGATCGCTGTTTATAGCGCAAGGATGTATGCGGGATTGGTCAAGGCAGTGACTAAGTGAAGACTTCATTGAAAGTGGTGAGGTGGACACGGGAGTGGCAGAGAGTAAACAGTGTGGTAACGGGAGAGGGAGGAAAATGATATGACAGGAGAATTGGAGTGTATAAAACAATAATGCGATCTTTGCATTTATAACCTTGTTGTCTTTGTTTCAGGTAAGAGTCGGGCTCTTTTTTTACCTGTCCTGTACTACGTAAGTACGTAAAATATCTTAGTGTGCAATCTCACTGTGAATACTGAAACGTATTACAAGAAAATGAATGTGCATAAATATGGAAGGGAAATGGATTTGAAGTGTGTGTGTGTGTGTGTGTGTGTGTGTGTGCGTGCGTGTGCGTGCGCGCGCGCTGTGGAACACTTTGCTGCCAATGAATAAGCTAAGGTAATAAAATGTGTTCTGCTTGGTCTAATTTTGAAGTCAAAACCATATTTTTATAACGCATTGTAAATAAGCTCTTGAACACCAACGTAACAACTGAATTAAATGTATATTCTTCTTTCCAAAGACTTATTAATTTACATACATCGACAACAATGCATACAACATAAGAGTGCTTGTTCTGAATGAATTCTCCCTGAAATACTATTATGCATTTTATTACTTTAACTTATTCTATCTTGCTTTCTCGAGAAAATGGTTTGTGAAAGGGTGAAAAGGTTTGCCAAGATTTGTCTAGTCCTCTTAGAACAGCAGGCCACTCCGCAATTTTATTTGTCCGGTGGCGTAGCGTGTAACGCCCGGCCTGGTGCGTGGCGGGTGCGTGGCGGATCAAAGCGACTGCGCCTGCTTAGTGGCGGCGCCTACGTTCCTTCCCTCCCCTCCCCCCCCCCACGCCTTCTCCGCTCTACTCTGGCTTCTTCCCTTCGCGTTTGCCCGTCGGGGCTCACGTCCCCGCCCCTTCCCGTCAGGCTCGCTTCTCGGTCCGCTCGCGCCCCGCCCCGCCCACTATCCGCCCCCAGGCCGCCCGCGCCGCGCCTACCTTGTCACTCCGCTCGTCTCCCGCAGCCCGCAGCGGAATGCGAGGACGGGAAGCATTATCCTCCTTCACAAACCACCTTTGTTTCTTTCTCCCTCCGCTCGCTTGCCTTCCTGCATTGAGCGGAAGCGCGCGCGCGCGCGCGTGCGTGCGGAGGGGGTGGTCGGGTTGTGGGTGGGGGGTGGGGTGCGGTTGCCTGCGCTGTTCCGTCGCCTGCGAGGCCTATTCACACACTGTTATGACAGCCTTTGAGAAAACGGGCCGCACGCTACTTACGCGGGGAACCCGCCCACGCCCTCCGTCGCCGCGCCGGGATGCACTCCACGCGCCTGGCCAGCGTGCGCTCGCGGCTTTCACGGCAACGGGCACTGCGCGGAGTGCGGTTCCGCCGCACAGCGGGGGGCTTTTCAATCCTAACCTCATGACTTCCGTACGTTGTTTTCGCACTTCGGTCGTACTAGGTTTAAGAAAGTTTTTAAAAATCATGTTGCTCTCTTGTCAACTCCATTTTTTTATAACTTAGATTGCCAATACCGTTACTTACTTGCCTACTACATAGAGTACTTACCTAATAATGAGAAAGTATTGGAACGCTGCTGCGGAGAGTGACAATTTGAAAGCGGCGTAGGTTCCATTTTCGGTAACCTCTGTGTGTTTTAAAAATCAGATTAGTAAATATGTTCATGTAGTATGTTTTGAAAATATGAGTAGTTTTCACGTAATTTTTTCTTGAAGTGAAGGCAATTTAAAAATTCTCAAAAGCATCTCCAAATTTCTTCTTTAACTCTTTTTCTTGAATAGAGCTGATAAAAATGGCACAGGTTTCTTCTTCGCTGAACTCTGAATTTTCGGAAATTGTAAAATTTCAAATAATACAAGAATGGGTGTGCTATTGTGGCACCACTGGTTTATATTTGTTGATGAAATATACTACGTTATTATTTGATTAATTTCGTTTAGTGAAGTAAAAGTTGATTCGATGGTGAGAGGTGGGAGTTTCAGGATGTGTTCTATGCTGTATTGTGTGGGATGGGGAGAGAAAGAGTTCAGTGAAATTGTTGTTGCGCAATGTGGTGCTAGAAATTCAGCTTTGTCAATGGATGAGTTGTCTTCAGCGGTTAAGAATTTTAGTGACGGGATTGAGTTCTGTTTTATTATTATTTTTTTTTAATTTCCATAATGATTTATTTTGGTGGTAAGTTGAGTCTGCAACCATTCGGATATCAAAACGGCGAAACTTATTGTAGATCAATTGGAACTTACGCTAAAAAGGCACAAAATGCAACGTTCTGCTTCGCGGAAATGTATAATTTCGTCCTTGGGCACAACTTTCTTCATCTTATTGCTTAAGGCTGATTCTATGGAATTTGATGTGTCAGTATTATCCAAGATTGATTAATTGTTAATATGAAGAAAGTGAATGTTGGTATTTATTTGCTCTGATGAATCGACGCTCCAAGTCAACTCAAGGACGATCGAAGGAGTTCTGGTCGAAGCTTTGAGTGGTCCACACCAGCAAGTCCACAGGATTTTCTTCGAACTCTGCACAACCATTCTTGCTTTGAAGGCAGCATCTGCCTGGCAAGATCTGGGATACAACTACATAAAGTGCCATTACCCGAATTGTTGTCACAATGTAGGATACATTCTATTGTCTCAAATGTGTTCTTGACATCCGCGTTTACTGACTTATCAAACAGAACTAATGGTATGTGCCCAAGTTCGGATAGAGATCCCCAAACCGTCCCACCACCAACATCCGACCACCACACCACAACCGCCATTCTAACACCTCCTACAAATTTTACTATCGCTACAACACACAGAGGTGAATACCGTTGCCCAGACATATGCCAGGTACACGCACGCTCATCTGAGTGCTTCATCATCTACCGTTATTTATCATTCCATAGCATCTTCTACTGCTCCTCAAACTAATAAAGGCGTAATTTTACCACTCTACATTTACGCTCATTTGTTATTGGAATCAGAGACTTCTTGCGAACATCGCGACCACTGTATTCAAATTGCCCTATTGGTTTTCGGTGAATCGTTCTGTAAGTGACCTATTTACCTTACTTGTTACAGAACTCTGCCGTAGATGATAAAGATGTCTGACGATTCGTTTGTATTGGACGCTTTATATTTCGGTAATCATTAGATAATGTCCTATACCTACTAGAGGCATAAATTGATGTAATACTTCTCTGTCATTTCAACATAAAAACATTCTTACGGAGGGTCTGCCGGCGGGAAGATGTAACTCCTACGAATTATCTCCGACGGAATGCCCGAACTTGGGGCTCTTACAATTCTGTCTCGACCGAACTCAGTTATCTCTGTTGACACAATCTGACAAAATACAGGTATCACTGTTGACGCATTGTGCTTGCATATATATTTTTCGACTATATAGCGCAACGTCACACAATCGGCGTTCGATGGGTGTCCAGAAACTATTAGCTAACTATTGTGTATATCGTAGGACCCTATATAACTCCAGTAAATTGCGAGGGTAGCATTTCACAGACCCTGGAAGGCTGCAATTAAGTATCATTCTATTTATTACTAAAATCAAATTCTCGGAAAAAATAAGAATTTTCTATAAATATTTTCTAATATGAGAGAAAAATCAAATATTACACTCTGCACCTCGTCGTTCACTTCAATGATATAGCGATTTCTCCTTTATTCTTTATTAAATATCTTTTGCTCTAAAATATTTCGTGATTCAGTGTAGCGTAATACAGTGGTTGAAACAACGTTATCTCTCAATGAAATAACTAATCGCGTAGGCAACTGATCTCAGAATAGAATTCTTAAATCAAAATCGCAGTTTATTTAAATATTGCAATGTTTCTCGGTGGTGAATTAAAACACACAGGTATTTAAAATTTTAACAAAGATGTTTATTTCGTAAGGAATTATACACTAAAAGTACTTGATCTATTTACAGGTATATTGCACTGTTCTTGTGTTCTTCACTTGATTATTTTTCTTACACACGACTCCGTTCTCTTGATTATTTATTTACACTGTTCTCTGCAATCTACACTATCGCACAGTTCTATGCCATGTCCATGGTCCTCTGCGCTGACTACCATTCACTGCGCAGACCACAATTCACTGCGCAGAACAGCGTCCACTGCACTGCTATTTTACCGCGATGCACACTTCACAGCTCAGCTTGCACTGCAGACCTCAGACTGCTGACTGTTGTTCACCCACTGCACCACTGTTCACCGCAATGCACACTTTATAGCTCAGCTTCCACTTCAGATACACTGTCGGTCTGACTGTTTACTACATACACTAACTGACTCGCGGCTGCTTACTTCCTACTACTACTCTGACGGCTACCGGCAGCGGCGAATTTACACCTGGCCGGCGCAACACCTCTAAGCGACTCGCGAATGGCCCGGAACCGCCCAGTTCGGGGGAAGAGGGGGCGCCGACAGATGATGCAATCCGCGCAGCGAATTCGGGCAGATGATGCTATATTTGTTACAATATTATAAAAGCGGAAAACTAGAATTTACATTGATACTTATTATACTTTGTAATTCATTCTTAATGATCAGTTTGATATTACTCTCAATATTGTCATTGTCAGATA
Organism: Gryllus bimaculatus; assembly: GCA_017312745.1. NCBI lineage: Eukaryota > Metazoa > Arthropoda > Insecta > Orthoptera > Gryllidae > Gryllus > Gryllus bimaculatus. The sequence continues at coordinate 8,932,887 of BOPP01000004.1, read as the reverse complement.
ATTTTCATTGTGTCCATTAGTACAGCATTATTTCTTACATGTTATCTTGCATGCCAATGCTACTGAATATTTTTCAGTCTTATAGAACTCTTATATTTGTCGTGACGCTTAGCCGTGATGCGTTGTTTCTGATACTAATTGAACAATATAATTCAATATTATGTCTTAGTTTGATGTGACTTTCATAAGATTGAATTAATCAATGTAGCACCAAAGGTTCCAAATTTACTGCGAGTACGCGGATGTGTCAACAATGTCCGATCTGAGCTGTAGCGCCATATGTGAAAAAAATAAAAAGAAACATTTTAGTAATTTTAATGAGGCGCCCAACAGATGTGCAGCTGTGGTTGATATAGGCCACTAGTAGAAAATAATGTCACCTTTCTTATCGTCAGTCATTCAGGCTAACTTCTCGTCTATGACCTTTAAATTGTGGGTTGGCGGATTCGCATGTGTCGTCCACCTCCACTTCGACTCATGCCACCTTTCTTTTGTTTTTTCGTCTTTGCGTACCTAACCTTCTTCTCGGCCTTTACCCATACTGTGTTTTAGCTATTCTCTATGATATATTTGTGTGTTTTTGATTGTGAAGTTACACGACAGCTGTTATTCTAAAGTATCCCACGTGCACGGGTCGTCCAGAGAACGCAAGATACATGGGGTAGTGCATCCGTGCCCCTTCCTTCAAACAAAAGTTGCTCATACATAAATGGAATGTATCTCTCAGTGCAACAAAAATAACTTACAGCAGTTAGTTTGCATTAGAAGTAAATACATTTTTGTTATGTTTTGAATGAGAAAAAGTCGGAGTCTAAATTATGATGGAACCTGGGGCACGTTGCCCCACGTGCCCCATCTTCCTTTTGAGCTCCCCTGCCCATGTATTCTATGTAATGAAGTTCCAACGGGAAGACCGCGTCGCATGGCTTTCTGCGGGAAATGGCCGTGTGATTTCTACATCGTGTTCTTTACTCGTTACAGTCAGCGGTGACTAATGTTCAGTGTTGCGAGTTAGAAACGTGCTCTGGTTACTGGTATGCCCCTCAATCATATAATCAAGGCGCGTAATGGTATAGTTTTCTGTCACGCATGAAATTCATTCAGAACAACATGGACATTTTTGTAACGTGTTGTCTCCGACAAGGCGGCACTGCGTAATTCTATCTAGAATTTGCAGTAAATTATTAAGGAATTGCATGTTCTGTATAGTTAATGTTGAGCATTAAATAAATGTAGGAAGTATTGTACTTACAAGAGATAAGCTACATTGGTTATATATTTTCTCAAGTGTTAGTGAATATGGTGATGGATGAATTTTATACAAGCCATATTTTATCTTGGGTTGTGTTAGCAGACGTCGGTTTTATTGAGATTCACACTGATTTACAAAAGAACAAACGTCTCAGTTTTATAACTGGAGTGCTCATAAAATATAAGGGTTACTTCATTATTTATGTACATATTGAATAGGCTTAAATAATGCATTTGTTTCGGAGATCATAACAACGGATTATTATGAAATTTTAAATTAATTGTGTAACCATTAGATTTTTTGATATTATACTGTCACGCAAACTCGTGGATATGAAAATATTCATGAGATTACTGGGTTACATTGTATTGACCGTGCATTTTGTTATATGCCAGCGATTTCAAAACACGAAGTCAAAATCCAATTTCCAGTTTGAATTTCTTTGGGAGTTATACTAGAACTCTTCTTGAAAAATCTTATATTGTCCTGAGCCTGGTGAGAAACAGTATTAAGATTGATCAGAACAATAATCAATACTGTCGTTGAACGTGCTCCCAGCAACATAGTCTAATTGTAATTTATTAATGGTATTTATTGTATGTATTTTACATATGCGATTTAACACAGTTGCATAATATTGAATTTATAATTTAGTGTTACGAAATATTTGTACTCTAATAACTTTTTACTTGAATTTACCTAAATATAGAGACTGTTTTTTCTTGCATTGTTTATAGCTATCATGTGACATATTGTAAAGGAGTACTATTAATATGAAGAGAAATGTGTCGCAAACTTCTTAGACACATTGTTATTACGTTGGTGTCAGAATCCATTTTAACCCAGCGGACAAATGCGAACTTGCACGCGATTTAGAACATTAAAGAAATTCACATTAGACAGAATTGGCAACTATGTTTAATGTCACCTACCGTGGAACTTCCCCTTAGAAATGTTGCCATGATGTCTTGCTTTTGGCACCATTCGAGAATGTCCTTTTACTCCCCAAGTCTGCAAACGTGTGCAATAATCGTTCTTAAGAGCTTCTAAACCTTGTTTCCTCTTCTGCGTCTGTTCTTGTATTACTTAGCCTTGCTCCTAAATACCAAGCCGCCAGCGGACCTGGCGTGCGGCAGTTGAAGAGAACAAAGTAAGAACTGTTGAAGAATTTAATGGCATGTTGCTGGCACGGGAGACAGCGCTGACGGCGCCTTTCCGGAACTTAGAAGAACTCTTCGCAATCGCGTCTCTCGAATCTCGAGTTTGCGAATCGCGAGTCGGGTTAAACGAAACGCCGCCTCCAGGCTCAGGGGCTGCGGCGAGGGCGGCGGCGACGGCAAGGCAGAGGGGCGTCGGAACCCGTTGCTTTAATTCCGCTGTATCCACAAACTCCAGGATGGGAAACGCGAGGAGCGCGTCGCGTTATCTGGCGTGATTGGGGCGACGTGCTTATCGCAGAGCCACCCGCGCCCCGCTGCTCCGCTCCCAGCCTCCACTCGCCGGGTGACCCCTCCGCCTCCTCCGCCACGGCTTTCCGCCGCACCAGGTTCCAGAGCCGCACTTGCTAACGCCTAGGCTGCTAGCGCTGTTAATCTACCCTAGCCTCACCATCTTCGTTTCACACATTTCGTAGCCATCTCCGCTACCATTTCGTCTATAAACATTGGGCTCGCCGGATACACCGTCATCCATCATACCTGTCACCTCTGCCACCGACGCTGACGCCGTCGCCCTGACAAGTTCCGAACCACCATCTGGACTACCCCGCCCTGTGTCACCTTTCCTGAAGCCCGTGCCTCCGCTGCAAGTGGGATGCTCCTGTTCTGCGTCTAATGACACTATTGCTCCGCCTTTATTCATCTCATCCTCATCTACACATCAAAGCATCGATACGTGATATAAACTAAGTTCGGGTACGGGTCGTCTCCCTCATTCTTGGTGGTTTCCTTCGTCTTCGAAAGTCTTGGTTTTTCATTACCTTTTTTTACGTACATTTGCTGATTTTTTCTTAAACGGCTCTTTTCATTCTTTTTGTCATCATTTTTAGTATATTTTCTAGCTCTTTATGTCAATCATGACATTTTGCATCTCCTGGCATTCCAGTTTCCATCTTACTCCCAACCATCGTTTGTTTTTCCCCTTCATTCCGTGGGTTATCTCTCTTGCCACCCGGTGAACGTGTTTGTATATCGCTCCCACTCTCGATAGTGACCAGTCGCCTCGAATCCGCGTACAAACTTACATCCAACACTCACCATGCTGGATACTCGGATTCACGTGCAATTTCACTTGCTGGTACGCGATGCCCATATATCCAAATTTTGAACTGCTATAGAATATAAGGAATACGGCTTTGGAAGCGTTTTGCAGGAGGATCCTGCGTGACTTCCCCATCTTCCGTGGGCGATCTGTTTCATCAGCATTGTTAGGAACGTTGCGACTTACGGGATGTCTATCAACCGGTATATTTCATATGCCGTTCGTTCTAGTCCGAGGGCGAATATCGTATCCGCATATTCCTTTCGAGTTAGAAGTTCACAATGATACACGTTCTTAATAATTCTACCGAAGTCTGTTTGAAGAATTTCCTAAATCATTGTTTTGTTTTGGAGAAAACTGAAAAAAATAACATACATACGGTGCGCTTCTCGCCTTCACATTGATTTAGTTACGTGCTTTTTTCTAGATATCATTATTATAAAAATGTTGTTTTCGTTGCAAAATTGAAATTGATTAATGTCTTTTAATTTTTTTAAAATTTTTTACATTTATTTATTGTATTTTTATCGGTGAACCCTTTCCTATTCTTACGAAAAGAGGATATTTTCAGGGAACGTTTGTCTTTACAAAACTTATTATCCAATTATTGAAGAATGTGATCGACCTTCCCGAGTTTCAGGACTTGGACCGAAAGAACTAACCGTCGTCACCCTACATGCTCTTCCAAGCAATTGAAACACAGACGACAAATAGGCTGATAGCCGCAGGGCAGGTGATGTATCAGCCGCACTGCCGGTGGCGGCGCTGTGTGATTTCCGCGCAGCTGCAGGCCGTGAGATCACGAAAGGTCCGAATGGTTTGAATGGTTTATTTCAGAAACAACATAAATCAATTTTTTGCTACTTTCGCTTCTTAGTGCAGTCATATGTTCTGTACGTATATGCTTTGTTTGAGGCATATTTAGTACAAGTGAAACGATTCTGGAGGGTTTTTGGAACAGACTTCCCAAAGACATGACTCACTGTTTGTGATATATAGTCGCACACGGTGTTTTGTTTGACGAAACTGAAAAGTTACTTTTCACTGTCTTTTGTTGTTTCTGAAATAAACCATTCCATTATTACAAAATCGCAACTTACGGTGTTTCATCGCTTTTAAAAATCAACTTACATGCATTTCGACGGTGATGAACATGCTGGTAAATTTTTAAGCCAATCTATTGAGCATGGTGAGTGTTGCGTGTTAGCTCGTACACCTGTGCTACCGCACAGCAACAGGCGCGCTGGAGTTTGTCTGAAACCGCAACGGCCCCCAGCTAAAGCTCCATTTGCACAAGGACAGGTCGTTGGCGGACCATCCGCAAGACAGCCGCAGTTCTCTTCAGTGCTTCCAAAGGACTGAACTTGTGGAAGCGCTCGAGGACAGGCAAGTCGTGGCTCTGTCCGCGACTGATAAGGAAATAGCACCGTGCGCGAAGGCGAGACGTACTGTAAAACACATTGCGTCTATGATTGCGAATGTTCTTGTTAATATGTTGATCTATAAAATACAAACATGCATTTAACGACCATTTCAAGTTATTTGAAGCCATTTGAAGTTAACATTAATTAAATAAATAAATGAAGTTAAAAATAAATGTTTACCTCTGTTTTACATGTTTCGAACATTATTGCTGACGTAAACTCGCCGTATTGAGTTGATTTTTTAACGGATCATATCCACATGAGGCATTTTTAAATTACTCACTGTCTGCGTTATTGTTCTTTCCTCCAGAATTTTTACAGTGTGGAATGGCTACATTACACAAACATTCTTCTTCGTCGTACAAATACAGAAGACGAAAAAATCTCTCTCCAACAAGTTTGCCATCTACCACAAAAAATTCCCATAACAATTACATGAGTAAAACAAGTTGGAGTTAAAAATAATATTAATATTATAATTAACTCACTTTTTCTGATAGTACATGGAAACCAAACACACCCTGGAATTAAAACGCAGCACTTCCCTGTACAAACACACGACCACACACGACTATCACCGCATTTGCTCTGCAGTGCACGTTTCCTACAGTTCACTGCACTCGGAATTAATTGTCCTCTGTCCTGTCTCAAAACTTGAAGCGCACCTGGCAGGTGAGATAGGACAGCCAGCTGTTCTACGAACTATCTTTCGCGCTGTCTGCCGGGGTTTACACTTTGCCAGTCGTCTTGTGAACTGTCGGCCATTTAGGTGTCCTCGTGTGGGCTGCCGGTTCAGCCTCCACTGCCGTCGCCTTCATCGCCTTCAGGAAGCTGGCACGCGCTCGGCCGCATGGAGCCATTGCCGCCCCTTGAATCGCACTTCCGAGGGAAAGATAATTCTCAGAAACGCATTTTGAATCCCATGCTTCTTCTTTCCGAGTTAAGATATGTGACGGTGGTCGCAACACTGGCAGTCGGGGTAAATAATAATCCCAGCTAGCATCAGGCAAACGATATTTCTTGGTTATTACGCGGCTACCAGACAAGTTAAAAATAGTGATACGCAGGTGAGGTGCGACAAGTTAATTACCTTAAAGGATGATTACAGTTGGGATTCCTAACGTTCGATAAAATGCTTAAAAGCAATATTAGGGCATTGGTATCATTTAAGAGGGATGTGATTTTCTTTTAATGGTTTGGCTCTTGGTTTTGGATAATTGTCTTCGGTGTTCAGAAGAGTTTTTCGGTTATATGGTAGGCTGAGTTTTGAAACCGACTTAGTCTCAAAAAATTAAAATTGAAAATTCTGCAGGACCTTAGTCTTTGTTTCTTGCCACTATATGATTGCAAAATTTGTATTTTTTGTTTACAAGTTTTAAAAATTGAATTTGTAGACACGTGTATTTCAAAATCGGGTAATCCTATCTGTTAGTTTCAAATTCGAGCAAGTTATTTTCAAAACGCGAAGTCTTTTCCTGTGTAATAATCTTCTGCATTGACAATCTAAACAACGTTGAAGTTCGTTTCAAAGCCTATAAAATACACTAACAATGAACATTTGTCTCGTAGAAAAATATTGTAACATTTTTCGGATAAAAACTAATAGTAAAATATTTTATAATTTATTGTTTAATTAATTAGGTGGTTAAAATTTCGTACATTTTTTAAAATAACTTCATAAAATTTGGAATTCTCACATAATTTTTAGGGGAAAAAATTACTTCCATTTTTCTAATCCACATTTGTCGATATAAACCCGTCATTTTTAAACCCGACCAAGACCAATCCTTTCTTTCGTAACTCACTCAAAAGTTCATTACTATTAGTTGCTTAAAAGGGTAAATCAGTTTTATTGGTGTCAGTTTCGGATTAGGACCTAGGTTTTTGTTTTTAGATAAATATAATTTTTTGTTCAATAATATATATTTCAAGAATGTATCTTTGTGTCCAAGGATTAAGGATATATCATTGATTTTGTAAAGGCAGGGATTCAGTAGGGCGTTCGAGGTTGGGTAAATATTTATCTTGTGATTCGCCATTATCCTCAAGTTTTCATTTGATATAGTTTTTAAAGATATTATACCATAGATAATCATATGCTTTTCGAATATTAAAACCTGGTGTAAATGAATCTATTTGCGTACAATAAAGTGTTATAGTTTGATATTATTTGGTGTTGTAATATTTATAAAGTAGATTGCTGAGAGGTTTTGTATTCAGAGTAAAAAATCGTGTTTTGAATTAAGGATTTATAACAGAATTTATTTCTTGATGTATTGTTATTTATTAATCATAAACACTATCAAGAAACAATAAGTCAATGCACTGTGTTTACAGTATGCTGCAATTTTCAATTGAATGTATTTAGCGACTGACAACCATTTCAGGCCATAGTATTTGGATACAATGAGAGTATTTGGATACAATTATTAACCTGATTTGTGGGTAACAGGTCCTGCCTACCCTACGTTTGTGTACGTTTGTTAGTGTGGTTGCATTCCTTCATTCACATCCATTGAATTTAACAAATGCACCATGAAGTAAAAAAGTGAGCTATTAAGCCCCCCCTCCCCGCCTCCTCCGTCGTGTATTAGTTGGAAGTTTCATTCTTTTACGCAGCTGATTCTAAAAGTTCAGAAACTAATTTCTCATTTTATCTAAAGGTTCTTGATCCATTCTTTCCATAATAGTATTTCATAGACATGGCTGTAAGTGGAAAACATTGCGAATGAGGGTTAATCGATGAGATGTATTGCGTAGTCTTCTCGGAAAACGGAAATATGAAGTTGCTATTGATGTGCCACCGTTCATTGCCGTTATACAGTTCTACGAAATATGTTTGCTTCTTTCGAGGACTTGCGTATTTAGAAAATATTACGGAGAATGTAGATGATTTTCCAAAATCTGAATTATCATCTGCTTTGTATATACGTATTGTGAGAGTCAATGTGTAACACAAATAATATGATTTTATCGCCTTGGGGTAAAAAAAGATAAATTAGTAAAACTTTTTAATATGTGTCATTGGTTTCTGGGAAGCCCCATGAGACTCCCTCCCCGTTCTGCGCCACTGTTAGTAATGAGTTGTTGATGGTATTAATTATGGAGCGGCATCAGATTGAGATACATTGAAACAGGGGAATCTCGAGCTAAAAGGCCACAAACTACTATTATCCACCGCATAAACCATATGCATTGGACGGAATTTGAATCGTGATACCGCATACACCATATGCATTCACCGAAATGTGAATCGTGATACCTTGTAGAGGTGAAAACCTATCACCATAATATATATTCTACGGGTCGCTTCAAATTATTCAATAGGTAAATATATTCCTCGAAGCTAAGAATACACTGGCGTCTCAAAACACATTAATAACCCTAGGAGGATTATTTGCAATCAGTATTCTCTTTTTGTTCAGTGACATGCATATTAATAATAATAGGAAATTGGAGTCTGTTTAAAAGGGATGTGTTTCTGTTGTAATGCCATGCCTGTCGTTTGTGGATGATTGTCGTCGGTGAGTGGTATAGTGAGCAACCGCCCAGCTTTCAGTGGAAAACGCGTTATTGATTCCTTTTTTGCTTTTGTACGTCTTCCTGCCTTTTGTGACGATCTTTTCATTTTGTTTCCCTGTTCCTGTTCTGAACGAACAACAGACCTCAGTACTCCTCCCACGGTCTGTGAATGTCGATACCTTGCATAAACTGTTTCGGAGCAATGAGAATGTTCAGGGATGATTCATTGCCTTTGGGTCAATTTGAGCAATTGAGAATGATTTTAATTTACACGCGGAAAGGATATGACTATCAGAATGATCGGAATTTGAATAGTTCTGTGTAACTTCTTTGCAAACAGCATTACTAGCACTGCAAGTGAACTCTGGCTGTGTGTGTAATTGACAATCGATCCTAGAAGAACATTCTGTATATTTCCATATAGGTTTCAATACCATATTCCGTGGGAATAGGGAATGAATGTTAGTATATACTGAGAAGTAACGACCTATCGACTGTTTCATGTATTAGAGGTAAAGGTGTATCATGTTTTATTATTTGAGCTCCTGAGTGCAATGGCTTTTTTATTTCTCATCGCAAGATATTAGATTGACTCGTAAATAAAAAGAAAACAAATCACAAAAGAACTAACTTGCAGTTTGGATGCATTGTTTTTTAAATATGGATTTATATTTTCGTGTTTCTTATAATATGTATTTCTTAGGAATTTATTAAAATGTTCGATTTGTTGTTCCCACTCATTGTTCAGCCTAAGCCGATTACGGTTAGAGATCAAACGATCTCCATTTCAGCCTTAAATTGGGATACGTTCCTTTCGAGAAGCGAACCAGGCGAGCGGTTTTTTACCATCTGGCCCACAAAGAGGCGTCATTTTAGTTTTATTAGACGCACATCTGCGACATGAGACAATCGTCTTACGGAAAGCGTGCGAATGAATTTTCACCCTCTTTTTATGCATTATTGTAAATAAATAAAACTAGTACCATGTAGTTAAAAAAAGCGGCTCAACAATTGAGCTACATTTTAAAAATTTCTTTAAAACTACAGAGTTATGAAAAGAGATACAGTAATGGAAATTACAGGAATATATTTATCAGATAGCTTTCAGTAAACGTCACAGCAATCAGAGCCACATCAATTCCTTCAACATTTAGGTTAGATTGATGAAAAATAGATTGGTGTTCTCAGTTTTTTAGTTAATGTAATGAAATAGAAAATGCTTTTACTTTGGCGTTAGTATATTTTTGTATCAAATGATAATCACTACATAAAATACACAAGATTATTATTGTTATTATTATTATTATTATTATTATTTTTATTAGTCTGTTAACATCCCTTAGGGCAACGGTATTCTAAATTTCTTTACACATTATTATATAATTAATTTCTGTATTTATTATTAATTTCTAATCTAGATACACAGGATTATCAAGTGACAATGAATAGCTACTAGAGCTGGAGAGCTTCATTACATTGTTCGCTATAAAAGTAGAACATTCGTAACTGCTATTATTTTAAAGAGATTTAGAATAAGTCATTTCCCAGATATGTGGGTGCATGAGTATGACATGGAATGAAAAATGGAAATAAATGAAGTTATAAGCATTCATCATTCTGAAAACTGAATACTCGTTCCATTAATTATGAGATCCATCTGTTGAAATTCGACATCATATAAATTGTCTATGCTTCTGTGTGAATTTTGCATTGGGCATCATAATCTCTAGTAACACACAAAAATCGAATAATATTTAAAACACCGTGTTGTCAGGGGAAAAATAATTATTCACATTTTAAATTAAAATTCATTTGATTTTCAAAATTGGAGCTTGTTAAAAAATAAAAAAAAGGCAATTTGTACGCAAAAATCTTACGGTCCTACAAATTCATGTGTGATCTTAAACTAAGTATAATAGTTAAAAATAAATTGGAGACAATTTAAATTCTCAGTACATTTCTTTAGAATGAAATAATCAATTTTTGTTTAATTTGTTAAAATGTAATGGAGAAAATTCCTGCATTTACATATTTTTACATCATATATCATACGTCATTTAGAAAACGTTTTGGAATACTTACAGGTAATTATTAAGATAAAGAATTTCTTATAAATGTCACTTTTTTGGGGGGCACAACAATTTAAAAATACCGCTGGTAGAAAGAGACAAATATTTATAAACTCCTTTCCTAAAACTTCAGTATTAAATGATACGTAAGGGCGCACTTCTGAAATTCGAGAAGAGACTTATTTTGCATCACCCCTGTCCAGTAAAGTAGAAAACGGGGACCCCTTGCCGCGATGGCGGTTATGGCAATCACAATGGGCGATTCCGCGCTGGAGCTCGTTCTTAAATCCCACGCGTGCCTGTTACGCGAGTCCTTGGCCGCGACGATGGGCCTTTGTTGAGATATGTTGGGGCGAGGGCCGCAGTCTTACTTTCCCTCTCGTCTGCGACACCGCGTTCGGGAAAGACAATACTTTTTACTCTGACAATTAACATGACCATGTATGGAATTGAAGGAATCATTTGCGGTATAATATTTTATTTTACTTTCCGCTTAACTTAATAACGCAAGGTCATTAGTGACCTCAACCAACAGCACTTAATACAAACAATGCACATAGAAGCAAAAAGAATGCAACCAAAATACAAATAGGTTTTTACAATTTGTTATTATTTGAACACCCAACATTGCAATTTATTACAATTGGTTTCAAAGTTTGTTACAGTTTATTAGGAAACCGCAAACAACAGCAATAGAATACAAGCAAAATATAAATAAGTCTTTGCATTATTTTGTTACCATTTCACCGTTAACGTTACCTGCGATAGACTACTTAATTTATTACTGTTTATTGATGAAATTTTGGACTGTATAGTTTTAAAAGAAATATGAAAAATGAAATATATATATATATATATATATATATATATATATATATATATATATATATATATAATGATTAAATAAATATAAAAAAGAGAAAAATGTGAAGAAACCTCTTTTCTCCACGTCGCATAACCGCTAGTTAATTCAGGGGCACGCATACTTTACGGAGTTGAATTTCAAATTAATTTTTTGGGGGGTGGTGAAAATTTAAATTATCATAAGAAGCAGTGTATTAATGGAATTCCAGTTATTTCTTTGGAGCATATTTTTGATTGTGAAACAACCACGTTGTACTCTTTCCACTTTGCTCTAGATGTCCAGAGACAAAATGGTGGAATCTTTCTTAAGTTCAAGCGAAATTCGTTGAAAAGTGTCCCATAATTTGGGATGGGCTGTTTCCTTTGAGGTGTGGGATTTTGCATTTACTGCTCTTCGGGCAAAGCCCCGTATCTGTTTCTAGCTGAAGCGAAGCAGTGTATTCAAAGGTCTACAGGATGTAATCGCCTTGGTTAACGGTATCACTCTGTGCGCATTTTCTAGTGCGCGGGTTCAGTGGAGAATATAGTTATTTAAATTATCGATCTGTTGTTTCTCGCGGCAGTAAGTCGATTCCTTCAATAAGGTCACGATGTGACCTTGCTGACACGATAGACAAAATCTCTGTCTGGTTTACATTTGCAAATAGTTTTTGTACTGTTTCTTGCGATAACAGAAGTTGTATTACTCGGAAGCAAATATTTTATCAATTGTTACCCAAAACGCTCGTTTTCATCAGTATTCTGAGTTCAACTTATATATGGATGAGGGTAGGGACCCCAGAATGTAAAAAAAGGGCATTCTCAGTCTGATGTCACCAAATTGAGAATTTACGGTGTGAATGGAAATGTAGAATCAGGAGATTGCCAATTAAGTTCAAGTACTATGAACAACTGAGAATAAGGGAAGACACATATTTTACACAATTATTACCCAAGATTATTGATTGATTGTCAAGTCTATTAAAAACAGTTATTGACAGGCATAATTCTGCTACAAAGCTGTAATTTAGTTCCCTTTTTTAAAAATTATATTTTCTTATATTTTAGTTTGTGTCCGAAAATTAATGTTGCCGATGAAGAAGTACAATTTTATTTTCTTTCCTTGTTTTATTGAAAATAATTTATCCATTGGAAATATTTGTATTATATTGCTTTCTATTAATAAAGAAACAAGAGAATTTCTAATTTTTGCTTGTATTTCGTTCCTACAACCATTGAAATATCAGAGAACTAAAGGTTCCTTGAACATATTTGCTTGTTTGAAAATTTCTGTGAAGCACTGCACCTTTCTGGCCAATATTTGAGTAACCATTGTCGGGGGTTGGTTGAGATTAGAGTTGTTTTCACTTTGTGGATCCGTAGACGCCGGACGGTAATGCCCTCTTCTTCAGAAGCCATTTTCTCACGTAATCTTGTTAATAACTGAGGGAGATCTGGATCTTGAAAATTAACACTGAAATATACTAGTTACATGTATCACAACCCTGGCGGGCCAAGTGCCGCGGGCCTCAGCTATCGTTAACATTAACAGACATGGTTTATGTATAACGTATATTATAAGGCTATGCACTAGAAATATTACAATAACAGAATTGGAACAACACACTAGGTTTGGCAACGAATACACTCCGCAAGAGGTTTGGGAAACATTAACCCAAAATACTCGCGACGAGATATACGGGGAGGTCCGTACATCGTCACAGTCCATGAACCACTAGTCTAATCTTCGTGCATGGCCAAAAACACTTCATAGAAAAACACACTTTTTAGAATGTTAAAATAATTTCACACTTGCCTTTAAAATGTTATGATTAATTTCGGAAAATTGTACCATTAATGTTATAGAATTCAAAATATTTGAGAGGATTTTCTAATGAAATGTTTTCTATGGTTATTTTACGTAGTACTTGCAATTCTTTTGATATTTATTTTAACTCACACAAATATTCTGATATTGTACTAATGAAATAATACGGTTGTAATAACAAAGTAAATTGGTATCAAGCAAAAATATATTTCCTCCTTCTAAAAGTATATTAATATATACTCCCCCCAATCCGCTTCGGCGTATCAGTCAATTCATACTTCGCCCCATATAGCCATACAAATGATATATTATTATTAGGGTATGTTTCATAACTAACCTAGTCAAGTGAAGTACTCCCAATGTCCTAAGAAAAGGGGACTTCAACATTCGGAGAGTCACGGTTTCGTAGGTGCTCACAATTATTCGATATGCTACGGTCTTCTCAAAACAAAACAGTCAACCTAATTCTCGTGATTTGATATTTCTTCTCTAGTTAAAGTTCAACAACTTAATGTCTATGACACATTCATGATATTATCACGGTCTCTTCTCCTACGAGTCTTGAGTTCTTACTCTCTTTTTTAGAGATTACCTTTATATTGAAAAAAAGAAAATGCCGGAATGAGTTTAATCGCGAGTTGATTCCCAACGTTTTCTATTCATACCCATTCTGCTGAAACTGTGTCCATCAAGGTGCGACAGTTTACCTGAGAACTAATTCGCGAGCAAACAGTGGCTGCGTGTCGCCGTTGTCCGACTTATATCCTGCCTTAGTCCGGAGCTCTGCCTGCGCCCCGCTCGCCCCAACCAGTCCCGGCTATTCCTATCCCGTTGAGTTCGCATCAGCTGCGCGAGGATTTTGCAAATTACGGCGCGACGCGCCGGCCGCGCTGAGACGAAGGTGGCAACGCGTCGGGACCCGCGACTCTCTCACGGCGGCATCTACTCTGTTCGTACATTCGTGTGAACGTACTCTGCGTGTTTCCTTTGCCTAAAGCAAAGTCAGTTGCCCTTGAGAGAATGCAGATGGATGGGATTGTTTTCACTGATGAACTTCATCGGAAAGTAAATGGGGATTCGTGTACGCTAGGGTAGTGAATAGGCTTGTTCACGTGTCTGCTCTTGTTTGGTATGCATAAGCAGCATAATGGCCCAACTCGATCGATCTTGTTGTGGACCAAGGGTCTGTTTCGCCCGTGCTCTGGTGAGGGTCTCTTCAAATTGAACAGGGACTTGTAAGTGGAGGGAGCGTTTCACACTGTTATACTCTTGTCTACGATTGTTCTCTGAACAGTCATGCAAATGTGTCTAGCATGTCGTTGAACAGTCCAAGCGCACTTGGTTCAAGCTATCCAAGTTCAGACTTCTTCGTGCGTCCTCTATGTTTAAGCGTTAATTTAAAAAATTAAATACATTGTAAATGTATTTATTGCTGAGAGTATTCTGAATCCAGTCGAAATCGCATTTTGATTGATACATTCTGAATGAGACTCTCCTAGAATGAGCAATGTGTTGTAATGTATTGTCAATGTACGATATTTTTAATATTTCTTGTGAGTATGAATCTTTATGGTAATTATTGATGATTTTTAGTTTCTGTTGTATAACTATTCAGATCCATCGTTAATTTATTTCTACATGTTTTTACAAGAATAATTGCTTTCTGTATCGATTATCAAGTGTCTTAGAGCAAGGAAAATTTCTACTCTACTTCCTCATATATAAATTTACTTCATTAGAGATTTCAGATTATTAAATACATTTCATGTATACTACCCTTAACAGACATTATTTCATTATAAATTATACTTCTCCCGCATACGAAACACAGAGGTTTGACAGTTTTCTATCGATAAGTAAATAAATAAATAAATAAATAAATGTACATACAGTTCCATCTCGTCTACCGTTCTTTGGGGTGCTATTCCGAATAATCACCAACTGTGCATAATCGAAGATAATTGCGGCCATTGCGTTGTGTCTTCTCGAGAAACGGAACCTGTGCGGCTGGAACAAATTAGGCATTAAACGGGACAGTTACGGCGCAAGAAGCACGCGCACCGCGCTCTCTCCGGAGCCTTTTCGAGATAAAACACGGCTAGTTTTAGAAGTACGGGAGGGGATGTTGCCATCTGGGTCGTTATTAAAGTGGGTCGTGCCCCTTCTATTTGGCGTTAGGAAGCCCAAAAGTGTTTTATCTACTAATGAGGAGAAAATGCTGTTGTAAAAGTTCTTGTTTGGGGACGTTCAGGGTCATTCTTTTGCCGGTTAAGAAGTTTTCCTGGCTGTAATCTCCGTACCGCGCACTCTGCACTAACTGATGTTGCAAATACCGGCGCTCCACGTGCATCCAGCGGGAAGATACCAAACTGCCTCGTTTGCTTCGTTTATGTTTTGTCTACCGAATGATGAATGTAAATAAATGATAAGCTTGTGTCTTTCCAATCTCTTTGTAGTGTTGTATATTAAAGTGCGCAATTTAATCTGATTTTTTTTTTGAAAATGGCAGATGTAATTTAAAATTTCAAAACTACAAAATTGAAAATAAATTTTTGCGTTAGACAAAGTCTGTTATAAAAAATCAGCTCTTTAAAAAAGTCCATATTCAATTTTTTGAAAAAACGAGTAGATTTCGCGTGATTTGTTTCTGAAATTCATGCGTTTCTAAATAAATTATGATCTGAAACTTCGCACCAATTTTTTCATTAAATTTTGTCGTATGTAACAACGGACGGTAAAACATATGGAGCTTGTTCCTTTTTCGGCGAGCTTAATGTATTTTCGAAAATTGCTAAAGTTGCCGGAATGCGTTGCAGTTATAAGGAAGGTACAATTCTGAATAATTTTGATGTAATGTTCGTAATTGGTATACATATTGTTTGGAATGATAATGTTCATTTTAAATGAATTAAATATTTGTTGTTGTTTGTATCAGAATGGTTGAATTCAGAATAAATGCTTCTGTTTATTGAAGCAAAGACGTTCACCCTAACGTTTTCGTTCACCCTACTTCACATTGCAACACTCAGAAAACCTTCAATTGAGCCGTTTTTTAAATCTGCGATGGGAATAATCCTTTTTAAAGTCTATCCCTGGGAGTGAAGACCGTGGGCCACAGTCACATAATACATGTAATACAAAATATAATACTATACTTAATCTGTTTTCATAAGTTTTGTGATTTATGCAACTTATACAGTTTCTGAAGTAATTTTCGGATGTACGTTTAATTATATCGTAATGTTTTTTCAAAATTAATTTGATGGCTGTTATTATTGATCCTCATTCTAATAATATTGATGATAGTAATAATAATAATAATAATAATAATAATAATAATAATAATAATAATAATAATAATAATAATAGTCTAACACGTTTGAGAACAACAAATACCAAATTATAGGGTGACTTAATTCCGTTGCTTCACTTAGTCCGTCCATTCGAAGGTGAAAAAGTGTCACTCATTGCTGCGACGCCCCCGCGCTTGTGGATACGGTAGCCCAGGGACGGCTTCGCACCCCCGCTCTGATACTGCGGGGAGCGCCGACGGCCGGCATGCCGCAAGCCACACGTGATGACGCCTTGTTTCCGCATTTACTTAGCGCGGGGATGACAAAGCCCGGCGGCGGGCACAGGCCTTCGGGCGGGCAGAAGGACGGACGGGCGGCGGCGCGGTGGCTCACTGGCAGCGCGGGAGGCAACGGACTGGAGAGAGAGGCGCGGGTGCGGTTCGGGGCGCGCGGGGAGCGTGGACGGCTCCGGCGTTAGTGCTCATGACTCATTCATCACAGGCTTTCAATGAACGTCGGGGGCACTGGCGGATGGTGCGCGGGGCCGCGCCGACTCGTGCACCGGCCGTCTCGTTAACGTAGTCTCGCTGCTTCGCCTCGCCTCGTCTTGCCTCGCCGCCTCCCGTCCTCACCTGCGTGGCCCGCCCCGCCGGGTGGCGCCAACGCGTGCCCTGCCCCCGTCACGGCGACGGCGCACGCGCGACCTCACACCCTGCGGCCCCGCCACGCTCGCCCATTCGCGTACGCCACGCTGGTGCGTCGTCCACCCCACGTTCCTACCACTTTCTCCGGCCCCATCCACCTCTTCGCGTTACGCTCCTCCCCCCGCTGCCCCTGCTCCACACGCGTACCTGCCGACACCTGATTGCGTTTTCCCGTTTATTTGCAAGCACCCTGGTTATTACAGGCACTCGTATATAAGAAAATATATGGTGCGTGGCATATCTACGCCGTAGAATGAAAATGAAATGGGGATCGGCGCTCTCGCTTGCTCCCGTGATTTTATCTGATTACGCATGCGCGTGGCGTTGTTCGCACGTTCTCTCAATGGGGGAGGAGTTTTTCCTTCAGGACTCGTTAGTTACCAGATAAGTGTACTATTATTCAATGTCATGAACGTAATGATGATGCATACATTTCATGAAATGCTGAAACAACTGTAAAAATTATATCCAAAAGGATTTGAAAGTTATTTATTTACTTATCGTCAAAAAAGGTAAAAACTGCGAGAATTCCAAACATGCAAGTTTTCTTTAGCTCTGAAACCTCTCCTCAACTCTTCTACTATATTATGTTGAATTATGAATTCATGTAGAAACTAAAATCTATTAACAGAGGCAATTAAGCAATAGATTTTGAATATTTGAAAAACTATATTCCCCACTGAGCTCAACAAAATGTGCGTAGATAATGAAGATACATTTACGTGCAGAAACAAAACTAGGTCATGTCAGCATTGCTCAATATATCAAGGGAATCTCGACAGAAAACCTGATCGAGATCGGAGTTGAAGTACAATTCCTGTTGCAAACATACTTATTCTTTTAGAATTATACAGTCTGTCGTTACTTGGCGCGAGAGCTCGTGAACGGGCCAGGGCTTACCAGCCGTCGGTTAAGAGGGTACGTGTGGTTAGCACGAAGACTTCCTCACGCCGTCTTCTCAACCTGAGAAGGGGGTTTTCTCATCGTCACACAGCAACCTATACTGGGACGTTGCAAGGAAAAACGCACACAATTTTGCGCGACCGGGAATCGAACCCGGGGGTCGCGTTATGTAAAACGAGCACGCAAACTAACGAGCTAAACCGCGAGGACAGAATTATTTAGTACATACAAAATTGCTAATTATACATTAAATCAATTTTTTTCCTTTTTGATGCTGACTATAGTCTCTGATTGTATTGAAAGAGTTAAGAACAAAGGAGTTATTTATATAAATAATATATATATATATATATATATATATATATATATTATATATTATATATATATATATATATATTTATATTATAATATATATATATATATATATATAATATTATAAGAACGTAAGCTTGAATATCAATTTTAGTAGTTTAATTCCACCTGAAATGTATTGTAAAATAATATACATGTATCTGTTTTTTGGAGTTAACTGTCGATACTGACACTTGATGAATATGATTTTTACGTCGTGTGTTATAATTATAGACGTCTATGTTGTATGACAGTATGTTCTCACTCTTGAGTAATCTGTTTTGACATAAACCACTGTTTCGTAAATCAAGAGGGAATGCAATGATAGAATTCATAGTTTAATCAAAAGAAACTTCCAAGAATCATGTGGGTGGTATTTTCTTGCTTATTTGTTCAATTCTTTTTTTAATCAAATATTCTACGAGCTATACGAATATTATGCCATATCTTAGGCGAGACTGAACATTCGTAAATACACACAACGAACGCTATAAAAACTGACTGAATTTGAAAGTATTCTGAACGCGTAGCTTAATTAACTTCATTTATTGTTCAATTCATATTAATGTACGTACCATTTAAGATGTGAGATACTGAATGATTGTTTTCAGTGATTCGTGATTTTGCACGTCTGTTCTTTCGTATGTTTTTTATTTGTTCTTATAGTATTTGTATATTCTAATTGGTTTCCTCTTTATCAATCACTGCATCTTAAGCATGTCGAAAATTTCATTTATGAGTTATAATCTGTTACTTTTCTCTATCCTATTCAAATTGTTTTCGATTATGAGTTCTTCTGACAAGTAAAGTCCATGGGTTTTTTATGGGAGTCATAGTGAGTAAATAATGGGGAGTTAACCATCACGTTTGTACCTTGAGTATGAGCCGTATGAGCTTTGCCCTGTTTGTTTCTTAAATGTTAATGAAGTGTGCCACACCCAAGTTAATGAAATGTGTCACACCCAACGGGGTGACGCTGTGGCGCTACATAAGTGTCAGTTTGATATAAAAAATAAAATCCTGATACTAATATGATACGTCACCAGATTCATTTTTCTTGTGAATTTAGTATGTTTCCTTTTCCAGTTCGTTTTGTAGCACTTTTCCGCGCAGATATTGTGAAGCAGCGAATTCTACGAAGAATCTGTCACATTTATTCGAAACTGCAGATATTTGTCATGAAAATTAAATTAAAAGACCTTTGTCCTTCAAAAGGGAAATTATTTTTCGTCAATGTCACTTTGTCTTCCCAGCGCAAAAAGTGTCATTATTTCATGTGCACTCACATCACTCAGTCGTGTTTGAATAACAGAAGATTAAAGGAGGGTTCACATTAAATTAATTTTCACTTTCTGGTACGTACATCATTGAATTGTTATCATAGGATGCTAGAAGATGCAGTGATCTAAATTTGCGAGTCAATTAATTTTTTATCGTTTTTATATTTTGTTTTCACTTTGACTTTGACACTCCTCTTTAATACATAGCAGAGAGTAAAGAGTTGTAATTGGATGCGAACTTATTGCATCAAAAATAGAATTCTAACGACTGTACTACGCGATTCCATTTCTAACATTACTCATAAGTAATATTGGTAAAATTATTTTAATTCGAACTTCAGAATAATGGAATTTGAATTTCTTTGGTGATTTCGAATTAATAAAATAGGATTACGATAATTTCTATGGAATATGACGTGATATAGTCATAATGTGTGCAGAATTCGTACCCTTAGGTCTGTAGCTTATGGTTGCTCTTCTGCTGTTTGCTGTCTCTGGATTTCGCTTACTGTTGTTGCAAAGGTCATGCTGGAAATCGAAAACTGAATTTTATCATGAGAAAAGATGAGTTTACGGTTTATATTAATTGAAGTGGATGTATATTTGTTCACTGAGGCAGACACCCTTATGAAATTAAATATTTTGTAGCTGCATAATTTGCAACATTTTACTGTATTATGCTTGTTGAACGTAGTTTAACTTTGTATTTCCGATTATTAATCCAAAATATTATTGTAATGAATAGGAAGGATTTTTCAGTTTTTATCTGATGAAGAACATACAGTGCGTAAAAGACTTCCGCTAATCACTATGTCCTTCCGGTTTAAAGAACCGCAAGAATTGTGGATTATCTCAGTTTATTTCGAACCAGCGTCGCCGTCGGTGCTGATGCTGCATGGATAGACGTATTAACTGAATCGTGCCTTGATTTTCTATGGAAACAGTGCGTGTTACATTAAATTCTGAAAACAGCTTAGTAATGCTGAGAATTACGACCCCTGAATTTGCGTCCTTTGATATCCCTAGCGAAGTTGTAAGAGAACCATGCAGTGCGAACCACATATATTTCGAGGGCGAATGAAATAATTCATTTTGCTGTCAGTTACAGTTACGTTACGACACTGTCACGGCTATATTTCATGTGCTTTTCCATGATTTTATGAGCTTCTACTGATTTATTTTTGTCGTCAGGTGTTACGTTTTCGCAAAATTGTTGTGTATTAAATTTCCTATATTTCTTAATAAATCTACTCTCGTAGAATGCCTGACCTCTTAAAATTAATTGGTAAACAACCACTGTAATTTCCAAATCACATATTTATAATTTTACGAAAATTAAATGACTACGATTTTGAGATGGCAAACACTATTTTATCTGGCAATATGGAATTTTAATTTTGATCCAAAATGAATTATCAGATAACATCAGTTGATCTTTGTTCAAATTTCTTGTACATTTTTTATAGTGTATGTACTGAAGTATCTTTAGTATTATATTGCAACTCTGATTAGAAAACATGGCACATTTGAGTCAGGCAATAGCTGAAAGTGTTAAAATTTCAGATATTCTTATTTTTGCTGCCTTCTTTAGACCATTTTGACCATATTTAGTGGATCACTGAACATGGATTGTTTAATTCTAAACGACTTACCAGTATATCTATAAAAGGTATTGTACCTCAGCTTCTGGGTCAGTGACCACCATCTCGAGCAGGTTTTCCGTCCAGTTTCCTCCATCCTTTGAGTGAACGCTGGCACTGCCCCTCGTTTTGCTTTTGGACATTAATGTAACTTCAGGCATATTTGTAACTAACGTTAATGAACCTATCTGGGCATATTTTCTAGAGGTCATACAGCTTATCAAATACAGCTTATCAAATAAACGTTCTCTGTATTATCACGACAGTAAGACTATTTCTTGATGATGAGAGATAATAGTTAAAATCTGTAGCTGATTTGCCTTTGAAATAATTTTTATTACACGAGCTGAACTGACTTATTAATACTTCCAAAAACGATCGTTTCCACTTAATTTAATAATTCAACTTGTGAACGGTTTAACGTAGAGATTCCAGAATTTAAAAAAGCGTGCACAGAAATCACTTCTCCCTAATGGACGTCACAGTTTTTACCCTTTTTTGTACGTTAAATAAATAAATAAATAAATAAATAAATAAATAAATAAATAAATAAATAAATAAATAAATAAACACTGCATACTCTATTTCAAGTTTGTTTTGTAGAATCGATTAGTCCAGTAATCATCTTATCGTAGTATACTCCCAATCTCAGATATATTTTACTGTAGAATATATAGACTAGAGGTCCTACAACAGCACTTAGATTATCAAATTATTGGCAACGTATACATAATATTATAATGCTGCGAATACTTTCCTTCTTCACTCATCTGGTGAGACATTCTCTTCTGCAAAAGATGATCGCGAGATTCAAATACGATATTTTCGAAGATGCGACTTTCCAAAATTCATAGGTTGGAATGAAAATCAGACTAATACCATATTTATTATCGCATTTTACTCGATAAAAAACAATTAAGAAAAAAATATGTTCTCCGGAAACGACGGGAATCGAATCACCAGTTTCTGGGGTGAAAGACGAAAGCTGTAGCCTCTACGCTACGGAAGCAGACTGTAGGAAACGGCTGTTCATTGGAAGTTGAGAATATCAAAATCATGACTTCACTGAAAATACACCATAACTCCTTTATTTGAAAATGCAATAAGCTCATGCAAAAATATTACTTATGGTTTACTCTCCTTAAAGCATTGTTAATTCCTTGAAAACGTATGTTTCGTATTGATACACGTATAGTGTTCGTTTCCTGAGCGTCACCGATACGTGACGGCAGTGACAGTGAGTGTAACTGATACGTTAAAAATATTATGGAACTATGTCAAATAAAGCAACATTGTCAGGAGTTCAGAATATCAATTATTTCTTGAACATTACCAATGTAATATACATTCACAAAAACCAGGTTCATAAAGCAAATCGTTTCTTGAAACTGCTGGATATATATAATAGTTTGGGGAAGCAAAGAGGTTTGGATTAGTTTTAAAAGGAACGGTAGGAAACAATTCTGCTTCTAAAGTGCGCAGTGCATTATATATTCGAAGAGTAAAATCGCTGCGTCGAGGTAACTTTAATATTCATGTCACGAATCAATCGGTACATTTGACAACAAAAAAGAATACGTGACGTTATTCCACATTCCGTATGCGCCTCCCGTTTCCACCTCCGTTCACAAATTTTACTTCCAAACACGGTGTGGCATTGAGCTGTATTATGGTTTTATTTCATTTTCGAACTTTATTTGCCGGCTGCGATGGCTCAGTAGCGGCATTGTCGTTACCTCAGCAGAATCGCTGACCAGGAGGTTCTAGGATTCGAGTCCCGATGGTGTCCGATTTCCTACACTAGATACACATTTAGATCGAATTTATCCACTGTCTATAGGAGAATCATATTGTCTGGTTGCTCTGATCGGTAGTTTCCCGTGGTTTCGCCGACCAATACCAGGCGAATGCGGAAGTCGTACCTTAAAAAACAGGCCACTGATTACCGCGATCTTCGCTTCCTCATCCTTGTTTTCTCGTCTCTCCTTACGCACTGACAGTTAAATGTGCATTAGAAATCGGCACACTCGTCTGGAGCTTTAAAACTTAACTGCTAAGCGACTGAATAATATTATCATCTGCGACAATCAAGATTGCCTGACTTCTCAACCTAAACGAGTTTTCACCCAGATTTATTACAACCTGTGTTCATCGCAGCGGAATCTTTGATCCAAACAGCATTACAAAATTCCCAATAATGTAGATGAAGATAATTGAATACTTATTATGTAAATATAAGCGTTACTATTTTTTGGTGTGGAATAGTTTCCTAAGTTTTTGTCAGAGCCTATTATTGAATTCGAGAATAGGTACGAGATAACTTCACCGTTTCCCTCTACCGTCTTCGCGTTTTCACTTCTATTAATCAATAACAAAAATTTTGGGGAGGTACTGAAAATAAAATCACTTCCTTTAATGCCTTTCCCTCGCCAAATAACGTGCCTGAGACATACATGATATTTTTCCATTGCGAGATTCAGTTGGCAGCGTTCTTGGGAGCAGCACTGGTCTCCGAGGGAATTGACCGATCTGGTGTGTGTGAGTGACTGAGAGCGAGAGTGAGTGAGGAGGGAAGGGAGGGGGAGGTTGCGCGCCGCGCTTGGAGCCCCATCGACATGAGCGATTGTTTGCTTTCGGTGGCGGCGCACGGAGCTCCCGAGATGACGCCTGGGCGGTGCGCTGTGATACTGGAATCTGCCACCATCCCTTCGCGGTTGACGCGGCGCCTAAGTATCCCTCCCTGCGAACAGAAACTTTAGCGCATTTAAACACAGATAAAAGGAAAGAGATGATAATTTAATACATTATAAATTTGTTGGTGTCATAAAGAAGTTCTTAAATATAATAGCTTCATTTCTTGTATGAAGAGAATCCAAAATATCATATGAAATCGTTAATGAGACGTAGAAATTACTACCACAGTATAAAGTATTTGATAGATGGAACCCCTCTGACAAAAATAACATCATAGCGCAGGTTTGTTAATATGATCATGAGAAAGTATGATCTTGCAACTATAATATCCTTACGAGAGTGAATGGCGTCAACACTGTCGCATTTGTGGAAGAGCGCACGACGATTCGTCACTTTCTGAGGGCGGTCTTTTTGTTTAAACAGAGCTGAACAACTGCATTAGCAGTTGAGCTACGGGGAAACGCGGGACAGTCCGGCGAGGGGCGGGGCGTGATGGGGAGCGCTCGACGCGCTGTGGCGCCGGGCGCGGAAGCGGAGCACTCGTCCGTGGGCGCCGTTCTAATTGCCCACATCCTGGCCGCCGCGCCCCGCCTTCCCCACACGCCCGCCTGCCTACACCCGTCGCGCCGCCCTCCTCCTCCTGCCACTCAGACCTTCCTTCCTGTACGCCCCGCCCGCCCGCCAGCCTCTTCTCACCCCCTTCCCGGTCCCTACCGCTCTGCCCTGCCTGCCTCCCGCACCCGCCGCTCCCTGACGCCCGGGCGCCCCGCCTCTCCCATTACCGCTTCGCGTACCGCGCGGCAGCGCCGCGTTCGTTTCCAGCGCGCGAGTGGCCGTCCCCCGACCACTGTTTCCGGCCGATTGATTAAGTCCTAATTGTAGAGCACGCATTTTTATTTTCCCAGTGTAAAACGGCGGTGGCGGCGGCGTACACGGGCCGCGACGCCGCCAAACGAGTCGCGGCCGCTCGGATGTTTTTTTATGGGGCGCGTCGGCGGGACGCCGGCCGAAAATAGAGCGTGCGGATTCCGGTTCATGAGGTTGGAATTGTAAACACCTCGAGATTTGCAGATTACGTGTGTTTCGAACTTTTT
The DNA here is from genome assembly GCA_017312745.1 of Gryllus bimaculatus. Lineage (NCBI taxonomy): Eukaryota > Metazoa > Arthropoda > Insecta > Orthoptera > Gryllidae > Gryllus > Gryllus bimaculatus. The sequence continues at coordinate 8,907,731 of BOPP01000004.1, read as the reverse complement.
CGGGGTGTTTGCGCAACCGCCAGCGGTAGAAGTTGATACTGGGAAGTACGCAAGGGACGCTTCGTAAATCGAGAGATAGAAACTTGCTTCGAATGAGAGTATGAGGTGCTTATAAGGTAGTGAAATGAAGTCACTTGAAAGATGATTTTAAAGGCGATATTAAGAGGTCGATGCTGGTAATATTCCCCCGGTCAACTATGCGAGTGCTGAAGAGATATTGCACTCCAACTCCTCCACCCGCTCCCAGATCTCCTTCTCGTGTTTTCAAGTTCTTACGTTTATCTATCCAAATGATACTACTCGAACCTCCACTAATGGACATTCTTCTCGGAAATTATTGCTTTTTTTCATAAGGCACATGTAAATATCCCTCTCTTAAACGGCCACCTGGAAGTGCATTCAGCGTCCAGACCCATTTCGTAGACTTGTATTAGACTGTCACAACTTCTAACGAATTAGCGATTTTGAATCGTTACACTGTGGGAAGCAGAAGAGTAACTGGAGGAACTGACATTACTTAGTATTTTCCTGCGTTGGGACGCATTGGCAGATTAGATACGACAGCGAAATGAAGCATTGCGTATTTCCCAACTGAAATACTTTTTCAGATAAGAATAGATCAACGAATGGGAAGAAACAGTAATCAGAAAGAGTGCAAGAAGGGGTACTTCAATGATTTTGAATACGTGTGCCTGATTATTAGGGGGCGGATTTTTAATGAAATGTAATTTTTTTCTATTCACATTAGGACTTTTAGTATTTTTTATGTTTAGACATAAAGTCTTTTAGTATAGACATAGTTAAACCTTTTAGTATAGATGTTAATTTAATGTTATGAAAAAAGGAAATTACTCATTTTCATAAGATCTTTTTTTGTATTTTTCGTCGATTTCGACTAATAAGTTAATTTTTAACTTTTTCCGTCATATCTAAAGCATTTTTTCTAGATTTCATCCATTTTAATATCTTTTTAATGACACTTGCTCTACAAAATATTTACGAGATGCAACAAATGTTCCCCACGTAATTCTTGACTAGCCTATTCGATTTCATCGCTTAAAAATTGTAATGTCAGTGGTTGTGTGTAATTATGGTTCCTGTGTCAGCTATTAGCGCCATTGTCAGTCCGGCCGATTCTGGATTATTAAAACCAGATTTCCTGGTAAAGAACAGTCGAAACCAAACGTCTGGAAGCTGAGTTCACTTGAACGAAAGGCAGGAACCTTCATCATTAATATAATTCAACAGCTTGAATTCTTCATGTGAACTGGTTTTGAAAAATATTTTTACGTCATTTTTCTTGGCTTTTAAAAACATTTTAAAAGCATTTTATTGATCATTTTTGCGGTATTTTATGTCACCAAATCCGCCCCCTAGTGATTATGTATACGATATATAATCTACGTAAATGCAAAGCGCAAAAAATCTTTCGATATATTGATATTCTGGAAACGAGTGTGCATCTAATGTCGATGCAAATAGCGAAATTTGGCTTGACTCCTTTTCCATAATTCCATTCTTATAACCTCAATTTGGGGCTAGTTCTTGCCGGATCCAGTGGTGACCATTTAAGACAGACGCAAGTGTATACTACATTTAAATAATTCAAGATACATAAAATACCGTGTTTTACTTGAGTAAACTTTTCATTTGCATGTATTTACGTATTATGACATGCACGTTGTTCAGCCAATTTAATCAATTTTTGTAACTCATTGATATAAAATGGTAGGTTATTCTGTACTATGCGCGGAATGTTAGAGTCTTTGGCTGAAAATTTTACTAGATTTTTCAAATTTGTCATTAATTATGTGAATAAAAGTGAGAAGAAGAAGAGTGAGAGAATATCTTCACCCTAAATGTATTAAGTAGCCATTGACCTATGATAAAAATATTGTACAAGTAATGTATAATTTTACGCCTTCCCAACACTTCATCCCACAATTACTCCTTTATACTGAACTGCAATTTCTCTCTCACACATTCATTTTACTTCACTTCACAAAACAACATTTCACATAATTTATAATAGTCATGCTTTATGAGCATATACTGGAATTTGGATAAACGAAGTTTGGAAAAGTCCAATTTGTAAGAATTCATCCGACACGGAGAGACACTAACGCCACGTGAATGATAAAAATCTTACAAAACACGTCTGAAAATATCGAAAACAAAATATTCTAGCGCTGACACATTTTCACTTCCGATATCCTGAGTGTCCAGCATCGCGAACAAATACATTTATCGATACGAAATTTATAAAATTGAGAAAATTTTCCGCGTTTATAACGTTCATAAGTCGAATTTACGTGCGTATTTACTCACCGTTACTTAAATGGCGGCGCAATGTGCGCGGTGGCATTCGTTGGAATGAACAGATATATTCCCTTTAATGTTGCGCAGAGCGAGAGCGTGCGAAGCGGCGGCTGCGCGCGCCGCCCCGCC
>BOPP01000004.1:8885287-8901033 GCA_017312745.1 Gryllus bimaculatus | reverse complement strand
TTCCCGCCGCCGCCGCCATACCGTCGCGGCCGCAAGCTATCGGAGGCGGAGATGCCGGCGGTGGCGGTGGCGGCGCAGCACTTACGGATTCAGTAGGGGGCGATTTCCCTTTCTGAGAATTATATTTACGCGTTTGATATACGAGTTTTCCTGAAAGTAGTTCGAATCTATTTCAGTACCCAGGAATTGTTATAGCATGGACACTAGATTTACTTTTGTATGACTGATCCTATCCAGATGCTTCAATTTTTATTTCAAGTTTTGCCCAAAGACTAATAATAAAAGATTATGGGTAAATATTGATGTGCGATATTTTCTTATTACGTTTTATTATTTTTTCTGTTGACTTATTTTTTCATACATTTAAGAATGTGCTTCGTCCTGTTTACCCATAGTTTTAAAAAAAATATTGTTAGTTAATGTAAATATGATAACCACACGTAGACATTAAATCCCATCAAATTATATGACATCAAATGTTTGTCATTTCGGAGAGTATTGCCGTAATGTAAAACATTTGTAACACGTTTAAGAGACCCCGTGTTTTTAAACGTTCTGCGTAGTATCATCGCTTATCTAGTTTGCAATGAAGAGTATTATTTTCACACTCTAGATGAATTTTCTCATTAAAAGGCACAAAATGATTGCATAATACTTTGATAGAATTTATCATCGAAATGGAATTAGTATTTGCGGTTTTAGTAACGTTCTAATCTCGTAACCTCATGACACTTTCTGCAATAGCCAACTCTGATTTTTTGCCTCTTTCTCGCTCGTTACGTGTTGAATTGAAAGTCCATTTCAACGAAAATATGAATTGCTTTGCCTTTAATTGCGCGTATTTTTAATGTTGGACATTGAATTTCAGTTTTTCTTTTGTTTCCTACTTTCTGTACAATGCTCGATTTTCGCCCGTCAATTGATTGTACACGTCCTAATACTCGTCATAGAAACAATCTCTGTCCCTACTTTGAGATAAACTTCGTGCCGCATGGTCTTAGAAGATGAACAGTAAACGAGTTCTTGAAATATCTTAAGGTGACTCTTCTACAATGAAGGAGAGAATGCTGTCTCAACATTTCTTTTCTCAGTATCGGAATTCTGCGAACAAGGAATCCGGGCTAACGGTTGCCATCGGGTATTGTGAAACGTTGGAAAATAAATGTCTTTCAGTCGTCAGGATTTTTCACCTGTGTGAAAAAAAAACATCAACGAATTTGTTTTGTTCTCTCTCTCTCTCTCTCTCTCTCTCTCTCTCTCTCTCTCTATATATATATATATATATATATATATATATATATATATATATATATATATATATGTATAACTATATAAAACTAATAAATATATAACTATATTTTCTAAAATTAATTTCATTTTTCATATTAGAAAATATTTTCGTTACTGCGCTCAAATATATTGTAAAGGCAGAAATTGCAATAGAAATTCGAAGAAATAAAATTTTTTATATTGTCACAACACCCATGCACGTGAAAATTACGGATAAGGAATTTGAAGCTTAATGCATAATTACTCCGTATGGTTAATGATAATATTTAGTTATTGAGTAGTATTACGGATGAGTGATTTTTATAAAAGCGATTCGTTTAGCGATAATTGCGGAGAATATATTTTCTTTTTGGTTTTTTGGAGATTTGGTTTTTTACACTTGACTTTGTAATCGGTTTGTAAACGATCATTAGAAATCGACTATTAGGAAATTTCCGTTTGTTCTCCTAAAGTGTGGTTTTGCTATTCGTGTTCGGACAATTCTTCAGTCCTCAGTTCAGTCTTCTTCCTGGGATAAATTCAACAGTGTTGAATTTATCCCAGGGATATGAAACGCTATTCTTCCATTTATAAAATTCTAATATATTCATTTCGAAATATAAAGATTTGAAGTGGAGTCATTAATATCGCCTGTTTCGATGCTCCGTGACATCTTTTCTGCGTGTGAAGGAAGAATTGTTAGCTTCGGGCGGCGATCGCCTACCTCGCCCCGCGCCTCTTCCCATCGCGCCACCCGCACCCCTCGTGGGGGGGGGGCGGACGATCGGCAGCGTCGCAGCCGAACCGAACCCTAAGGCGGCGGCGGCGAAAAACCGGACATGCACGCCCATAACTTAGAGGGGATAACATCCCCGAAAAGCCGGTGTAAGCTCGCTACGCCGCGCGGATAGTAAACAACCTGGCGATGCTCGTGAAGGTAGAGATGCCGTAAAGATGCGCCCGCGGCCAGGTTCAGCGTAAGCTGCTTTGTACTGCGATGTCATACACGATAGAGCGCGCGCGCCATCGCGACGCCCCGGCGCCGCTCGGCGCCGCGACGCTCACTCGCGGAGGGGCCGGGGGCCGCGGCGCCGCGCGGGGCGACCACGAGGGGGAGCGACGCTTCGTTGCTAATCTCACCTAGTTTGAATTCGCGCCTGCGAACTCCACTCGAAGCCCCGAAACCCCAGCCCCTGTTCGTGAATTCTCCAGTACTGTGTCATGGTCGCACGCGAATGGTACGCTTGCCAATGAACTGAATCTTTGGTATAAAGAGGTAACACTATAGAAGGGACGAAACATTATATTGCTTTTTAGATTTTTGTCTGTTTATTTACTTTTCTATTTAACCTTCCAAGTCTGTAATAAAAACAGAGTTTTGGATGTGGGGGATAACTCCAAACTGCTTGCAGCATGGATTTGATGTAATTTAATCAGTCAGATGAAATTTGCATCATTTGAAACATTTTATTTAAATACACTAGTCTAATTGCGCTCAACTCACGCTAAATTTCGTGTTGATATACGAGTGCCTCAAGTACTGTACGATGATGCGAGAGAAAAGGAAAGGTGTATTAGAGGTGTATTTGGAAAAGAGTAACGTTGATGTCTTCAGTGTTAATTACCGTAGGTTTAATATAAAGAATTAATTACATATTATTAAGGACGGCTAATCCTAATAGAACTTAGAGCCTCATGCACATTTTGTGTTGGTATATTTTTATAGTAAACTCTGTGGATTATTATAACCTGTTATTTCAATTGTCTATTCGTAAACAAGAGTCGCAATTGGCTCTCACGTTTCATCCGAAGTCCTAAACCACGTCTTTCTAATGCCCGAAATTTACGGTGACTTACCAATAGTTGCTTGTGAGCTCAGTAATTCTCCAAGAAGCCGGGTATTTGCAGGTTGCAAAGGCGTCCGCTCCATTGTCAACATCTGTATACTTCTGTGTTTCCGGCGTGGCTACTCAGTCATCAGAACGCACGTTGGCGGGCACTTGGCAGCGAAAGTCAAAATAGTTGCAGAACTCTTTAAGGTATCGTATTTTCCCTACAGCTCTTTTGTGGTCAGGGTGTAACCTGCACGGCGAGACGATTTGTGACAGCACTCAGTATAATCTGCGTAAGAACGTTCAGTATTGTAACGATCGTCTCATCAGACCAAGTACCTTGAAAAATGTGTAACACTTAACTAACATTAATACCAGGAACATCTAAACAAGGAAGTTCATTGGAGGTTCTAATGTATTCTCTAGTAGCTTAGAACTGTGCGTGATCATGTACTCCCTATCAAGTACAGTGATATCTTGAACTCGTTAGTATTGACGTAGATGCGGGTAACTGATTTTCTAGTGACGTCACTTCAAATATTGTATTTTTTTCGTATTTAATTGTGTTTGTCGTTTCAGTGCGACTTTAGAAAGAGTGTTTCACATATAGTAATATTATTTTATGAAAACAGAAAGAAATCAAATACAAATGTTCTCAAGTCTCGAGTGGTGACGTGACTTTTACGCGTTATTTAGTCCCCCATTCGCGATCATTCCAACCAGACCTGTTATATTTCTGACCTGACCTTTTCGTCTCTCGTACGTAGCTGAAATTGCCATCGAAATGTCAGAAAGAATGGGGCGACAGAAAGGCAGAATGTGTTGTCTCTTCCACAGCAGAAATTTCCATCTCTTCAAAATTCCTCTCTCAATTTTGCGATAGTGTTCTGTTGTATCTCCTCGTCAAGTACATTGCGGTATCGAAGGCGCTGCGCGCACACACAATTTGGCATGTATCGTATATCGTGTATCTATACTAGTCCTGTCAAGCGATTGTGGAGAGGAAATTCCAATCCAGCTTTATAGCGACATATAGAGTACCTACTAAAACAGTACATTCTGTGTATGAAGGCCGTTGGAAAATCATCTGAGTTCCTACCGTTTTCATGCAGGCCTTTCAGACAACAAAATTCTTGAACACAAGTCCTGCCACATTATAGAATTTTCATTCAAACAATTTAAATAAATGTAAATAGTAGATTAAATTTTACATTAAACGGACTGTTGTTGGTAGTATTCATTACTTCTCTACTAAGAAGTATGAAGGACCTAAGTCAAAAATTATAATTTTTTAAGACAGCCGGATGAAACTTTGAAGATTCGTATAAAAACTGAATACTAATGTTCTCAGTCATTGTTTTATATGAATCAAAAATATTACTTTTTAAGGCAATAAAATGACATATAACACATTTTTAACACATCACAACCATTTTGAGGGGGTAATTCAGGTCTCTAGACTTTTATTATACCATTGGCCTGATGAATTTTTTTTATTATACCTTCTGATCTATTTCATCCAGAGCAGTAGCAAATGAATATATATTAAAGGATTTTACATTTTCATTGACAAATAAGTAACTTGTAAATTAAACAGGTCAATTAAAGTAGCAAATTAATTAAAGTAATAAGTAAATCAATTAATTAAATATAAATTATACTAATAAAATATTGAATGTAGTATAATGTTTTTATAATTTTTATAGCAGTTTAACTAACATGGTCATTTCATTTGTAAAAAAAGATTAAATCTATTTCTTGAACTCTCTAAAACATTACTATTATTTTTATAATTTTCTTATAGAAAACAAAGAATTTAAATTTACAATTACATTGAAATAACATGTTGAAGTTTGGTACTTTGAATAACATTGGTAGTTTTAGGTATCCTAACAAACTAACCACTGGCCGCACGATGCTTGTGGATCTTGAATTATGAAATACGATTTATCAAAGCTGTACATGAATACACACTGCTTTGAAATAGTTTAATCGAGAAGAATTAATTATATTCTGTGTTTTTGCTCAATCATTCCCGAGTTCACAGTCACACAATGCATTAATATACTAACTCAGAGCCAGTATTGTTACTGGTTCTACAGATACGGAAGGTGAGTTTCTAAGGTTCGAGACCCGAGGCTGGCGACAATAGATTTAGCTGGGTCGTGTTCAGCCGCGAGGGCATTTTAGCGGCGGGCTGCCCTGATTGGTAGTTTTAGGTATCCTAACAAACGGACCACGCGCCGCACGACATCTTTCCTTTATCATCCTTTTCTACCCTCTCCCCTTCGCACACACACACACACACACTATACTAACACACATGTCGGGAGAGCAGTCTGGAGCTTAATGCTTGTCTCACCTGGAGCGGTATTCCGCTGGAGGACATACCTGACGAGGGAACTACCCGTAAGCTGACTTGCAGGTCGGCACCGGTTTCGTGTTTCACCGGAGGAGAAACACCGTTGGGTAAAATATTCATTGCACTAACGGGGCTAATGACCATAGTCGATGACGTGCTTAGAAAAATCAATCATACATCCACTTCTACCCCTGAACTCACAAATAATCCTATTTCTTAAATAACTTTTGATCCAGTAATGTTTAGATATTGCAAAGACAGGCTGCAGAGGCCAGCCTCTCTTGCTATTTTGCTAGGGACGAGATTGTATCCCTGCAGGGGAGCAGCATTTCTCATCTGCCTCATGGCGGTGGAAGTTGCGGCGGCGGCGGGGGTCTGCGGGGCGGCGGTTTCGTTTGCCTCCGCATCCTTCGTTCCCCGCTCCTACCCACGCCCCGGGCGCATTACGCGGGTCCTTGGCTGCGTCGATGGGCCTTTGTTAAAACACTCGGCAGTAGCGAGGATCCGGCCACGCTTTCACTTTCGCCTGCGGAGTGCGCGGTCGGGCGCTCGCGACAGCGTTTGTGCTCCTAGCGAGGCCGGTGCTGTCATTAAGGCAGAATGCATGCCGCGCTCTGGCTGGTTCTGACGTACAAAGTGCTCTCCAACCAGGGCGGAATTAGGCCCCTCCCCTCCCTCGTGTCCTTTGGTGTTCTTTGGTTATATCATGAGCGATGATCAATCATTCGATCTAGCTTTTGTCGGCGTCACGTTTTTGAAATAGACTGTGAGGTGCTTTTCTGTTTTACTTTCTCGTATATGTAGAACCTACTATATAAATAGTCTCGAAATTTCCATGGAAACACAGAATCCCCTTTGGGGGGCCTCTGATGCCAAAAAAATGTTTATTGTTTAAACCATTGCCCGACACTCACGAGTGCTAAATATACTCTATATATTATATTTATGAGTTCATGTACTTTAAATAATGTCAAATAAAGTTTGTCGAAAACTCAACCGTTTTCTGTGAAAACTAGCCCTAAATTCCGCATTTTTGGAAATGCTCAGACGCCAATTTCTCAAAAAGAGCTTGAAATTTTTTGTTCAAACTTTTCGAATGGATAATACTAATTGTACTCTTTAATATGACGTAATATTAATTACGGGGTATTTTTTTTTTGTTTTTTTAGAAAATACACAAACGTAATTTATTTGAAAGACGTTAATATGCACGTATCCAGCGATTTGTAAACACTATTGTATTTGTGAGTTAATGTGCTTGAAATGACTGCGAATTGAGGTTTTCATAAACTCAAAATTTTTCTGTGAAAAAGAGCCTTGAATTTCGAATTTACAGTAGCGCTAAAGCGCCAGTTTCAATGATTTAGTAAATTCTTAAGCATTTATAATGAACTTACAGTAATTGTCGATTGGTATTACCAAAAATCAACAAGCCCAGAGTTGTTGAAAGTTTTCATATTTTTATGCTTGCTTCTACCCAAGTCATAAGTGGCTAAGTGTTAATACTTTTTGTTTATATTTTTAAATAAACATTTTTGTAGAAAAATAAAAAACAGTTTCAACTTACTAGTAACAATTAAAATGTCTCAAAAACTTCATTTTTGTATATTTAAAAAAAATTGGGATTTACTGGGAAACTTTTCTGTTATAATAGAAGTCTGAATGTTTTTGTACCCTCTGCAAAGACAAAAAGGCATGAGAAAACCTTCAAAATTATTTTCATAATTTTAAATATTAATGTTTTAATGTGTGCTCCTTTACACCTGAGACATTGTACGTAATATCAATATTCTGCATCTGAATTATTCATGTCAATTCGCATAAAATCACGGTCGCAAGTATTACGTGATGTCGCATCGACCTTGAAAAACGGTAACAGGCTTCCCCTACAAAGGTGAGCGAAACGGAAAGATTTTTCCCATTTCATGGTATGAAAATGGCTACAAAAAAGTTTTAGGACTTGTGTTCAAGCGCAGTTCTAATTCTAACTGTTAAATGTATTTAGTGGGAGACATTCCATTGTGGAAAGTAACTAATACTACTAATTATTATTACTCTTCGAAATTTCATTGAACTGGAGAGTAAGAGAAAAATGATGAGAAAGTCGCGCGATAAATTAATATACTTGATACAGCATATATTAGTGCATATTTTTAAAATTTTTACTGCATAAATGAACACATATTTCATAGATAATATAAATTCGCTCCCTAGTTATGTAAAAGCAAAAGGTAGGTTACAGAAGTTTTCGCCTGTTTTTGTTAAAATATTTAATTTATCTCTGTTGTGCGATAATATTTTATTTCTTAATCTTGCGCAGTGTGCGTAGTACGTATTGCAAAACCATTTTGTGCGTTTTGTTTCCCAGCAGCATTTTTGCTGCTGCAGGCCACTAGTAAGAACTAATTGCCAGTGACCGCACAGGTACAGCGTACGCTGACGCTGGTGCAAGAGGACGCGCCAGCCGACTATGCAACAGGTCGCGTCACCTTCCAACGCGACTCAGCGCGAGTTATCCAGGCGGTCCGAAAGGGCTTTGCAACGTCCGATCAAAGCCCCGCAGCCCCTGCCTGAGGAATGTAATCCCACCCAGCGGTTGACCACGGCGGCGAGCAGCGCGCTCCGTGGATCAGGAGGTCGACGGACGTATGAGCGGCGAGGCCAAGAGACCCTTCCCAGCTCTACCGGCACAGGGCATGGGAGGTAATGCACGAGGACGTTTTACGAGTATGTGTGAAGCTAATATCGCTATTACAATTCATGTCCGTTTACTCAATGGGGGGGGGGAGGATGTGAAGCTGGTTTTTGATTCACATTAGTTTTACTTCGACACGTAACGATCTATCTTTACCTCCGTGGTCACACGGAACAACCCGATGCTACGAAGATGCGCGAAACTTATCTGAAGACAAAGAAGAGATCGCGACAGACTTCGATCTCAATGAATTTCTCAACTGGGAGACCTAGTATTGAGTGAAGGTTCCAAGAAAAGCTACCGATCGGAGAAGCTGGCCGCTGGGATTCTCTTTTAGGCAGATATTGAATTCGACCTCCCGATGTAGCTACTTTCAAACTGCCGCTATCGTTAAGACTCGAACATCAGGACCTCTCTGCTTACAATAAGTCTCGTGAGTGTCGCAGCCGATGGAGCAAATTGTGGGTCCTTATGATGGCTCCAATTTGTGTACATCCTTCAGTCGTTAAATATGTTTAGCGCTAATTGGCTCTGTATTGCATTTCTGAACCTTCTGAGTCTTCAGAATAATGCCAACTGTTTCCGTCTAAGAAGGAGAGATAACATTTCAGGCCATTGAGCAAACCCCAACCTTTTTACATTTGCGAATGAAACAGACATTATCGCGTAATTTCATATAAACATACCTTAAACAACAAGGAAGATAATTTTTCTACGGTTTTATTGACATAACATCCTTAGACTACCTCATAATATATCAATCAATGTTATGAGCTGTACATTTTCACGACGAAATGATTCCAAAGAATAACTAGGAGACAAGAAATATAGTCACGATTAGAAGCGGCAAGGGAACCATTCCAATGTTAAGATTGTTTCTGAAAATGTTGATTAAGAAGGAAACAGCGAATCGGGAATATTTTCGCGTTTCGTTTCCTATAAAAATACACTGTGTGCTGTAGTGCCATTAACTATTTTCTACAGATTCTCCCATTCAAATGATTCACAGACGAAGGGAGTGCAATCTGTGATCGAAATAATAAATATTTATTTCAGTCAAATACAGAATTTTATTATTCATTCAGTGTCAAGAGTATTATTTCATTTGATGAATTATTAACTTTTACAAAAGTGAACACTCGCTTGCTTTAATACCCTCACACAATCCCACACATTTCCATTTTATCCCATGACCCTTTATTCAAACTTTCATTCATTAATCATGTTCTGTTCGCACTACTAATTACGACTTTTGGTCGTCATTTCTCTACCAATATTTCCCACATTATTGCAAACACTTACTTCTGCACAAAATCCGTTTTCCGTTCCATTCTGCTTCGACACGCACTGTGTGTTCGTCTGGAAACCGCCAGAAACGACAAGCTGGAAGTCCAACATCACAGCCTCCGAAGCTGCTCGCCCCAACCCATGCTGCTCTCCAACTCCATTTCACCCCCGCTGCAGGCGCGTCGTTATTTGCAAAATCCTCGCGCAGTGATGCGGACTAAACGGGATATGAATAGCCGGGACTGGGTGGGGTGGGCGGGGTGCAGGCAGAGCTCCGGACAAAGGCAGGATATTAGTCGGACAACGGCGACACGCAGCCACTGTTTGCTCGCGAATTGCGAATTAGTTCTTAGGTAAACCGCCGCAGCTTGATGGATGCAGATTCAGTAGCACGGAACTCAATGCTTTGCTGCGACGTGAATTCAGAAATATTATGCTCTATTATTTTCCTAGCTGCCTCTTAATAGTTTAAACAACGTAGTAAATGTAATCATACATTCCTGATAAATATCACATTCTTAGGAAATTGTATTGTTAAAAGATTTTCAAAATTTGTTTTACAATTAACTAGAAGCCTGTATTTTATATGAAAATTCGAATTGGTGCGTAGGAGATTTCCAAATTATTATTATTATTATTATTATTATTATTATTATCATCACGAATCTTACACAAGGATATAGTTTCATGGCCACAGCTCAATTTGACTGAGTTTATTTCAATTAGACGGAAAAAAGAAGGCCTAACGCGGTAAATTATACATACATACTGCGAGAGATTTGGTGAATCGTCATTTGAACAGTCAGAAATAAAATGCACTAATAACATTAACCAATAAAAAAATAAAGCACTGCACACATTATTTAAAAAAAAGTGCAAATCTAAAATGAAATTGAAGTCTAAATGAAAGTACAGAACGTAAATTACAAATTTTAAAAAGTACTCGTACAATGAAACCATTTCCATCGCTCCGTGACGCCATAAGTAACAGAACTAGCGGTGACTACGCTGAAAAATGGTGAGGCGTAGTGAGGAAACGTCATCTTTAACATCGGATGTTATGCAAAGGCAAAACAAGCCAAGGGCGCTGCCTGCAAACGATGTTTGCCAAAATCTGGCGAGTCACCAACAGTATACAACGGCGTCTTTTGTGGATTAAAGGTTTATTTCGAAAGAGTATAAGTTTTGCAAATGTATCCCCGTTGTTACTCCAAATAATAATGATAGATTCTACATCATTGTCTAACACATTTTTTGAGAGTAACTAGTTGAGCTGAACAGCACATACATCCTCGCATTATTTTTAACTATTGCATCTCTGCGAGTTCAGCGAAAATAAAACTTGCGCCACTTTTTAAGAGTTGATTATTCTATCTCAGTAAAAAGATTAAAGAAATACATTTGAAGTCGTTTTTGTGATTTTTTTAAATGAAGAAAAAATAGCGTGAGGAAAAAAATACTCGAAAAATCCTATTATTAAAGAAAACAACGTAACCTTATTTTAAGATATAATTTTTAGAAAACATTTCATTGAGGAAAAAATCTCTATAATATACATTGTACTTTTACAATATTAACTTTTGCAATTTCCAAAAATGCAGAGTTCACCGAAAGTTGGACTAGCGCCATTTAAGTTATAAAACTACGTGTTTACCTGTTAACAATAGTAGCAACTATTCAAATGTTTCCATTAACTGGCGCACGCCCCATTCCTCCATTTACTTGGAATGTTATTTTTCTTCGATGTGAATCATTGTGGTTCATCGTAAATACCTATTCATTGAAAAATAATTATGATTTCGTAAGAAGTTTAAAACATGTTTGGAAGAAGAAAACTGTGAAAAATGGTCCAAAAAGGTGCTAAATATATAGGTGAAGAAATTGCATAGAAGTCTATTATAAACAGTGTTTTGTTTAATGTATAATTTGCATACTTTTAACACATTCAGAATATTATTGTGATTTGAATGGGATATCGGTATTTTTTACATTTTTCGTTCAGTTATATTATATAAATCCATGATAAACCTCATTGTAGGAGTATAGAATTCTCTGCTGAAGACCAATAGTCTACTATTCAATAGATTTTTTTAAAATAACCTTAATGATGAATTACGTTCATCGGTGAGAAAAAAGCCGTTTGGATGATTTTGTGAGGGCCTGAAACGAAGAAACAACTCCGCACACAAATCACTTATCAAGTCTCCCAAACGAAGTGTCGTGGAAGATTGCAGTGAATAGTTCCTTTGGTCTCGAAAATTCTATAGCCTGCAGGCATGATTACTTCGAAAATGCCAGAACACTTCAATACTTCGGTGGTCTTCTCGCTGGGGATTATTGAAGAAGGCAAACCTTGCGGACTGAAAACAAAATTCTCGAAATCTGCTTCCTGCGTGCGCCCATTACCCTCCAATTCACATCGGTGCCGGGCGGGTCGTCTTGCCTTTGATAGGTGATGTTGAAACTACTTCAAAAGGAGAATTAATAACTCAGGAACTGGATCTCATTAAAAAGTCTGCCTCGTTTCATCTTCCGGCATCTAGCGCGGACGCAACAGAAGTCGCTGGAAGCGGTGGAGTGGTGGCGGCGGCGGTGGTAGCGAGAGGGGTGGCAGTGTTGGTAGTGGTGGGCATGGGAAGGACGGCAAAAGTACTGGAGGAGACGGCCTGTCTGTTGTGTGTTGCGGGAAAGATGCACACGGAGGTCTGTGGCTGCTTTCCCTGCTCAGTGATGGTTCTGAATAAACGAAACTGAATCAGGGGCTTGGACTCATCAGCGGGGGTTATTGATCATTTTGTACACTTCTTCATATGCATATTTTCTCTGTTTAAACGGTGTAATGAATTATAATTTTTTTGCTTTCAGAAAAATTCCATGTGTCATATTTGACAGAGAACTTGCAATTCAAAATAATGATGATATATTACAACTTTTTCCTTTTTATATTTCTCGGGAGTCAATGTCAATTTTGACAAGTACAGTCTGTCGATACCGCTCGAATCATTTATTGGAGTACATTACCTGCGCGTCTCTAATTTTTAAATCGTATTTCAACTTTTTTTGAGAATCGTCTATCAAACATCGACACGTACGATTCAAAATTCTGATAAATGGAAGATTTATTTCCAAACTTACGTATCTCCATTTCCATTTTTTTTACTTTTCCTCCTTATACTATTGTATACGGAAGAAAGTATTGCAATAAATTCAACTATACGATTTCGAATTTTCTACTGTAACAATTGTGTTTAAGGTCTCTTTGACCTGTAACTTCGCACACGCGTCAGCTGTTAGGTATATTAGAGCTTTTCTAAATATGGTTAAGATTGGTGCAGTTGGATACACGGAATTTTGTACTTACGAATCGAAATGTCTGAATGGATGAATGAATGTCTGGATGTATCATGCGCGGCTGTCAGAATAGAAACTTCAGAGCTGAAAATAAGGTATAGGATGTGAGGAGTAAGATCTAGTTGTGCCGTTCCGGTGATCATTAAAATATTTGTGCGAAATCTTCATTAGAAGCATTTTATGGAAAATACCTGAAATTTTTTCCTTGAAATGTTTTGCTCGAAAATAATGAAGTGCATTTATTGGTGTGAATATTGTCGATTTTAATTGAAATATCTGACAATTAGAAAATTGCAAAAATCTCTAATTAAATCACTAAGAATTTTCGTTTAGATGAAAAGTTTTCGCTTTGAAATCAATCCAGTTTTCTGATTTTTGCTTTAAACGAAAATGGTGGGCTAAGATGTTTCATTGATTAATATTTTTTACCAAACCGGTTTTATAGTATATACATTAAACACTTAATAAAATCAATAGAATTAGTAAAATGTAATCAAATTAATAGAATTAACGCTTCAGAAACATATTAAATTCTCTGTTCACTGTGAATAGTTATTGCATTGTTCCAGAATTTTGTAAATCACCATGTTCGTAATTTTTGAGAGTTCATACTGAACAACATAAAACAATGTTTTGTTTCTGTTTTTATTTTCCTCATAGTGAATACGTAGGACATTTCCAACTTATTTACAGACACATTCCACACACGTCTTTCAGCGTTCTTTCTTGCTGCTGTTATGCCCTAAGTTTCCTAGATATTTTTAAACCACTTTGATGGCTTGGATTCTGCATAACATCATTGAATTGTAGATCTATAAATGATCTCACGCATTTTTTTAAAAAAACAGGAATTGTGGAATAATAACATTAAGAGGAGGGAAAGTTTTGCATTGCCGCGCATTCCGACTAGTTTTTCTAGTTTTACAAACCGTACATTCTTAAGACGCCTCGTCACCAAATATTGTATTCAAACATTGCGTTTTCCCTACGTTACACTGCATCCGAATACCGTTGAACTATAAGGCTGAACTGACTCTGAAAAATTGTGTTTCTTGGACATTCTTCACTTTGCAATAAAGCTTGTCAATTCTTGGTAAAATCTCGCATTCTAATATAAGATTTATATTCCTTTATTTTGTACGAGTAACACATCTTTAAGACGTATTTTTTCTATCTCGCCTTACTTTGGTAGAATATAACGTTTGGTAACCGTTTGCAGGAAATGGGCGTTTTTGGGCCGAAAAACTGTTATTGGTGCAGAAAAAGGGGATGAATCTTGTTCCTATACGTAGTAAATTTCTTCCTCTAAGACGTTTAGTCAGAATCCATCTTTTGTAGGTCGTTGATACCGAAAAATCGATTGACAGTAAAGTTCTGTCAAAACCAACGGTACTGCCTAAACCAATCAGACGAATTTCTCCAAAATTGATATTCCTCACTCGATCTGAACGAACTCGAGAACCTTCCAATTTGAAACGTATATTTTTATTTTTTGGCGTACCTTACCTGAAGCCTCAACACTTTCAAACGTTTGTGATCCAATTTTTACTTTCTCGCCTTACGCCCATGTGTTTCATTTTCATTGAAATCCCTGATTTTTGGAAAATTAAAAAAGTTCAAAAATTTTTGGGTGCCTTCCTACAAACACAATATTGAGAACAGATTTTATCATTAATATAATCCGTTGTTCAAAGGCAGCACTTAAAATAATTCCATGTACAATATTTTGCAAACATGGGTAGTTTTCGCGTACTTTTGCGTGAAATATATTCAATTCTTAAACAGTTATTTTCTCAAATGTGGCTCTAAATTGTTTTCTGTAAATTTTCTCCTGATACATATGAAGTAACGGTAAATAATAGTGCTGATCCCATTTCTGGACATTGTATTTTCGCAAAATGCAAAATGTTAACATTGCAAAAGTAGAACATTGAAAGTAGAGATTTTGGTCCTAATTGAAATTGTTCTAAACAATCCGCGTTAAAAAACGTTACGTACAAATATTCAAAAAACGAGTAGTTTTCTCTTAATGTCTGCTTGATTTTAATGAAACTAATGCAAAAAACGCCGAAACAATGCCGCAGGTTACATATTCGTTGAACTTTCTGTTCGAATATTCGAAAATTGCAAAATTTATAATTTGAAATAATGCCATAAAATACTGCTGTTGAAGCTCTACTAGTTAATATGTTAAAGATCTCCACTAATTACTTTTTGAAACCTCATGCCACTATGAAGCTGTGCTTTAATGAGCGTGGGAAAACGAGGAGTCCTGGGGAGACGATTGCATATACTGGATATGAGCGCGCAAGTGTTAGTTCCGAAGGAGTGTAGTGAACAGGGTTGGGGGTGGCATTCGAAGGCGCCTTCCGCGGCGAGTGGCTATGCCCCGCCGCGCCTCTCCGCGCCGTCGGCTGCCTTCCGCTCTGCGAAACGTGGGCCCGTGGAAGGGGCGGCGGGGATGACAGTGATTATAGAGAGAAGGGCGGCCGAGGGCATTGCGAGGATGCGCGTGCCAGAAAGGCATCACCGATGGAACTCGAGGATGGGTCTGCGGAGATGGGGGGGGGGTGCGAGGATTTGGCATGGAGGGATTAACATTGCGAGGATAGGGTGTGTGAGGATGAGTGCGAGCAAGAATGAGAGTGCGCGAAGGATCGTCGTTGTGAGGATTGAAGTACTAGGTTGGGGTGTTGCGAGGGATGCGGCGAGCAAGGATGGATGCGTAAGGTTGGGAGGCGTGCGAGGATATGACACCGGAAGGATGCGGAGTTCAAGGATATGGCGTTTGCTAGGATGGGCGTACAAGTTGGGCCTTGGATGATTGGCCGAGAAAAAGACAGAGAAGATTGGGCGTGTGAGAAAGTACCATGAGAATATTGGAGGGACGTATTGACGGGGAATGTAAAAAGGAAAAATTTTTTTTTTTTTTGGGGTTTTCTCCTCTCTT
>BOPP01000004.1:8871472-8881914 GCA_017312745.1 Gryllus bimaculatus | reverse complement strand
CACGTTTACCGTCGTCTACCCTCGTTTGTCCTCGCCTGCTTCTTCGCGTCCTCGCTGCCCTCGCCGTAATTACGTTTTATGTATGAGCATGTGCGGTTACTGCGGCCCTCCAGCACAGAGAGCGTCTCCGCGTCGCTGGCTTCTCCTAGATGAAAAGAACTTGACGTGGAGCGGCTCAGAATATGCTTCTTTTCAAGAGCAACTCATTACTTTGTCTGAAATTGAATGCTTTGTAGTTCAGGTGATGCACAATTTAAAGATTAGACTCCTTCCCTTGTGCGAATAATGCGTAAAAGTGCAAATTAACTCTTCCGGATGACCTTCACCTGACATTTGGGATATTTATAATAGAACTCGATTGTCTGTACTTAAAAATATGCCTTCTTGCTCGATGTTACGTTGTTGGATGTGCTATAAACTTTATACATTGTATATTAGCTTGGCACTTTTGCGTGTTGTTTCCAGTAATCTGAGGTTGAGTAATCTATCTCAAGGAGTGAAGAGTAAATGCGCTTTGATGTTTCACCCTTCTATCAAATACTTTTCAGAATTAACTTATCATTCTCGCGAAACGTAATTGTGGAAAATGTAATTTATCAGTTTCATTAATAATGATAATTATCCAAATTAAGGTTGATCTGCGTTGGATCTACCCATTTTTCATTTTCTATTCATCCCATGATTATTCACTTCGTAAAGAAGAATACTTTTTAGACATTAAAAAACGATTCTTTCAAATTATTATATACGTGAGATATTCCAGTTACATTAAGTTCCATTTCGTTAGTTCATATGAAAGTTCGTCTGCATTTTAATTGCCCGCATTTATAACTGGGCCAGTGTATGGCAGGAAAGTATAAGTGAATTTCGGCATCTGTGTTATTTACCTGCTTCGACTATTGATAAGGAGAAACATTTTATAACGACTTTTTTTTAGATTCCAGTTATCCAATTATGTTATCAAATATACTTCGTATACTCTGCAAGTAAAAACACTTCATTATTTAATTGAATGAAAGTTCGTTTTATGCATACATTTCATTTCTGGTTACACATTTACAATTGCTTTTCACGCCTTTCTTGTGTTGATGCATTTTCTAATGTGTCCGAGTAAACTACTAAACAATGTCTCTGACATGTAGTAGCTATCATGTGCATGGGAAAGAAATGTTTGTAAACGCTCCGCAGCTTGCAACGCCCACATGAAGTTCACCAGTTCCAAGATGCTCATTCGCCTCTATGTTGCGTAAACGAAATGACCTTCGAATTCAGCCGTTTGTTTTCATCCGGCTATTTCGAACTCGGTTTTCTGTTCAGAGATTGGGAAAAGAGTTACAAAAGTAGTTCAACTCAAAAGGGCTTCCTTGAAATTAGATTATTAATTTCTAAAGTGGCCAGAGATTATTTTCATGCATTAGCAATAAAAATATACTTAATAATCACACTCATCACGTGAATACACAAATTGCTATTCTGAACAAAATTGTTCGTATGATATTTTGGAATTTAAATGAAAGTTAATTAAATTTATTTATGGGTGTGCGTTGCCACATGTCTTAAAATGTGGATGTTGCGTATTACCTCCGGAGTAGGTAATAATTTGAATACGCCTTTTACCAAAGTTCTCTCCATTCTCATATGCCTGCCATAAATTACGCACCCTCGGTTATGAATTGCTGAGCTATTACAATTGCAGATTTGTTGCGAAGCGTTGGGAGGGAACAGCATATATGCATTCTGAGGGTGGTTGCTTCCTCACAAGCCAATAATATCCCATGCCGTATTTTCACTTAAGCTCGTTTTTGCCGTTTTTACTTCCCAAAAAGACCGTTTGCAAGTTCCATTGCTTTGGTTGTGTACGAAAATTGGCGGTAATTCTCTCAGCTACTTTTCCGCATAATGATTACGCACTTTGGAATACTATTTGTGTTTTGAATAGAAGTAGCCCCGTAGCGACACACGATTTAACCCTTGGTTTTGAGAAAGTTAACACAACTGTTGTGATGAAATGGTGTAATAAATACTGTCTTCGTATTTTAAATAACTTCTCTATGACCACTAGGAGAGGAAAAAGTTCGTATAACTATTCCAATATTGAAGAAATGTGAATTTATATTCACAAATTAGGTATGAAATTGTTATTTCGGATGTTGGGTATCTATATTAACCTCAATTACCTCTCATTGGGTGCGTCAGAAAAATGGATATGTAAGTACTGAATTAGAAGTGAAGTGTAAGCACTGAGCTGGAAGTGATGTGTGGGACAGCATACTAAAGAGACAAGCGAAAAGGAAGGGTGACGACATGAAGCGAAATGAAAACAACCTACACGTGCCTGGTTGGGGAATTTCCTTACCGAACTCTTGCTAGTTGACTAGTTAACGTACTGGGAAACCAAGTGCATTTCTTAATACATATTCAAGCTAATATATAACTTTCTGGTATAATGTTTTATATAGTCACGGACGTTGATGGGAAACTTGCTCTGGTGACGGAAGCAACAGCAAAATCAATTGGTCCGGTCGCCTCGAGAAATCATCATCGGATATTTTAAGTTTACTTAACTTGCTATCAGCCGACGTTCTCTGTACTCGGTGTAATCAATCCATTGTCTCCTGCCGCTTGTGGTTCGTAAGCCCAAGACGACGCTGCGTTTTAACCTTCTAACAGTAGCGAGGTTTGGCGGCTAGCTGGCGCTCACTTAGCGGTCCACAGGGCAATGGTGGAGCTTATTCTTCCTGGGACTCTTCTTCGGGCAGGGAGAGGGCTGCGGTGGAATGGGGGTTGCGGAAGATGTTACATGGTGGTTGGGATGGTCCCACTATACCAAAATATCAAAGCAAACATCTATCCTAGCGGGATTTTAAACTACAGACCCCCCCCCAACTCCGTGTCTGACGCCGTAACCACCACGCGAGGGGGCGCATCGCCCCGAGAACGCATTGTCCCGGACGCTGGTCCGCCGACACCGTCCCTTTCCGCCCTGCGCCGCCTCGCGCGCCCCGCCCCCGTCGCCCTCGCCGGGGACCGGTCTGCTGCGCGTTTCGACGCAGACTGTCGAAACGAATGGAGGCATTTGCATGAACTAATCCGCCTTTACCCACGTGCGGCTTAACACCTTCGATAAGCGACGCGTCGTCTCTTGTGTTCTTTTTTTCTTTCTTTCTTTTTTTTGTGCGGAGGTCCGTCTTGAGACTCGAGACGGAGAGGAAGGCGGAGGAGGAGAACGGGGGTGAAGGGAGGTTTCGCCGCTAACGTTATCTGGGTCTGTTATGAAATATGGGCCGTCATAAACCCCCGTAGCACGCATATAACGCGCGGGAGCTGTTGTGTGGGTGACCCCGCCCCAGCGAGAGGGGCCCGGCTGCGGCGTGGGTGGGTCGCGGCCGCGTGGTTGGGGACGGAGGAGCAGATCGGGGGAGCCGGAGGGCGGGGACTCCGTCGGCGTTGCAGCCGTCGCTGTTGGTTCTGGTGCTTCTGGCCGCCGCCTCGCCGCTCCGCGCTTCCCCGACGCCGACGCCGGCGCCGGCGCAGCGTTATATTAAGTAGGCCCCTTATGTGCCTAGCTTATATCGGGGTATTGGGGCCGGCCGGGGCTCGCGCCGTCGGCGATGTGGGGCCGCGACACACAGGCTATTGATCTGCGGCCAACCGCGCTCGCTCGCCCGCCCGCCCCAACACCGCCGCCGCCGTCGCCTCCTCGTGCACTATCCTCGCCTCTGAGGGCTTTCTTTATCACCCTTGCCTCCCTCCGCCCCTTCTGTCTCTTCTGCCTCCTCCGTGCGCGGTTTCTCGCTTCTCCGCGCCGCTGCTGTTACCACTGACCGCTGTCTTGCCAGGAGCCCGGCCATCTACGCCCACCGTCGTTTCTGCCTCTTCCCGCGTCGCCTTCGCCATTACGACGGTCGTATTAAGTCGAGAGCCTCCATTTATTTCTGGAGAGATATGTCGTGATACTACTCCAGCATGTTCTTTCGAGCGACATATTTCTTGTTATTGCCGCGCCATTCGTGTTGAGACTGTAGTTAAACATTTCGGAAGGCGATATACTTCTTGTTACGAGTATGTGTAGTTTATCTGAACGCTCACGACACTCAACTCGCGGGTCACTGTCTTGAAACGGAGTTCTTTGCTATCTGCCTTTCTTCTCAACTTCTTTTCCCGTAGGCAAATTTGGCGTTTTACTTATAACCCCGAAATTGGTTGACGTTGCATTTCATGTTACTGAATCTGTTCCAGCATAGCAGCTTTTGATGCAAGCTGGAAAAGAAACAAGTCGCAGAGCATGGTTTAATCTTTCATGCAACGCTTTTTGATGCGTGGTGGGAGGCTTCATTTATATGGAGATGTGTTTTAATGGGCATGTGAAATGTATAGTTGTTTTTTCAAGCATAACGTGTTTTAGAATGATATCTGGTGTAAAATTACAAATAATGCCACATTTCCTTCACAGTTTCGTCAGTTTCGAGATTTAACTTATCTTAAAATATGATAGAATACATTACTGCCAAAACATTAACTACCGTTTTGCTACCATCGTTATTGATCACAAAAAAGAATTCGACATAATAATGTATTTCAGTCAGTACGAACATCGAAATGAGATCGTAAGCTTCCGCAGCCGGATAAGATGCATTAAAAATTTAGAATGCGTTTATCCCATTTCATGTTATCCATCTATTCGTGTGTCTATCTCTGGGATACACTTATCAACTTAAAAAACTATGAGTGAATATTTTTCATGGACATTGTAGAAAGTACGTTATTTATAAAATGTAGAATCTTGGTATCAATTAACATGTCTGTGCGCTTAATAATTAATCTCTTTTGTTTCAGGTGAGTGGCTGCAGATTCCACCTCGCATTCGTGAAGTAAACGTAAGTCAGAAATCAATTATCGTTCTTCGTCAATCTACATTGATTGAAAAATCAGTGACTTTTAATAACCGTTTATGAAGTTGGAACGTTTCTTCTTTGCGGAAGTCGAACCAACCCGAGTTTCTTTGCCTGTTCAGATGCAGATAAATAAACGTGTAGTGTCCGCATCTGATGCACAATGATCCGCACAATGATTTTTTCTGTGTACATGCAGATAGTTTAACAGTGAAGAGATATATTATTCGTTCTATTTCTGTTCCGTTCTTTAAATTTGCAAATTGGTGGAAAAATAAGTGGGGCTCTAGAAAGATTTCCCGGTGCTATCACTCCGGAAAAATAGTGATTGGGGTTCAATGAGAGGAACAAGGTAAACGCCTTCGCCATCTCGATTTATCAGCGTCGCATTCGCCATTAGGATCACCATGAATGTAATTCGAAATATTGTATATATAGGAAGATATTCGTTAAACCAACATAATGAACATGTGGTATTCGTGTATGATTCAAACGACATAACAAAAAATAAACAATTCTGAGTTAATCCTCGAAATCTAAACGTGTCTCGTAAATGCACTGCACACAATACAAAAAAACAATAATACAGGAAACCAGTTAGTTTTATTCAGGGACTTAATTACGTTTCGGTTTATACTACCTAAATCGGTCAATTGAGATTATTTTGTACATATATTTTATATTAAATAAAATATACATTATTACAGTACTTCATTTCAGTGCTGAACGTTGGAATATTCTTGCACCTGTATGCTGTATAATACAAATAATGCTGAGGGTACATGGCAATTGACGATATGGAAATTGATACTCTAAAACGTCACTACCTAAATTTTGTAGGTAATAAATAGAGAACGGCTGTTGAGCAAAATACCAGTACCTTCCTGTTAGAGGTACCAGAAATGTCTTAAAGTACGTTCATATCAAGATTTTAGTAATATATACACAAAACATAATTTTGTATATTTCTGCCTATTACCTTGAGTAATGCCTTTTTAATTGATTAGCTGCGCTTGGCACTAGTTTCCGTTACATGGTGACTCGTGTGAGCTTCTCTCAGATTCATTCCTTTTAATTTATAGCACTGAAATATAGCCATTATTTATGAAATATTTATTTTGATATGCTTAGGTAAATTTACAGAGGAAAACTAATATTGCGCTTTTACTAATAATTATTATCATAGAATTAATATACAGTAATTTATTCATTTCTTGAAGTTACTAGGTTCAATGAAGCTTTATGTGAATATGTTATTAAATAATATTTACAAATTGATTTAAATAAAATTGTAAAAAGTCGCTTGACGAATACTTCATTCTCTTATTTTACAATAACATTACTTTCTTTTCATAGATAAGAATACATTGGATGCTGTGAGAATAGTCCCAGTTTTATTGCTAACAAACCTGACTTTCAGTTTTTAACAAAACATTCGGACGGTTCGTAAGGCACAAAACAGTATATTAGCGGATACTGATAAAAAATCGAAATATTGGTTCATTGTTTCGTACGTCTAAATAATGTAAAGTATTCTTTAAGACGAAAAAATAATTAAAACGGAGACTTTAAATGCGTGTCTGATTGTTATTTGCAATCTACTATTGTTTATTGGCTGCAGAGATTGTCAACAGGGAGTGATGTAATGATATTTTACAAAGAGTAACGTAAAGTATTAGTACAAACACACTGTGTCATTTGGATGTAGTTCTTTTATGTAAAATACCAAAAGCTTGTTCTCGAAAATGTATTTGAGTATTGCTCTAATTAAATGAAGTCTGATTTAAAGATTATTTTATTTTGTAGAATGTTGCTTGTAAAATTATGTAATTTTCTTGTGTGTTACATCACATTTAAACATATTGTGGCCAGTGTGTGCTGTGTAAAGTCAGTATTTGATTAAAAATTATGATACTACATTTTTAAAACGCCTATTGGATAGTCAATTTTTAATATTTCAGGTGTCTTTTTGACTACCTATTTTGAATTTTAAAGTGCCTAATATCAATTCCCTAGTAATAAATAACACAACGTGCTAATACACAATTCTGTTTCACAGTGGAAATTTAATATTAGCGTTCAATGCAGATGATTCGAGCACGGCATGTCGTGGAAATGAAGTATATTTGGAGCACCCTCGCGCGTTACCACAACGTACATGATGGATCGCTGAACATGGCGTGATCAATGACTGCGAAGCATGGAGTGTTATTTGAGAGTTATGACAGCAGTCTAAATGTTAACTTGTCCATTTGTTAAGCAATGCTGATATTCACGATTATTATTACAATGAATGAAGGATGAAGAGTGGAGAAGGAGGAAAGTCTTCTGACCTCTTTGACTCACGACCGTGTTATAATTCCGCCATCACTATCTTCCTGGTGGCGATTACCGCCTAGTGATGCGCCATCGATAACAAAACATCGATGTTAGCAATCATCGATGTTCAAAATTAAAACATCGATATATTTAGACTACAGTGGTAATCATTAACATTAAATATATCTGCATTAAAATTTAATTTGACACTGTTCCTTTTTATCTATTTGCCGAATAAAGGTACGAGAAGAAGGGGCGAACCCTACGCCCACAGTGTGTTTGTTACCCTTATTTCATTGTGCGAAGTGAATATGAAGAAAGAGGAAATAAAAGAGAATGGAACTGGGGCGAGAGAGTTTGGTCGACGAAGGAAGTGCAAACAGCGTTTCTTTGGTTGCAACCCACGAATAACAGTGTTACTATCAGCTATTATTTCATATTTCATTTTCATTCATTTTCATATTATTTCAACTTTTATAGTATTGTGACCCCGAGAATTTTTCATTCCGAAACAAAACATTGATGTTTTGAAAACATCGACATCGATGTGGCATCCCTACCACCGCCATCTGCGCCACGGCCGCCGCCGCCGTCTGTCGTCTTCGCCGTCGCCGCGCCGCGCCGCCGCGCCGTGCGAAGCGCCTAGCAGTGCAGCGGGAGCCGCCTCGAGCAAGAACCTCGGCGCCGCTGGACGTTTGCTTTGCTGTATATCAAGGGCCAGTTCATTGTGTTCGCAGGGGCAGGCGGAATGGCGGGCCAGGCGGGGTGGGAGAACGAGCGCTGGAGCGGAGCGGGGCGGGGCGGAGATTGGCAGGCGGAAGACGCTGCGGCGAGGCGAGGCACGGCGGCCTCGTGGGGGCGCGAGGGCCAACTGTGATATTTCACACGGCAATGGTTTACGCGGCCTAAACGGCCCGCCGGCAGAGGCTGCGCGGCGGCGGCGGCGGCAGCGGCGCAGGAAGCCACGGCCAGGCCGCCTTTGGGAGGCAGAGGGTTGCAAGGCAGGAGGAGGCGATATTTGTTGCGGCACTTGTAGCTCTCCTCCCGCCAGCAAGGCGCCTGCGCGGGTGGGAAGCCTAGGCGCCAATCGTTGCCTCAGCCGTCGATGACCCCTTTGTTCTGTCTCCCTCTGGAGCCGTGCTTCTATTACTTCCAGGACTTCTGCCTCTCCGTTCTCATCCGCTAGTCTACTGCAATATTGTCACGCCATTGTCGATGTCGATAGTGTGATCCATTGAGTCGTCAAACAGGAGTACTTCCTCTACTGTATCCGGGCGCTGCTATCGTATTATAATGTCGGGCCTTGCTAATGCCTTTTGTATTTGACGAAACCAGAGTTTGATGAGCAATTAACGCACGAAGTAATTTAAACGAAATGCTGGTAACATATCTCGACCGTGCATTCCGAAATTTTGAATATTTTTGAAGTGGGATAACGAGTACGTTTAGAATAGGGTAACCAGCCGTGCACGAGTATACGAGTGAAATAGCAATCTTGTCATAACTAATGCCAGAAGAGGTTCTCAGTTAGCCGATAAATTCGCGATCCGCGTCGCGTTGAGAGAATTTATCCTAATAATACACAAACTCGAGTGGATTTATGAAGACCATTATCCGAGCAAAGTGAATATTCTCCTTCTCTTTGTTCTTCCTCGTCTTTTCCTCCTTTTCTTCTCCATATTCTTATGGATAGACTCCGTTATGATGCGCATCGTAATTGCTGCTGCTGTTCAACAACGAGGTAGTGATAAGACAAAAGCTGTCATGTTTAAGGAGAAGAGCTGCCGAATTGGCTCATAAGAAACGAATTCTTGAACCTCGTCGGTGAAAGTCACACGAATGAAATTGCTATTTTTAAAAGAAATAATAGCTTGAGTGTGAAGTGATTAAAAAGCACACACTTGTTACTCCATGTTTCCACTAGTCGATGAATACGTGTTGATACACGGATAGACTTGGAAAATAAACTGTTTCCTTAAGAAAATACTGTTTATTGGAAGCAAGGTTGCGCACATGAGCAATCATAACCAGCAAATACCTTAGAGGTAGCCTCCACAAAATCGTACTTCTTGGCCAGTGTGTGACCACCATAAATCTTCCGTTTTATAGCGATGAAGTATTTTTTGGTTTATTGCTGAATACATTTCATGAATTTACACCTTCGTGTTCCTTTGGATCCTTCTGCTTATAAATAAATATAGAAACAGTGATATCTAATACGTCGCTTGCTACGCGCACAACTGCCATTACCAGTCCTCACAACTTCCTCTGGCACTTCCACTTCGAATTTCACTTCTTACATATTCTCTCTGCAGTTTGTGTCCTTTCACCTTTCTTTACGTACTTCATGCATTAGGGATTACAGAAATCTGAATTTTGCGAGTATGCTCTGGCAGATACTTCTTTCGGGAGGACCATTCATTTTTCTCTTCAGCCCTTCGTCTTCCAGTTTTTACCAACAACACATTCTTTACGTCAGTACGTTTTTCGGTCCTTTTTGTGAGCACTAAGCCTCGTCTTCATATCGTATTCAGCCGCTAACTAATATATTCGTGTCCATCACCGTTATGGCCCCTGTCATCGCCACGCCGCCGCCACCTGCACCTACATGACATCGCCATCAAAATAAAGATGCTTCAAGAAATCGATGTTCAAGATTAAAACATCAATGGCAATTAAACATGGAACAAAAGTTGTGAATGTATTTAAAGATCGATATTGTGAAAACCGGTGAGGTGTCATTTATCATTAATGTTGTGCTAAGGGGTAACCACTTAGTCTGACGGTGGTCGTATTTATTAATTTATAATTAGTATTTACAAAACCAACTCAAAACGTTGTTTACGAAATCTCAAGTAATTTAGCTTTTCAACCTTGGTCACTTGGGTGTAAAAGAATGTGCAGTTTGCTGAAATGTGAAAATTAATAGTTTTTTGTTGAAATAATACTTTTTTTTCATTCATAAATATAACACTGAGCATAAAACAACGATGTTAAAATATCGTCGCGTTAATAAATTGATGTTTAAAACCCGATATTTTTACAAAAACATCGAGAAGACATCGGTATGAATGTCGCATCGCCACCGCCTGCCTGATGGAGCCGCGTCTCGTTTCCTCGGTGCGCCCCGGGCCCCGGCGGACCGCTTGCGTGCCTGCGAACGGAAGCTTCACCCCGAGCCCCGGAGCCCCCGAGTCTCCGGCGCGTTTGATCGGCTTAGCAGCCCGAATT
>BOPP01000004.1:8859711-8871453 GCA_017312745.1 Gryllus bimaculatus | reverse complement strand
GGCGGCTCCCGGCTCGAATTTCGCTTCCACTTGGAACGCCACGTTGCCACCATGCCCCAGTGCGCCCGGTATCTGTGCTACAAGGTTTTGCTGTTTTTCGGGTGCCGTCACTAATTATCTCAAGCACCCGTCAATGGTTACAAACATACGCGTCATTCTGCTGCTTACGTTAGAGTTTTCGCTCTCTCTCCCTCCGGGTGTGTGTGAGTGCTGAGTGCCAAACACTTTCGTTTGAAGCCGCCTTTGGAAGCAACCGGTATGTGCTGGGTGGGATGACTCGTTGTTTGGTCTGCGGAGAAGGCACACAAGACTTGCGGATGCGTCATTTACTTGCGCCTGCGCCTCCTCTACTTCGTCTTAATCAACCTTTTCTCCCTTGTATGTTTCTTTTCTTTTCCATTTCGATTGTCGATGCGCCACTTTCTTTCCATAGTGCTTTCAGGTCGTCCCTTTTCTTCCTCCCTTAATCGCTACACTTGCGGCATGTTTATTCTTGTTTATTTCTTATTTTCTTTCATATTTCACATTTTTTGTATCTTATACTTTCCATTCTTTCACTCCTTCCTTCGTTCTCTCATCGTACTGCTCATCTCCGTGACAGCTCTTGTCTATCGTTACCACTATTTGCTCTATCTCCTTAAACGAGTGTAGCTCGCGTCCGCCCCACCCCGGCCGGTCCCTCGCCTGCGCCATGCGTGCTCGCCGTGCTCTTGCCATGCACCCGGCCGCAGCATGGCCTAGTGGCTGTGAAGTTGGAAGCGGGTAGTGAGCTGGCGCACTGACCGCCGATGGGCGTGAAAGGGAATACGGCAAACGAGCAACAAAGGCTTGTGGCCGCACACACGCGTGCAACTGCGCCGTGCTATGGTTGCGAGTGCTCTCTAATGCGGTTTGTGCACGTAGGAGTGACTGCATAGTTGGCGCCGGAGTGGGCAACCGAGATTCAGAGTAATTCGATTCTCTTCAGTTCGATGCTAGCCGGGTATGTTGGAAGTTGGAGAGAAGGGAAACGAGTTGAAATTTAATTTTCAATGTGTATTTCAATATATATTGTGTTGTTGAAAGGTATTACAAAAAGAGTGAATTCGCTTGTTGAAATCAAGGGTTGTCTTGTTATGCGTTCTACAATTCCTGCGTGTCATTTCATGTAGAGAACTATTACCATAAGAAAAATCGCCATTCTCGCGTGTTCGGAATATTAGTCAAAAATTAATGAGAGACTGGTAAGAAGAACTGGAATAAATGTTTCCGAGCCAGACATAATGCATGCAATACCATACCTTTAAATCAATTATCTTCTCATACAAAATTCATGAAGGTGTGGCCAAGTTTTCCGGTTAATCTGATCTGCGGGCTTGATTATTACCTAGGAGAGATCGCAATGAAGGATTTGCTCAGCAGCATTCATTACATGGAATGAATTTTCGTTCCTTAGTATGGTGTATCCTTGTCATATTCAATCTCTTTCCCCCTAACGATTTCATGAAAATTCAGCTATCCCCATTGTTTCAGGATATCTACAGCGTTGCAAACATTATTTAAAACAGAATGTAGCCCTTACCCGCTGTAAGTGAACATATTACTATTTCAATAAATTCGAGAAGTCAAAGTATAAAAACGAAGAATACAAGTGATGTGTTTTAATATTTTTACCGATAAACACTTGGAAAAGTATTTACTTTTTACAATCACGATATGATAAATGTTACTTCTCATTCGAAAACAGAGACTCCAAGACCCTTGGGTGTACTCACATAAGGTGCGCTATAAAACAGTGGGAATTCGAAGTTGTTTCTCGACCTCTTCATGAATACGATACAAGTGCTCTTGACTGTGGGTCAATAAAATTCGGACACCTTTTTCAGATGTCAGCATAGTGTAAGCGTAGTTTTCCATCCATCAGAAAGATAGAAAAATAACGCAACGTTATAATGAAAAACAAAATAATGTTCATCGACAATATTTGTATTATATGGTGGGTATTTTGTGTTCAGGGTTTGCTGTAAATTGTAAGAGCACATCAGAAGTTCGCGGCAAAAAATTTCGCAGATTGTTTACTTATTGCCGATGTAGACATTATGTGGTGTTTTATTCTTTTGTCTTATCTATGTACTGATAAAGCCTCAAATAAGATTTTATTTTTAATTTTACGGAATATGTTTCATATACTTAATACTTTATATTATGACAATTTGAGAAAGGAATACAAATTATTATAATAAAGAATAAATGAAATAATTATTTCAAGATTTTAATTATGAAAATAAAATTGTAATAAATTTTTAATGTCAACTCGGCTCGACGACGAGCCGCATGCCGCCCTCAGAGGTCTATTGCTCAGCGTTGCACTAAACACAAACTCCTCGAATCTGTCATTTGTTAATCGCCATGCCCTACGCGACCCAACGTTTATAACAACAAAGGACAAACATGTACGTTTAGAACGGGATGTTGACCTGCGACTATTCGGACCAACGTATTGAGTCTGTACGCGCTCTAACCATCTTGGCTCTCTAGGCAGCAAAATAGCAAATTGTCACAATAAATCGCCGGGGTGACAAGAGGTGACTAGCGAGTAATTTTAGAAAGTATATTTTTGCATAGAATTTAGATAAGGAAGGTTCTAGTAATCGAAAAACTCGAAGAAGATACGAAGGTTATGGAGCAGAATCCGCGCCGTGCGGAGGTCCTCTAAAAACGGCGGGATCGAGAGGAACAGCGGGAAGATGGGATGATCCGGAAGGAGTTGAGATGATTTGCTGGGCCCCTAGCGCAGGCCGGACAGGGCTGAAGGGCCGGACAGCCGGGGAATCGGCAGAAGCCCCCAATGAAATTTCAGTGCTTCGGCAGCCTCGTTGAGCGCGTTTTAGGACGGCAAATGCCGAAAGGAGCAGAAAATAGCCGATGAAGGTCACAGAGGTCAGATAAAGCCGAAGAAGGCGGCCGACTGGCAGAGAAGAGGCCGGAAAGGGCGGCGTAGTAAAGGATGGCGGTAAATTGAGGAGCGAGATGACGGTGGGAGGGGTGGCCGGCACAGTGCCGACGGCGAGAGGAAGTAGTCCGAAGACGAGACGAGGAGGAGTAGGCGAGGGCTGGGCTGCGGGAGAGCCGCGGTGCGGGAACGTGGAGGGGGCGGGGGCAGGGGGCGGATTGGGGAGGGCGCCCGGGCGAGAATACGGGGTGGGCGCCAGACGGCCAGGGCGCCGGGCCGCGGCGGCAAGAAGAGGGCGGAAGGGGCGGGGGCGGCCACGGCGACCCATTGCTCCTGCTACGCGGTCAGCATTCGTTACTTTTTGCTTGTCGCCCGGTTAATCATTACGGGACCACCAATTTATTTACTCGCACAATAGGCCGATGGTATCCCGACGGCATCATCATTTCATAGTCAGCTGTCGCGTGGAGCGGGTTTACATCGCGTAATTACCGGACGCGGTGCCTGGAAACATTCCATTATTCTGCCCATCCCCGCTCCGGTAAAAACATTTTCTCGCCCGCTCAGTTATCACACAACAAGCCTCGTCCGCACTCAGTCGAAATGACGGAAATATTGCTCGTGGGAAAATTAACGTTGCGAAGTTGTATTCGAAAGAACTGTACAATAGAGTTCATTTCATGTCAATCGTTCGTCATATATGCATACTTTCCAGTGGTTTGATCTAGCGCCCATAGTTACAATTGACAGGTCTTCAGGTTGTTTGTAATTAATTACGTTGTTTTCATTTCACACATTGCGCGTGTACGTTCATTGACAATATGTTGTGTTTGCATACTCATCCGTTCTGTGTTGTAATGAAACACTGACCGTCTTTAATCAACGCTAATGCATTGTAAATCTGAATTACTTTCCTAGTCAATATGGTTCATCTTGAAAGTCTTTATAAGCTTCCGACAGATTTTTTGCGTCACTTTCTTATATTGTTGGCTCATGTAGAAATCTATTAAGATTCTTTGCGATGCACTTACGATCCGTTACGATGCACTTATCATCTAAAATATAAACAATCCAATTTTAAATAATAGTGTAATAAAGGAGTTTTTGTACTTGAATTATATTATTCTCGTATTAGATGGCTGCAGCTCGTTGCGTAAAGATGTCATTACGATGCAGCTTCATTATTGTACAGGTGTTTGAGCAATCACGGACGTTTATAGTTGAGAAGTAATCATTGGTCGTTATTCTATTAAATGACTGTGCGGAGACAATCCGTCCGGTGTGACGGCACATGCAGTCCCCTCATTCTGAAACTGAGAAGAAAATCAGAAAACTGAATACCCCTATGAGGACTGTATCAGTTATTAAGCTAATAAGAAACAAATATATTGAACTCCTATGGCATGTCTTTAATAATTTGAATTGTAACTTGATACGCGCATTGCTCGTTTGAAGTCGTCCAACATGTATTAGATGCTCAGGTTCGTGTGCTCCTGATATTAAAGTCTAATTGTATCATGGAATATTTTGGAGTTCTTTTACATTTATTTTAATTAATAATTCCTCTTTTTGTATTGATAACATTTATTATATTTGTTCCTTTATTATTTTGTAAATGAACAGACGAACTCCGACTTGTGCTGTTAAGAGCGTGTGTAGAACAGTTCACCTTCTCCATGAGGGGAAGGGGGTGTCTCTAAAGCCGCTCGCCATGGAACCGGTGAGCGAGATCGTAGATCGGTTTCTGGAGGAGACTGGAGCGGCCACTGGAAAACGAGGGGAAAAGGAGGGAGACGTAAAGAAACAGAAAGGACTCCATTTTGAAAGCCTCGTGGTTACCGCAGTAAAGAAAACATTTCGAAATCTACAAGTAGCAATACAATACTAAATGATGCTTACTTCCAAAAACTGAAAATATCAAATTAAGCAGTGTACATATAAATTGTGTAACGTAATCATTCATTCTCGTTATACTTCTTGTCTTCAAATACAAGTATGATTTGCACTTTTTTTGGTTAATTTTTCAATGTACGGTGTTATCCCTTGCATACAAATCAAAAGTTGCACAATCTTCAGATTTTGATCCGGCATGTTTCAAAGTGAGATGTGAGTATATTTATTTTCGAGAAGTTTTACATGCTAGAATTTGAGGTGCCAAACTTTGATATTTTTGTGCCAACACAAAAAGTAACACCAGAGAAATTTGGCAAAACATCTAATAAATTGCTCTTTCTGTTGTATTTGTGCTTGAGTCATGCTTTCATTTTATTAGCTAAAACGGAACGTCATGTAAAGTATTAGCATTAACAGAGAAAGGAATGGTAAATAAATTGTATCTCGTCTATAAACAATATCGTGACATCCTGATTCATATTCTAGAATCGTGAGCATAATCTTAGGGAACTCACTTAAATCTAAGACATTTCCTTCCTATTGCAGACGTGCTAATTTACGGAAACGAGCCACATTCTTCACAAAGCGAGCAAATAACTTCCAACGTACAACGTAAGTAGGGAAGTAATATTAGGGCGAACGCGTTTCGTTAATCGCAAATCTGCGCTGGCGCCTCAATCGGTGCCTCTCCACGTGGCCTCCCCTCATCCAGGCCCCGAGCGGCTGAGGGGAATCGAAGGCGCGCTCCTTCTCATGACGACGCCCTCACGAGCGCACTTCCGCATTTTGCGGCCGGTTCTAGGTTGAGCATCTCGGCTTCACACCCTTCATAAAATACTGTTGACGTTTCAAGCACGCCACTATATCACGTGAGAAGGAAACGGTGAACGAAATGGAAAAACTGAAGAACAGTTTGTGTAAGTCGATGTTTCTGACCAAAAAATCAAGGCGTTGTGTGAACTTTTGCTAGTTCTAGTATGAAAAGAACCAAATATGTTTTACTGGAGTATCTTGCTGAAATTAAGAAGAAGGAAATATTATTAGTTTTCGCGTATTTGTACGTGGCAATTCTTCAACAGTTAGTTTCTCAAAAATTGACTCAAAATTTCTTCTTTAAATATTCTCCTCGTATGTACTAAAGGAGAATAAAAAACTAATGTGCGTCCCATTTTAGGCAAACTCCCTTTATTTACGAAAACTTCACAAGTTAGGAATAATGCTAGAAAGTATGCTCTGTGTTAGCTCTAGCACGTTAGTTTCCGCATAACATCAGCATTGATAATTGCAAAGAAACGGTAATTGCAGTACTAATAGTATTGCCGACACTGCCACTTCCATTACCACAACTTCACCTCCCCGCCCTCCCCCAACACAATCACCATCACCACCACATCCACCACCATCTCCACCACTATTACTACTACTTCTACTATTACTACCACTATTACTCCTACTTCCACCACCACCACTACCACTACCTATTACTATATATACTACCACTACCTACCTATACTGCTATTACTACTACCACCACTGACTACTATTATTATTACTACCACGACATCTATTAGTACTATTATTACTTGTACTAATACTGCTACCTCTGCTAATATTACTGCTATTACTGAATCTATTAGTACTACTACTGGTACTGCGATTACTGCATCAACACCCGCACCGCCGCCAGCGTATGTCGCAGGCCATATAGTTTATTGCCGATAAACAAAGGGCTTCTGGCCGTTGCGACAGCCGCGCCCCTGGGGATGCTGGGCGGCGCCGTGATGTGCGGGTGGAGCGCGTGTGTAACGCCGAGAGCAAAAGAGGTGGCGCCGTGAGAGTGCGAAGTACGCCCTCCTCGTCGGGAAGTCCCTCCGCTGGAGAGGACAAACATTGTTAGACCGGAGATTTCTCCAACCTGCGTCGTCCCGCCGCCCCACGCCCTTCCCCCACACCGCACCCCCTTACCGCCACAGCTCGTCCCAGCCACCACCCGTCCACATCACACCCATTCGCCCGCCCTCCCCTCGCCGTCCCCCTGCGTTCTCACCGCCCAGCGCTACCTCCACCGCACATCCCGCCCACTCCCGTCCCTCCTCGCCCTCCCCCTCCTCCTGCTCCCCACTCTCCCCACCCCTCCGCCACCCGCTACCGCCTCCGCCACCGCTTGCGCGTTCGCTCCGTCTGCGCAGCCAGAGATGGACGGCAGCGTCAATACACCGCTCGCGTTGTGGCAAAGACAAGTTTCCTTCCTTTCCTCCTGTCATTCCAGCGATTATGTTCGAAGCGGTGACCCCTTGCGTGCGTTAGTATGTCACAGTAGAGTTCGCCAACACGGTAGGATTGCTCCCCGAAGCATTCGTCACGAAAATCGAAAGAGGGTGGGGATCGTCAAATAAATTGGAAATAAAGCTTCGAGACCGAGCCATTGATCACAGTAAGCGGGTGCTCCGGCCGGGGCCACGGCGGCGGGGAAGGCGGCAATGGTGGTGGTGGGACGGGAATGAGGGGCGGTCGCCGCGCCCCACCCCCGGTGACGTCACGGCAAGAGCCGGATGGGAAATATGGACATTCAATCCCACGGGGTGGATGAGGAGAGCGCCACCGAATCCCGAGCGGTTGGAGGGGCGAGCGCGAGAGGCGTAGCGACCAGAAGCGGCCACGGGGGCTGTGGAAGGGTTTAGGAGTATACGAGTACAGGGATCGTTGTCAAAAAGGAGGTGATAAACATGTGTGAAAAGAAATGTAATTGAGCCCAATGAGAGTATGCCAGAAAAATCGAAAGGTAATCAGGATATCAGTCATAGTCTACAGCAATTGTTCTAATATTCTTCGTTCACGTGCAACATCAACCTTCGTATATGCGATTTACCTTCGATCTGAAAAGAAATTTCATTTGTCGTATTTCCATCGAAAATCAAACGAACAAAAGCCAGTAAAACCAGAAATGAATTGGAGAAAGTACTAATCTGCGCACATTTTCGTGAGCTCCCGAACGCCTTCCTCACCCTTTTACTATACATAGAAAAATGGTGAATTAAAGTATCAACAATGTAAAATTAGCAAGCAGTTGATAGACAACAGTAGAAAACTAGAAATTTTCGCTCCCAGGTAGTAAGTAAAGTTGAAATGAATTTCAGTTGTATAGTGCAATATATTTCGGTAATTTTACAATTTTTATTGCAGTATTTATAAAAAGATGTATTGCTCCAAATAGGAGTATGCTCGGTTGCACTTTAGCAGAAAAATTGGTAAATATAAATAAAATATGAACATTAAAAAATAAAAATAAAAATTATAAAAAACAAGCAAATAGATTTCAATTTTTAACTATTATTTTGATTGTGTAAGTTAATAAAAAAGTAGACATTAATTATGTCTTAATGACAATGAATACATGGTATCAGTTTCTGGGTATGATTGTTTTGACGCAACTAAGATCATTCCCTGAGGCTGAAGCAAGTGGAAGATGGCGGTTGTGACACCGAAGGCGTCCGCGGCGCCACGTCGTCTACCCGGATGTCGGCCGTCGCGCTTTCGCGCTAGAGAAAGGTCTCGCGCCTCTACAACGCACCGGGGACTAGTACGTAGGGAGATTCCTGGCCGCCTATCGATCGGGCGGGGCGGAGGAGGCGGAGAGGGCGGTCGGCGCGTCGGCCGACGGCTCCGCGGGGTGCTGTTAAGCTTTCAAATACCTTGTAACGCCGCCGGCGATTACTTGCGTCCGTAAGCGGCTGCTATCTGCGCGCCGCTCCCGCCCCATCGCTGCGACGCGTCGGCTGCCCCGTCAGGCGCCCAATCGCTCGAGCTAGCTCGCCCCCGCCCCCGCCCCCGCCCTCGCGCACGCGCCTGATTTGCCTTCCGCCCGTTCGCTCTCTCGCCTCCCGCTCTCGCCCGCTCTCATCTGCTCTCGCCCGTGTTTGATTGCCCTTTCTCGTGCGTCAGTATCCATTCTCCTCCGAACACGCGTACAACGCCTCTATAGTTCGCTTTATCCTTCGGATAGAAACGCGTGCGCTCGTTCGTGCTCATCTTTCATCGCACGTACTTTGTAACTGCTCATACTGTAATTCGCGTTTCGGTGTCATAAGGTATTTTCTCCTACTCTGAGTCGTTTTCTCTCGTTGTCCTACTCCTTCAGTGCGATTTCTTTCTCATCGCGGCTTTCTTACATTTGTCACTCTTTTACATTTTCTTATATTTTATTGGAACCGTATTATCTTTAAATCTCATTTTCGTTGCTATTTGCTTCCATTATTTCATGCTTTTCGTTTTCGATCATATTCATGTCCGTTTCGTTGCTCCCTCGCATTTATCACATCCACCACCATTTCTCTTCGTGATGGCTCGTCTGTCGCTGTTATATGGCCCAATGGAACGTTGCCTCCGTCGATGGACGTATTCGGCGACTGGCCTCAGCGAGACGATAATGTATTCAAGAATTCAGTGCCTGTTTGAGGGAAAAGAACACGACGATATTCGCGAATGAGAACCATTGAAACGGAGGGACGATTCCATATAAAAACATTGGAAGCGGATTTATTGTAAAATTTTAATTGCCTGGCTTATTTGTTCACCGATGCATAATTTGTACCACTGGGTAATTTTTAACATGTGATTTCTGTTTGCTGCGGGGATTGAAAAAAAGGCAATATATTATGGTAACGATACAGCTACGAAATAAAGGTTGGAGAATATTTTCTAAATAGCGCTGGATATTTTGTAAAATATTAAAATAATGACAATAATGCAATTTTTCTCTTGTAAAACATTATTTGAACTTACAAAGGATATTAAGCTTATTTCGTGAAGAGAATTGCCTTTTTATGGTTATGAAATTACTTTCCAGTATTTTAATGTTTGTGGTAGCAAGAAAGAAATAATGTATTTTCTTTATTTTTCTTTTCCATTGCTCTAATGAACCTAGAATAGCAAAAGGTAAATATCAACAATACAAATGCACTAGAAAAACGTTAATGACGGAAAACAATCTGGATCTGAAATGAATTGGATTGGGGTGCTTTAATAGGATATGAAAACGAGCGTTTGTCTGAAGAAAGTTATGCAGGGTCGCCTCGCCATGCTCATTGGAAGCAAAGAGAGAAATGTCATTTTGTACTTTACACAGATCTATACTTTTGTGTGTGTTGTGTAAATCATACAAGCAATTTTGCCCATAGTTAATTATTATTTACGAAACAAATACTTCAGATTATTTGAAAAAAAAAAACAATTCATATGGAATATGTATTATTAATTTTCAATCCTCGGAAATGTAACGATGTATAGTAGTATGTACAAAATGCACAGCAATTTATTTTACTGTCATTTGGCCAATGTCAGGATGGTCAACTAGGATTGTTTCACCAATATCGATTCAGTGAACGCAAGTGAAAAATTCATACTTTGAGATGTTCCTACATTTAAGATTTTATAATTTTTAACAAAATGTCTTCTGACTATAGTTGTAAGATTCTAAACGTGTGGTTTCCAAGGATTGTGAAAATTCATTCACATGAGAATAGCCTTCTTTAATTTTAGCTTAAATGTTAAAATTTCATATGTTCAGGTGATCTTTTAGGCGCAAACTTTTGAAATTAATGTTTGTATCGTAAAACTGATGTTTTGTTTATAGTTAGTAGAGATTTATTTCCCTCAAACTTTTTCCCCCGTCATTGCATAAAATCGTGATTTCATCTATGTTGAGGAAGACAGTCGTCCTGCCGGCAATCGTAAATTTCAGCATGCGTTGAGTTTCTCTTATCTTTCTGCTCCGTTATTGTCGTTTCAGAAACGTATATTCCGATGTCGATATTTACCCTAGATATTTATTTTGAGATATTCGGATCAAACGTGAGAAACCTGATGAGTGTCTTAAACGTCGTCAGGTAGTCTGCAGAATGTCTACAAAACTGAATCAGACATGAGCAGCTTGCTGATCACAGAGAACACGAGGGACAGGTTAGCTAATCGCTTTCACGGCGACTGCAAGCACGTCCTCGATTCCTTACATGCGTCGGCTTTTTGCTGCTTCGGACATCAAATAATGATTAGATCGAAACACAACAAGTTCTCGACCTGTCCGAATCGAGATTATTGCTGTCATCTGTACCTGCTGCGCTACCAAGTAGGAATTTGTGAATCATCAAATAAATGATTGAATGTTTGGAGTGATTTCGAAAGTTCAGAAAATAAGATCTAAAAATGGGGAAATGTATTCGCTTTTGTAATGAACGTGAAGAAAATTGTAGAAAATTTGAAAGAACGTTCAACGCGCACATTTGCGTGACTTTTATAAATAGACAATACTTGAAAGAATATAAAGGGGGCAATCGAGTCAGCTTCCTATAGTAGCTCGGTTCGGGGCCGAGCAAACAAAACATCTTTGTGTATTAAGCGCCAGGATCCGAGATCGGGCTTGAGAGTAGCTCCTGTTTGTGACGAAAGAACTCGGAGTCAGGTTCACCTACTCGGGTCCTCCGAGTCGGGCTTGCGAGGTGGATTTGGAGGATTCTACATAAATG
The DNA here is from genome assembly GCA_017312745.1 of Gryllus bimaculatus. Lineage (NCBI taxonomy): Eukaryota > Metazoa > Arthropoda > Insecta > Orthoptera > Gryllidae > Gryllus > Gryllus bimaculatus. The sequence continues at coordinate 8,860,107 of BOPP01000004.1, read as the reverse complement.
AAACAATGGCCTTCGATAAGTGAAGCCCAGATACGAGGCATCTGGGGCGAATTTTAAAAAAAAAGTAAGTTCTGGGCGTTACCCAGTTTTTAACTGTTTTGAAATTAAAGTGTGAGTGGGTGAGAATTATTCTAGACGCGACAACTTGTTTGTTCATTAGTCCCGTAATGTGAGGTGGATATTATATCCCCGTATGTGGTGGTGAGCCTTCCCCGTTGGAAAGTGGTGCCGATCCGGCGTTGACCTACACATCGACTTGTTGGGTATTCTGTTATTAGGTGTCTCCTTCAGCGAGACGCCGCACAGTGGTGGATTTCCTTCATCTAGCTGTATTAAAATATTACCAAGAGAACGGTAAAGCCGACGCTGTTGAAAACGGTCAGAATTATTTCTTGT
>BOPP01000004.1:8847030-8858785 GCA_017312745.1 Gryllus bimaculatus | reverse complement strand
GATGTGCCCATTTTCCATTATTTTGTAACTGTGGCAACAAAATATAATAAATTCATTGCCCTCGGAGTCTTGATTAAGGATTTGCCAGGTTATCAATGCTTGCAATACTTAGAGATACTCAAATGGCAATGGCTTTAACTTCATTACTAAAAGGTTCATTGAGACACTAACTCAAAATGAAAGTCATTCTAATTCTTTAATTTCATTTTACCTAACAGTGCAAATAAAAAAATTTAAAATGCAAATAACAAATAAAAGTTTAACGTATAGTATACTAAGACTGTCTTGGAAATCTGCTATTCTTACCTCACGTGACACATCAACTCCAGAACATACAACAACTTCAAAACTTCCGCCGGTTGCTGAGTTTCCCTCAGTTGATAGTCACGATGTTGTTATTTACAGGAGTCCCAAGAATAAATCAATTAGGAAATTTAAAAAGCATTATCGGTCATTGCCCACGACGTCTAAGATGAATTTAGGAGGTACCAAACTTTCTTCGACGTGACTTTGAAGTTCTTTGTGTCGAAAACTCCTGGCGGTGTCTTCGAACAGTTTTCCTTATTGGGACAAAATTTCAATTAATTGACATCAAGCGTCATGAATTAATTATTTTGTGCGTGCTTGAAAATTACCCATCCGTAGAAAACTGATTTATTAAAACGTTTATTGTTTTCAAATGAATTTTTTCTGGAAAGGCATCCGTAGTCACATCACACCCGCTCCTCACTAAAACCCTTGTAAAACAACAAGACAAAGCGAACGAAACGAGACTTGCCCATCGTATCCCAGTTTGTGATGTTAGTTAATTACTGCCTCTAGATTTGAAACGACTTTCAAAACAGGATCCCATCGTTCAATTGTTACCACTTCCTTGTTTTGGGATGCACATTAAGTAGTACCATTTTCTTTCGATATTTGAGAATGGGTTGTGTGATTTTCCTGGAATCGTACAGTATTCTTTCTTCAAAATCCATGAACCCCGCCATTTTCATAAAATATAGTCTGTAAGGCATGTGAAAAGGGTCTCGAAAAAAACGAATTTACTGAAAATCTCTCTCGACTGGTACAGTCCTGGCAGGACTATTAGGAACCCGCCCACGTAGGTTTTCATTCGTTTTGAAGATATGTATTTTTGATTTAAATACCGCTGGATTCTGGAAATCAACCACTGTGCGCCGCCCCAGTCGGGACAAGCTCTAATCTCTCAACTTAAGTCCCGACACTTATGGTAGTGTTGTGCATGTAAGTATAAGTATATCGGTATGCGTAATGGGAAATATTGGACAAGGATGAGGAAGGAAAGATTGCGTGCGGTCCGTGCCCCACGTAAGTAGCTAGTAACGAAAGTCCGCCACCGACGAAACTTTAGGAACTCTCGGAAAACGATGGTACTGGGGCAATGGTATTGCCAGTGAACTTTCGTAGCCGCTACTTTATTTGAGATTATACTGTGCATTAGTTGCCATAATCAAAAGCCTGTGTCAATTGACGGAAGAAAATAATAAGAGGAGAAAAAAGAGGAAGGTACAGAGCGAAAGAGCGACGTCGTTTTGTGTTTAAGAATGTGCTGAATACCAGGAAACTAAATAGCACAGATAGTATGTGGTAAGAAAAGTGGGAAAATATCTAAAGATGTGTCGGCAGAAGCCTGAGAACTAGTGAAGGGGAAAAAGGAATGCAGAAAGCGAAACGAGGCCAAGACGTGGAATCTTCATCTCGCATCGCCCGCGAGAACCGTGCGACGCGCTTCTACGTTTCGTCTGCTCATTTGCCGACCTCAGTGCTTGTGGATGAAAAAGAAAAAAAAAAGCGAAATCCAAAACAACCACCTAATAGCGTCTCAAATAGTGATCTACTTCAGTAAAAATACATTTTTATAATTTTACCTAACACAGAATGTGTGAAATTTACTCCAAAACACACTCAACTGCTGCTTGTCCTGGATGCATGCTGTATGTATCTCGGAATTCAGGGATATATTTTCGTGGTGCATATTCATTAACAAAAATTCAATAATTAAACTATATTCCTAATGTAACTGCATTTAGTATTTTTTGTCACGATAACAAAGCTATTTTGTTCCTGAAAAGGCCTCTTAATTTTTTTTTGTATTAGCAGCCTGATTCTTAACTGAGCTACGACTATTCATGTGCTTTCATACTATTGTGTGCATTATTGCCATTATCTTTCACTGTAACGGCCTTCGGCCTTTTCGTCAATATCTAGTAGCTTCAATGTCTTGTTTAGCCGTCGCGTCTCACGATTTTCTTATACTATTATGTTCCTCTGTCTCCCCCCCACACACACACACATCCATTTCTTTTGTTTGAATTAGATTCAGCTATCTCGTCCTTAACCTTCGCCGTCCCCGTCGCCGTCTCGATTCCGCCGCCTCATCCCGTCGGCGACTAGTCTTCCGTTTTTCATTTTGTTCAGCTTCTTGCGGTTTTAGTCTGTATCATATTCTCCGTTCCATTGCTATTTCATCGTCCCCCATTGCCTTGCGATCCTTGGTGTGCTTACTTCTGCAGCCGGTCAGTACTCCTAAATCAATGGCCAAATTTTCTCAACACGTATATCAAAATTTGACAATTATGCGATAGTGATAACCGAAAGATAAGATCACCTGCCGAATTCTAAAGACACGTATCACAGAGATTAACTGGAAATTTGTTAACATTATGGAAATCTCATATTTTTATTAGCATGATTACATTTTTATTAGCTTGTAATGGAAACCTTGAATTTTTTCTCTCTTTCCTGAAAAGTTGCAATTTTTTAGATAAATGTTAAATTTAGGCATCGCTATAACTGTGTCAATCCACCTGTCAGCTTCGATCCGTTTCACAATTTTCTTTTTCTCCCCAGTCTCTTTGACACTACTCAACTCGCCGTGCATTCTCACGCTTTGTACACCTTTCTTTTTTCAGCTTATTGAAACCGCCTTTTTAATTCCCCTTTCAGTCCGCGTTCTTTCTGTTTCCTGCATTGTCACCCTGAATGTGCCTTTGTTTTTACTGCATTTTCGATAGCTCTCCTGTCTGGTATTTTTTTCTCCTCGCATACCTTTTCCCTTCTTAAATGGCGTTTTGTTTCGCCGGACTCATCCCTTTGTCCCGTGCCGCGCGCCGCCGACCCACTCCCCTGCACCGCCACACATCGCTTTATGCTCGGCGCGTGCACGCAACGCCAAACACGGGAAAGTCACGATGCTCGGGGGATCTTTACGAGCCCGAACGGATTGTAAGTTATGAGAACAGAAAATTGACTAGATATGACGGAATGTCTCGTATGTTTGGCTTCTAAACGATTTAGTAATAGGGCCAAAAGAGACTCGCAAACAGAGAGAGTCTCACAGTCATTGCTTTGAAAAACCACGGTTCACCTGCAAAAATGTCCAACTTTCGATTTCATTTGTAAATATTGAGCTGATTTACTTTACAAGCGAGTATCCGGTTGCGAAGTCGGAATGCATTTTGTTGCCATTAAGATAGTTTTAATACGTTTTTATATTAGCTAATAAAGATAATACGCGTAACATTTTTTGTAGTTAGCATAATAATGATAAATAATAAAAATAACCTGATAAAAAAATAATACTTGTGAGACAGTGAATTTTTTCGACGAAAGTCATTACTAATATCGGTCAGATATTCGTAAAAAGTATGCTCTCTTTGTGGGAAGGTCTCTAAAGCGTTTGGTCAACATATTATTCTATCTGAATGAATTTATATAGTCATAGTTTCGTTGATTTTCAGACGGAAATCTTAAATGTATAATTTTTTCTTTACACTCCTCAAAGAATGTTTCCTACGAAAACAAACTTGGGGAAGGCTTTCGTTTTGTAACTGCAATTAACTTTCTTGACATACCTAACATGCAGTGTAGTTCTAGTTCAGCGTTGTACTTGAATCTATTAACATTTATGTGAATGATTCATTGTGGAGTGTTTTGTTGTATTCGTCTAATCGTTCAATCAACAAAAACATGAATGTCTGTGTTCTAGATCTGGTCTCAACGTGATAATGTAAATATCGTTCTTACTGTTCTTGCAGATATCCATAATTAGAAACACTCGCTTCAGATATGCCAGCAGGTCTGATATAGTATTATACGCTATTATTTGTTGAGTGGATTTTGATGAATACCTATTTTCCTATCTAATTTTTAATCGCTACCTGTTAGTGGATGTTGTTTTCTATCCGAAGCGATTGCGTTCTAAAATGTCAGCATGATCTTGTACATGTGCGCGGCGTACTAGGTACTAGAATAATGCGTTTGTTTATGGGGGGGAGGCCACAATTGCCTAACGTGTTGCCAATGATGGATCGTTAGTGTTGCACTGTGACGGTTTTATAGCCGTGTTATCGGTTATTCAATTCATAGGATCATCATTCAGTTTTTTTTCAACGTGAGCCGCTGTGACGTGTGGTGACAGCGTAGGAGTAGCTGACAAACTGTTGGGATTATGACGATGCAATTTTCCTCCTAGGGACTGTAAAACTTCTGTTGGTTAACTTCAGAACAATGCGTAGCTTTGTCCGTCTTGGATGATAATTTATTCTGTCACATGCAAAGTGATTTTTCCCTTGTATTGTAATCATTGAATCATATATTTAAATTCCGGTAATGGAATAAAATTGTGAGAAAATTCTAAAACCTGTACGTGGCAACAAAATACTGATGTGAGTCTACGCGTGAAGTTACGTCTACATGTAAGGAATGTGTAGACAACGTACGGTGTGTAATTTATTTAGACAAAAGTAATCTATACTTTTTGCGGAGGAATTTGTTGAGTTCAGAATATTGTCCGAGTGGTTGTTTTATTTTGCAGAATACGGAGCTCAAGTGTTCACAAGACTCCGAATGTTAAAACTACTTCTTGGTCGATGAACGTAAATTAACGGTGTGCATGGTTTCTCTACATGTAGTTTCCAAACATAATTATTAAAGCCTTTGCAAATTGTTTTTATTACACGGGAGCTAATATTTTTTTTGCCAATTATTGCCAAAAACGCCTATTTCTACCTGTATTCATAGTTCAATGTAAAATGTAAGCGAGTTAAGGCAAAGATCCCAGAGCTCAAGAAACCGTGTACAAATTGCATTTCTTCCCATTAAACGTAACACAGCTTTTAACTGTTTTTGACGTTAGAAAGTAAATAGGCCAGGAGTCATACTTTCATTTCAAATTATAAGATTTCCTCTCCTCCTGCAGAGTGACGTATAGAGAGGACAAATCTTTGACGAACCAAAGACGAACAGGGGGAGGAGATTGTATATTTTCAGATTACAACACGCCCACGCCACCAATTGACAATTCTATTTACTTGTGGTGTTTGTGGATTGTGGTGCCTCTGAACTTGACCCAGTAAAAAAAAGGCAATTTCGCTTTCCCGACGTACGTTCTCACATCTCCATTGTCTGAATATTGGGAGAGGCCATAACTTCCTAACGCTAGGGGGAAAGCTTGTCTCGTAGGAACTCCGGGGAGGTGTTTCTAATGGGTCAACTATCACATTGCTACGAATAGTTGGCACAGCTGTTGAGGTAAACCTCGCGTTCACTCAGGAGTACTATTCCGACCTTTGGAATTGATCCAGGCAAAACCGCATATGTCGTTCAGACTACTGTACCTCAGCCACTTCTGACACCTCTAATTACAGATACATCACAGTATTACACAGAAGTTCATGGAAATGAATGAAACGTTAATGAAAGAAGGAGGAAACAAAAATTTAAAATAGTTGTTCACTTGTGGAAGGCGTGCGTGGCGCATACAAAACCATAAAATAATACTTTAAAGTACATGATAATTACTAATAAAATACAAACATAAAATTAAAGTAGTTCACACTGCTCATAAAACCTTTTCTTCCAGATTCGGTGGTACATCTGAAGAAACTCTTCTCCCTTCCTTTCGTCAACGTATTTCTATTGCGGAGTAAAACATTTCAACTTATCCTTTGTCACTTTCATGGGCTGACATTTCCTGATCTCTTAGATTACAGTTTAAAATTAAGTATCTCGGATAGCATTATTAAAACAGCATATCACTACGAGTCTTGGGTACAGTAAGGATCCATGCAAACGTCATCAAGTTAGCATCGAGTACACGTCTGTTCATTTTGTGCTGCCAATGATAGAAGGATCTTCAGCACACAGCCCCCATTTATTGAAGTAACAAAAATAGCTATTGAAATAGTTTTATTTAATAGCCAAATTCTTAATTTGTTAGTAACAAACTACGCAAGCGCATTCTCGAGTCGTTCGCAGAAACTATGAATTTGTTTTCTTAGTATATTCGTACATGCCGATTGAATGATCCCATTGAATAGATTCTTATGTCACTTCAGAGTCGGACCACCTCCTTCCTATTGACCTTTGGATACTTCCTTGTTTACAGGTCATCCCTTTATCTGGTACTGATAATTCGCAGATGCACACCCCGTATCCAATGTTAGCGGGGGGAAGATATCAAAAAAACAATTTTCATAATTGAATGAAGTGTCGAGATTAAACAGTGTCTCTAGGATTTAGGTAAATTATTTTAGTGTTTTGCTTATGTGAGTAAGCGTTGCTTAATATTATTTAACTCTATCAGATGAATTCCGGAAAGAGACGTAGCCGACCACGTTCCAGTTGTCATCATTCATCGTTCCTACAGCATTTTCTTTACTGCTAGGACCGAAACTGCTGACTTCATGTTGGAGGCCACTCTTGTACTCGACGTCACCGGCAGTTGTGCTTACACCAAAAACACCGAAGCACAATTGCGTCTCAGAAGCTCAGAAGTGTCCAGAAAGAAAAAGAAATATGGAAATGTTTTCCTCGTAAAAACCCAATTACAGATGTGGTCGGCGGACCATCGGTTGTCCGTGACGATGATGGTTGACCAGACGTTTCCATACGATTCTTAAATGTACTAATTACAACATCAATTTCGTAATGTTCGCTTTCCAATAACCTGCTATATTAACAAAACTCAAAAGTTACTGAGAGAGTGAATAACAATGAAATTAAACGAGAAGCAAATGCTTAATTTATTATGTGGAATTGAAATACAGAGTGTACAATTTTGTTCGTAATCTTGATATTTTTGAATACATATTAATTTTTATTATTTGGAATTGTAATTTTTTAATTAGGTGTGTAACGTGAATGTATAACATAGGCAATGTGTGCTCTAAAATTCTATTATTTTTTGCTGTATCACGCATAGAAAATAAACAAAAGTGCAAATACGTAGATCGCTAAATTGATGCACCATTTGTGTTCGTACGATTGAGTTACGTAGAATAAACATCAGTATAAAAGGGCACTTTTCAAACTAGTAGTTTGAAACTAATAGTTAAAACAAATATTTTGACAGACCGTCAGTTTATATCGTTTTATTCCCAAAATATTCAAGTACGATTAAAATAGGTACATACTGTACAATCTTGGAGTAATTTTATCATTAAGTCTAAACAGAAAATTGCCTTGTTCTTATTCATTCAAAGGTAATAAATATTTATTTAATAATAATGTATGTACTCACATTAGTATTGAGAAAACTACAAGTTAGAAAATACGCAAGCTGATATTTATATCTTAAGCTCGGAAGTGGCCCTTTGATTGAGGAACGCTGGTGTACGGAGCATGCTTGTCCTGTTAATGCAGCGCTGTTCGCGCGAGGGGCTCACGTAACCGGCAGTTGGGGTCGCGCAGCTGGACGCCCCGACGCGATGCGACGCAAAGCCACGCGCCGATGCCACGCCGTGCCTGCCGCGCCCGCCGCGCCGTTCAGCCTTGGCCTTCCAGCGCTGCCGGGTTCAATGCCGGACAGCGGCAGCGCGAGCCGCGAATGTAGGCCTCACTGCCTTTCTCGTCGGAGCCAGGCCGCGCCGCGCCGCGTCGCGCCCCGCCCAGTCCTGCGCCGTCCGTCCCCGCCTCGCCCCCTCCCCGCCCGTCGTGCCCATCCCCGCCCAAACCGCCTCACCCCGCCGCACAGTTCAACGTCGTCTCGCGACGGCGCGCGCGTGCCCGCACGCTCGACTGACCGGCGGAACGCTGCGCGGCCGCCGGCCCCGCTCCGGAAAGCGATCCGCTCTCGGTCAGGAGGGCGGCGCGGAGTGGCGAGATGCGGAGCCAGGTGCTGCACACGACAGGACAGGTCAGGCAGGGCGAGGCGGAGCGTGGCACAGCGGGGCGCACCTGGGCGATGCTGTGCCTGGCGGGGCGGAGAGGAGCGGAGCAAAGCGGGACCTACGATGCGGGGCATAGTTGGGCAGAGGAAAGAGTCATGATGGCCCGGAGTGTGAGGGGCCACGACGGGTCAGGGTGGGAAGGAAAAGAACGGCGTGGGAGTGGCGCGGGCATCCATGCGGGGTGGTGCCCACGAGATGGCGGTTCGTGTCGTCTTCCACGCAAACTTTTGAATTTTCAAAAATTAAAGATATATTTTTTCTGCTTAGACGCGTTTGAAACTTTGGCCTTTCTCCCCCGTGGTATAGGGGTCGGCACGTTGAACTAGTAAGCTGACCCTCTCGAGTTCAAATTCCAGCCAGGGCAAAAAAAACTTTTGGTGGTTGGAAACACTCCCAGCGGCATATGCTGAATCAATGAGGCGATCCTCAAGTGTAATTTCCAATCGCTGGCCGCGAAATATATGCAGTCGAGTCCGCATTTTTCGCGCGGTTTACAGCTAGTATTATAATAATACCTAACCGTTACAAATAAATTGAGAAAGTATTAGTTGTTGTGACACCACTAGTTTCCGCTTCAGCTTGGGCTTGAGATTGAATGTTTTTTGTTTACTTTGAAAAATATGGAATCATGGCTTCGAATTATCCGAATCCAACTTTTGAATATTGTAATTTAAACTTTTAACATGGTTTGAATAGGGAATAGAAAGGAACTTTTGAACTTGTCTTCGCCAACAGTCTCGACGAAAAAAATAATGTAACTAATTTTATGCAGATGTTTATTTAACCTTAATTAAATCCACAGAATTAATTTAAATGAAAAAAATAATGTTATTCATGTCAATGAAGTTTTTTAGGGAGAGCCGATTACGAAAAAAAACTGAACATCAGTTATTTCCCAATCTTTGGTTAAAATTGTTTTAAATCAACACTTGAAAAGCGAGACGATCTTTTATATCGTGGGGTTTTATCATGATCAGATGTTCGCACGACGTAAATGTTAAATGGTTAGTGATGCAGTTGGTAAAAGTGATGATAAAATCTTGCTCCCACGACTCTGTATGTTGTTGGTTCGTTGGGGATCGCGCTCCGTTCCCATTCCTTCCATCCTATTCTCTTCATGTTTTACAAAAACGTGTTTAGGTAAATTGTTACGAAAGTTGAAGAGTAATTACAACTTTCATGTCAAAGTTATAAACTGTACAAGTTTGAAGCTGCAATATCTTGCTGAGAAAGCTGAAACACTAAACGAATATATTTAGAATTCCTCTTTTATAAAGCTTTTATTGCAATCAAATAACTCTCAGAGCAAAAAATGGAAGTAATAAGAAATAATTAGCTCTTTCTTAGAGAAGCGTTCAATAGGAAGATTATATGCGTAAAGAAGACTGAAGTAAGAAAGACTGACTGTAATACATACCGCCTACACCGTACATTTTTAATAATAATAATAATAATAATAGCAATAATATTTAATTTACTTTTATAATCTTAAGTCGTGATTTTCAGAGATTTTTATATGTTTTGGCATTTTTCTTCCCAATTGCAACATACAGTATTCATGGCGTTTAGAATCTAGTAATTCATTATTGTTTGTTTTTAAATTTATGTATAGGAATGACTGACTACATACATTTAAAAATTAAGTGGTGTACCTCGAATCAAATGAACATGTAATCTCACTAGTTGCAACAAATGAATATGGAAACATTGGTAATTCGAAAATGTAATTCACTGATAAATGTAATGTTTCTTACGTTTACTTGTGAGATCTTCACCTGTTCGTATTCTACGAACCCAATTACTCTTATCATTTACACCCCAAATCGCACTTGTTTCTTTGAGTCGCTGTTTAAAAAATCACTGGTATGTCAATAGTAGTTTACAGGTCTTCCTGTCACACGGCAGTGTGAAGGGAATATGAGATCGGCGTAGAGTGCCGACCTCTTATCATGAGATGTTTACCACCAATTACAAATTTGCTAAGAAGAGTAGGAAGTTTGTTATTTCCCAGAAGCTTTTACGACAATGACACTGAATAGTGCTTTTATAATAATTGAAAGGTTTTTGATAAAAGAACATTAACCACCTGGAATTTCACTGAACTAAATCCTGAAACTTGATGATGACAAGTAATTACCACATGCACTTTCTGACTCGCGTTAAATTTAGTTCTTGACACGAGAATTTGGTTCTAGACGTTACTCCAAGTGACGAGACTTTTGTGAGTTTAAATGAAATGTAAGAATAGAAGTATTTTCAATTTTGTTGTATTTTATTTGTTTTAGTCATCATATAATGAAACCAGCGTAACATTTTGTTCATAATGTACCAGAGAAGTTGCGCCACACAATGTTGTTGTTTTTTATTTTTATACTTACTTAAACAGATACAGCACCTGATGAGGCGTACACATTAGTTTGCGAAACGTTCTGTGATCTCTTCCGGCACATTATCTATAATTCTTTACAGGATTTTCATGTTTTGATTGTGTAACATTTCAAGGATACTACAATATTGAATATATAATGAATGGTATGAATAAAAATGAGCACGTGCAAAATGAATACGTGCAGTTGTGAAGTTGTGAGTGGTTGTGTGGTCGTACTCGTGTTTCCTGGATATCCTTGATATTTCTAACTCGAAATGAGTAGCAGCAATGACGAGGAGCAGAAGGCGCCGGAGTCACAACTAATTTTTGCTGAGATGCTCAGTGAAAATCGAGTAGTATTTGAGAAGAGCCTGCTTCCGGAGGTTCGAAGACGCGGAAAGAAGTTCTTCAAAATTTAAAAACGCAATAATCCAAAAAAATTGGAGTTCTTATAAGTGAGGAACAATTAACCAAAAAAATATGTAACATAAAATCCCGTTTAAAAGCAAAAACTGATAAAAATCGTACTGGCAAAAAGAAAATTACTGGTAAAAAAGAATTTTCTTTTACTCCGCTGCATCTGCATGTGAGCACGCGGTACATGCACGGCCATTTTAACTTTACTTTTCAAATGGGAGTGTGCTACAGAGGTCCCTCCGAAACTTTGAAGCAAGTGCTCAATCTACTGAGTAAACGCTAAACTTTATCATACCATTTCTGAGCATTTTCCCGCAAGTTGAGAGTACGCTCAGAGACCGATCAAGTGCTCAGAGACTGAGCAATTGCTCACCCACTTTATTCATATGAAATTGAGAAGGATCTCCGAAACTTGGAGCAAAGAGTAATTGCTCATTTTTCTTTATACCATCCATTATAGACAATCGCTTAATTTCATTAATAATCCAAGAATTTGAAAAGAAACCTTTGTTGTAATCGTACTTGGGACCATACTGCCCCTGAAATCTGTTTCTACAGCATCTTCTGTATCAGAAAAAAACAACGATAAGACAGCGATGGAATGTTGAAGTGGCAGGAACCCCGTGTGCAGCGTGTACGAATTGAATGTGCAATTTAGTGAGAACACGAGCCGAGAAATTGGTTACCATACATGCAACTGAGGAAAGATAATCCCAACAACGTCGTGAGACAGGCGCCGCCTGGAGAGGGGAATGTGGGGTCCGGGCGCGGCGCGGGG
>BOPP01000004.1:8820415-8844087 GCA_017312745.1 Gryllus bimaculatus | reverse complement strand
GGACCGGCCAAGCAACGAGAGCGGCTGCCGCCGCCGTCGACGACGTTCCTGCCTCTGCTGCTTCCGCTGCTGCTGCCGTCGCCTCCTGTCGCCTCTACTGACCTGGTACCTGGCTCCACAAACCCAGTCTCCGGGTACTCTTCTACCTGCTCCGGCAGCCTTCGATGATGCTGCTGCACCCACGCCGCCGCCGCACGTTTCCAGAACAGCCGCCGGCGCTGTCTGCCGACGCGTGTCCCTTGCCCCGCATGACTATCCTTTCGCCACGCATGCTTTCGGCAGCGGACGATCGATTGCCGGGGACACTTAAAAGTGTTAATTTGGTGTTGCTCTATTACACTGCACCCGACATTGCCCAACTACAGTTAATTTTTATCGATGAACATAGTAATGTGAATAGTAATAATAATGAGTGGCCTGCAGGAACAGAAATGCTGCTGAACAAACCACATAAATGTGTTTTCAAAAATTAGCATACACACTGCTCAAGAACAGAAAATGTACCTAGTTCCTATCGCTGTTGCTCTCTTTTCTTCTTTCAATTTCCGTTTATATTTTCTTTCTTCTTTCCGCAAACAATTTATTTCATGGTCACTTTTTAAATATCTTTGCGTTTCTGATGATTTTGCAACTCGTCAATAATTTATTCTGCCACACTTTCGCTTCCCTTCAAGCACCGGTGCACCGCTGTGTGCTCCTTGGCGCCTTTTTCTCAGCGACTGCAGCCCCCGTCGTAGTTGTAGCATGTTCTGCCGCAGGCGCCCTGCCTATTCGCTCGCGCTACGTCCGCCCCGGTCTATTCTGCGGCTCAGCGTGTCCGGTTGCTCCTGCTGCGGGTGGAACAGGGCTCCTGCTGTGGGTGGACGCATGGCCGACCGACCACCCGGCCAGCAGGCCGCGCGCACCGTGTCGTGCCTTGTTCTGCACGGCCTGGCCCCGCCCGCCCACAATGGAGCTAACCGGAAACAAGTCAGTGAATGTACTCGTCGTGTAACATTCGTGTGCTGCGGATTTTATGAGCCTGGGTGGTTACCCTCCCCCCTCCCCCGGCGCTTGCTGGGATGCGATTCGTTGTTATGAAAATAGATGGACGCTATTACCACCTTTATGACTTCCGCGAAGTTTTCATATCAATTATGTGTCTATGCGTTGTACTAGAAACTACGGTGATGTGCTCATGTTGAACGCATGCACAATTTAGTACATCGGTTTTATTTACATCCAGATATATTTTCTCAATATCTTTCAAATAAGATGACACTAAATAACGTATTGTGTCTTTGTTTTTTAAATAACGTCTTTTTTATTAGTCCTTTCTTAGTAGTTTCTTCTTTAATAGTTTTAAAATACTCTCATTACAAAATATTTTGGGGCTGTCCTTTAGGAATTCTAATACACTTTTGTAATTATTTGTTAGGGTATAAAACACAATTACCTTGAGAACAACGTCGATGGAGAGTAGGTTTACTCGGGTCTTTAAAACGACAAAGGCGTTTACGTCCCTAGTAAAGTATACAAGATATTTCAGATAAGGTGCTTAACGCAACACTTTCCCTAAAGATACGAGCAAAAACTTACCCGACTGTAGTAGATTGTCTCGTAAAATCATTCATTTAAGCGATGTATATATTTGTTTAATTTTTTTTTAATATGCTCTGACAAAAATTTGTCAAAAAGAGGTATTATATTCGAAAACGTTAATGAGTTTTTAAAACGAAACATGATCATTTTTCATTTTTCTGTTTCTACTTGGGTGAATGATTAGAGGAAATTCGCAAAGATAAAGTTTTGCCAATCATAACCCATGCGGATAACTTTTTACAGGGATTTTGGATTAGTAATAGGTTGTTTGATATTAAGAATTTATTGTTTTATGATAAAAATACATCTGAATGAAATATAAGCGCTATGTAAGTGTATATGTGGTATGTGTAAGCTGAATGATGTGTAAAGAAACCTACTTTTTGGGGTGTGATTTATTTCTCACTCTCAGCTGCATTCTTGTTTCCATTGTATGAATTTCACACCTTCGTATTTATTTCTTGTCCGAAATGACAAAAGTTCGCTTCGTTGAGGTGGATATTTACGCGTAGTGAAGTAGCTTCATCTCAGGGGAACCGCTTAAGCACAAAGGACCGTGTACGGTATTGCTTCGCCAGAGGATGGAGCTTTGTGCCGGGTTTCCTCCCCAAGTGTGGTCTTTTCAATCAAGTACCCTTCTGTCGGAGAAATCTTCAACACGAAGTGGAGGTTAAAGGGGATGTGAAACTGCAGCGACGGCGGCAGGAGGACGGAGGTGCGAAGAGAGCGGAGAGCGCAAGGGGAGGTGGGTAGGGAGGACATGCTTGGGCTCTGCTCCCTAAAACAACAGCTTATCGACCCCCAGGTGAGAACCCGGGGCGAATGCAGTGGCGCAGAGTCCGAGTTACACAACAGATCCCATCGACTCTCCTTGCCTCGAGTCGTATCTTTCAGTGCGTACTGTCGTTTCTCGCAGTTTCGTCCACGTTTGTTACAATCTTACGAGCTACTTTTAAAAACGAGGTTTTGCATGAAAAATATTCATTACTCTGCATTCGATTCATCTGTCTTAGCTATAGTCGGCAACTTGAATCGCTCATTGGAAAAGGTAGGAAGTTTACGCACTTATATTTCGAGAAAACTAAGCAAAACTTACTGACGCGTACAATGTTATTGCTATAGGTTTGTGATGCATTACAAACTTGTAGAGACAAATTACCTCTGCTTAATGTGTGATGAGGATTGCCTACTTTTTCTTCTTCGTAAAAGAGTAATCTTCGGACTATTGATTTAATTTGTGGTGCGGAAGTGATTAACATCTCATTTGTACGACACCTCGTTTCATTTGCTGTGCATACGCAAGCAGCCCTCGTTGACGGCGCCTCAGTACGCGTCCGCTGCAGCCGATCGTGCTGCGTCCTGAGTCGTGTGTCGACACTCACACGCTCTGAGCGACCCGGCGGCCGAGGGCCCTCAGCGGTCTCGCACCCGCCTCCCGCGCAGCGCAGTGCTCCGAACGCTTCCGAGAGCAAACTGGAGCACAAGCCAAGAAAAACAAGTATCTTTGGTTGTTGACATTAACGCCTGTTTCTTAAAAGAATAAATAAAAAATGGAATCCAGTAATGATGAATTTGCGGGTTTTGGAGATTTACATCTATAAAGTCGATTTAATGTTTCCTTGATGTAAGAAAATTTGATACATAAGCATTACGTAGATATAAATAACTGATTATGTTTATTTATTAAATGTTTTTCATTTTCTTGGTTCTCATTGAAGTAAAGATCTGAATAAATTACTTGGCACATAGAATTATAATAAACTATAAAACATCATAAGCCCATAAACTTAATCTCTATTTATCTTTTTCACTAAAATGAATTCTTTCAAAGATGAACGCCATCCAGTCCGAATGGTCGGGACCGCTAAAGCAGTAGTGCCGTAGCGATCTCGGACCGGGGGATCGCGAGTTCGAGTACCGCCTGAGGCATGTTTGTATTGTGTTCGTCCCTTCAAACCCCTATCATCATCATATCGTGTCATCCTCATAGTTACCATACCGTTACACGCAATAGTGATCGCTAATGACCTAGTAGTTGATGTGACCTTAAATAACAAAAAACAATGAGTACCATGTATTTCACTTACTGAAAGTTGCTCGTTCTGAAATAGTATAATACTTTTCTTGATTTTATAAAGGCATTTTCTTTTCTTTTTCTTAAGGTTTGATAAGAGCGTGTTTCAAGTACATTTTTAAAATGTTATGCATGAATCTGGAAGCAAGAGAAATATATTTCTTATTATCCCAAAATAAAGAATTATTGGCTTCATTTCATTCGTCATTTCGTTGTTTGAAAATATTATTACAAAATAATTGTAGGATGAAAAAACGAAAGATAAAAAGAAAGAAGGGGAATCCGAAGAAAAGAGATGAATAAAAAGAAAAGAAAATCTGGAAAAGAAAAACAGGGCGTTGTGTGCGTGGCTACCATGTACCTTAGAAATGAAACTTATAAATACGGAAGAGGAATGTAGGCTAAAATAATATTTTGTAGGGTAAATAATGTTTCGTTAGATCGTTTATACATTTCCTTCAGCACCCAGTTAATGGTTTCAACATTTTTCATAATCTGTAACACAAGAAATAAGTAACAAAATCCCCTTTGATGGCGCCGGTGACAGAAGATGAAATTAGCAAGTGAAAGTTTACTATTTCATTTGTCGTCTTCTATTGAACACATCAAGATGCGGTTTTCACCATTTACTCTATTGATAATTTTCCACCATCACAAACGTTTTCGTCTTCGACGCGTAATTTAGCTAGAAATAAACGCTGCCCTTTTCGTTATGCTCCAATGACTCAAATTTGCCCATTTATTCTACCACAAGAGCAGTAGTTTCACTTTACAATTATTTCAGAGGAAACCAATATAACTAATAACAAAATATGGAACAACGAATTCTGAAGATGAAATTCAGACCCAAACGTATTTCATTCTAATCATAATGATGACGATGATTGTTTAAATATTATGCTACTTTTTTACTCATGAAAGGTAAAAGAAGTGAAAGAAGAAAACCTAGATGGCGGGAAAATTTAGGAGTTATTTTTGAAGTAGTGAAGTACTGTCATATTACGTTTATCTTTGATTCATTTATTTATTTAAAGGAAGGATTAGTATGGTTGATGTTTATTTCAGTTTAACTCACTTCAAAATACCTTTTCGATCGACATTAATAAATTCCTTTACAAATAATAATATTGTGTGTAATTCTTTTGAAAGGGTTCTTTGTCAATTCCAGTTTCGACAAATTCCCTAAAAGGTAACCAGACGTCTATAAAGCAGCTTCAGGACACAATTTGGAAAACAATGGAAACTAATATACCCCATGAGCGAATTGACGAACGACGGTCAGCTCAACCAATAAATATAATTTATGTACGTCTCGTTATTGCCTCATTTGTGGATCTTATTTGAATGCTATTATTGTCTTGAAGTGTGCCGTGACGGAGTGTGTGCCAAGTGTAAGTAATCCGTTCCGCGCGCATTTTAGGCCAGTGGCGACCACTGTGCCGCGCCCCGCGCCCAGCAGCGCTGCGACCTCGCCTCGCGCAGCGCGGGCGCTACCGCAGTTTTGCAAGTCCGACGACCGTTTTAATGGGGTCGAGGGCCGCCGCTCGCCCTCAGGAAGCCACTCGTGCCCGGAGTCTTCCGCTGATCGCCGCTGGGCCGGCTCCGACGCGCTGCGGCCCCCGGGACGGGTCGGGACGTGGGGGCTGTTTACCTTCCGTTCGACGTGTGTTTTGCCGCGTCGTGTTGTCGGGTCGATTTCTGATAACCTTTCGGAAGTGTGTCGGGTAGGAAGTGAACGTGAAAAGGTGGTCGATCGTTCTGCAGCAAGTGCGTGAAAGTGGTCAGTATCGATTTCTTGAGGTCAGTAATCATAGGGTTCGGGCGAAATCGATAATCCAGTAATTGTGTATTTTTAAAATATATTTTGGTATATTAATAATCCAATCACGTTGAAGTTTGGGAGGAAAAGCTAGTTGAAATTGTACTAGCTATACTATACTATAGCTGTACCACACTATAGCTATAATACACTATACTACACTATATAACTTATTAAAGCTATACTAGTTGAAATTAGCGGCGTTTTGATTTTAGTTTAATGTAAAGTATAAACTTTTATACGAATACTTATCAGCTAGAGACCAAGTATTTACTTAAAGAAGTACGACGTGAAAAGAAGTTGCCAACAAAACGCCATGTAACAAAACTTCATTTCAGCCCTAGGAATCGACTGTTGTATTTTTTTTGGATTGTATTTAGGCTATTGTATTTTAACGAAATAATTATTGCTACTTTCCTTTGTATTTGACTTTCTCAGCACTAATATTCTGGGCAAATTGCATATGCCTGTCTCCCTTGTAGTGTTGTTAGTATTTCAGAGATCGAACCTTTGTGATAACATTATTCGTATGAATAATACAGCCAACTCTTTTCACGCTATTCTGGTCTGTTCTTGTTCTGAGTCACGATTTTGTCAAAATGACAAAATCTGTTATTTCATGTGTGATGAATGGAATTGTACAGGCACACCTACCTCTGAAAAACTCAAGTAATGCTCTGAAACACAAAGACCATTTCTTGCTTAACTCCATGTTTTAGATTTTCGATTATTTTGATGCATCGTTAACACACACTGACTCATTGCTGACTCATTCTCATTTTTAATGAATATTTTCGCATAGCTCTCGTTTGACAACACGGGGTCGCTCTTTGCATCTCGATATTGGAAATTGTCAGCAACGATCTCTCCTTTTGGTAGTTCCTTGTGCGTCGGCCCTCCAGTGTACCCTGTTGTGCGAGCAAGTCTTTATGCGAAAAGACGGCACAATTTGCCGTGCAATTCAACGTGCAAGCTTAATTGTCTCATTGCTATGTGAGAGCAATGTCGACCCTTATAGAGTAGAGTAAATTGGATAACCAGCAAAACCGCATTCCCAACTACGAGCACGAGCAGAAAGATGGAGGTGTCGATCTTGACAAAT
The DNA here is from genome assembly GCA_017312745.1 of Gryllus bimaculatus. NCBI lineage: Eukaryota > Metazoa > Arthropoda > Insecta > Orthoptera > Gryllidae > Gryllus > Gryllus bimaculatus. The sequence continues at coordinate 8,837,511 of BOPP01000004.1, read as the reverse complement.
ATTTTCAAATTCCTGATAATTAACTCGTGCAAGAAGCGTGTTGACAGACCTGGTTGAGGGCTCAGAGTTTTCAAGGCCTGTCAGTACACCCAGAGCATCCACATCGATAATTTGAAGGTGAGGTATGGTTTGAAGGTCGCCCGTTGGACCCAGAGCTTTGGATGCAGGGGGATATGAAAATGTCTATAATGGTTCTTTACATAAGAAAACCCACAAATACTGTCGTATGTGTCACTTGTAAACAAACTTTGAAAATAATCCATTCCTTTCTGCGTATTCCGGTTCCACTTTCAGCGGCTTTGGTCTTAGAGTGCAAGTCTTATAAAAAAGAATGGTTCACGAGAAGTATCTCCACGAGCTTCGAACTTTCAAGTTATAGCGGCGGTTGCTCTGGGCGAGTCGTTTTGCATGAAAATTTACATTTTCCATGTGTTTATTTTATTTCGTTTTTATCTTATTTCTTCATTACATCGTCTCGACGCCGCCTTTCATAGCTCAAACACGCGGGCTGAGGGACGGGCTGTGATGGCGCGTGGGCCTCGATTTAAACCGGAGAGCCCTGGATGTGGCGGTCCGCTCGCTGCTGGGCCGGTGGGCGCGTCCTCACAGCGCGGTTCCCGTTCCACCCCCGCTCCGCTCCGCCCAACCCCGCCCCGCGTCCAGCCCCGCGTCCAGCCCCGCGCCGGAACCTCTCCGCGCCGCACGGACCGGCCGGTCGCTCACCTCCACCAGCGCGCCCTGGCCTAGTTCTGTGTTTGGAGTATTGATCCTCGCGCTAATATTTGGATTGCTGGAATGCGGCGGCTATAGTGCGTTTTCCCCTCTAACCGGGCGGTGGAAGTGCGTCGGGTGTTTGAGAACTCGGTATTTCAATCGACGGGGCCCGCTCCGTCTCTCTCGCGCGCCGCTCTTCTCGTTACCGACTTTAATTCTAGTGAATTTGAGCCGAGTGAGATTGTCGCCGAAGTCGCACTTCTGAGGAGGAAGCGCGGGGAGCGGCGGAGGGGGCGGGTGACGAGGAGGAGGGGCGAGCGGGGCGAGCGCGTCTGCGAGTGAAGGTTTCTCTCCTGCGGCTTCGCGATGTTTGCGTAAAGCCGAAGCTGAGGTGGCGGTCGATCGAAAACGGCGACGGCAGCGGCGAGCAGAGTGATCGTGTGAATCGACGAGAGGTGTGTTGACACACTAGAAAGAAAGAAACACGCTAAAGCCGATACGCAGAATACTCTGGTGATACCCCTGCAGCATACACCTACAGTTGTTTATGCGTATCTCTTACCTGTGCCTACAAAATGCAGATGTCAGAACGCTCTTACACTTCTGAACTGTCTGAGCATGTGTTGTAAAAGGAAGGTTATAGTACGTTTAAGAATGTATTTCTGTGCCTCAATCGGTAGTGGTAGTTTGTTTTGAAACAAAATATAGCAGTAATAAGGAAATAAATGATAAACTAGGTATTTTAATTTTACATTTCATTGAGATTTTGTATTCAGAACGCGAATGTCATAAAATGTGCCTATTGATTTCTGTTACTGGAGTGAATGAATACATGAATGATAAACATTGAATCATTTATTCTCTAAAAATTGAGGTAAATTTTTGAATGATGATTCATTATTTTTTGGATGTTTCACCATGTTTTTATTTGTTTGTATTCGTTGCCGCAGTACATTATTATGCATTTTTATCCATTTACCCTGCGTTACCCGGTACTGAGTTTTACAATCATCTATTATATCTAGCATTATCAAGAGGGGACTGAGAGGGGCGCTGATGATTCTTTATGTGTTTTTTCAATTTTTAGGGGGCTGAAATCATTCATAGTGTTTGAGATGTGTTTTTGATTAAAATATGATGGATTTTATCATAGGTGTTTGTCATAATACGAGTTATTACAGTGTCTTTGGCTGTGGATAAAAACAATCGGGAGTATTGACTCGTAAACTGAACATTGAGAATGCATCTGGGAAATATTTGTAGGATTTTAAGTCTAACATTAATATTTTGTGTAATACAATTACTATTTATTATGAAGATGCGTCGGCCTTTATTGGACATAAAAAGGAATAGGATTTGTCATAAAATAAAAATATTGATGAGGGAAATTCGATTTTTTTAAATTTAGAGAGACGGCAATTATTTAATGCTTTTTGTTTATATGAATGCACATGTATATCTGTTAAATGTTCAGTAAAATGAAAAAATAAGCGGTAAGTTCCATAGCCCCTCCTCCGGTACCGCGCGGAAGCTATTATATCTTGGTATTGCTTGCGTCACCCCCCAATCCGCATATACCAGTCCCCGATCCGCATATACCAGTCCTCCTCGACCCGCCTCCGCATGCGCTTTGTTCGATCGGCATGTGTGCTCGCACCGCGTACTCCGTGCGTACCTCACAGTCTCTCCGCACGCCATGCCCTGGCACACCGAACCGAACGCTCTGCCGTACAGGCAGAGCACACCCTTCCCTCACGTCGTGCCCTCCGTGCGGAACCGCTCTGCCCGCAAGTCATGCTCCGCCGCACCGAACCGAACGCTCTGCTTGCACCGCACGCTCTCCTCGCTCCGCCCTGCCGCCGCGATAATCCTCGCTGGAGTCTAGTAACAGTGCCTCGCGTTGTGGTGTCCAGTTCGAGGTGTAACTAAACTTCACAAACCTTTCTTAGATTTTTTTCTGCTCCTTACACGTATTTGAGTAAAATTTTGGAGAGCAATCGTCCCAAAAGTTCAAAGCATATCATGGAACAAACCCTTTTACATACCCATGTGCATACACTCCTACATACATATTTGTAAATTAAAATTGTTGGTTTTGTCGATGTATCCCGTGAATATGGTTTTAACTCTGCTGATGCGATAATTCGATTTGCTGACATCCCTCTTAACTACTGTTATTTATTTCAAATGAATGAAAAAAAACAAGTCTTGAACATCTTGTTGGGTATCAAACCATCACTCCAACGAAGTAAGACGTACACGGGATCAGTCGATTCATACCAGTCAATTTAGTTTGAAGCAACGTGACAGCAACGAGGAGGCGCTCTGCACGAACCGTTAGGTGAGGCGTGCGTTTGAGCGATCGCGGACATCGCAAGCGTTGGCGTTGGCGTTTCCGTGGGGGTGGCTGTCGTTGCGCCGCTGTGACGGTGATAGACATCGGCAGCACCCGATACGTCCTCATATGTCCTGAGGACAGGTCTTTTATCGCGCTTTGGGATGTCGTGTAAATGTATCTTACAAAACGTATTACTTTAAGAGCAACAAAGATTAATAGATGATTAAAAACAAAATAAATTAAATTAAGAAATATTTAGGAAGGATCGTCCTAAATTATAATTGTGTACCCAATGTGCCGTTCAAACTTGGGTGTCTAGGGCTTGGTTTTATTACATCCACATTCGTCGGTCAGAATATATGTGTTCGCGTCCAAGAGGATCACTAACGTCTACATTGTTGTCAATAACGAAATGAACATTGATGTCGTCACATGTACGTATTAGGCTCGATGTTAGTTTTCGTTTCATCCTGTGGCAGGTTGATGCTGAGGCACTTGGCGTTCTCTGCGTTTTTATTGCGCTGTTTCGATCATTCGCCAGGCATTGTGAAAAATCATAACCTCTATATTTTATTGTCACATACAGCAGTTGTGCACACAAATCCTATGTTTTGAGAATTTAAATATTTTTTCTAAGGAATGTTGTGTGATCATTCTCGTTGTCGTATGATGTTATATCGTATTTTTGTTGATTGCTTGTACTTGTCTGCGTTAAGAACAAATTTGGTATTGTTATTATGTTTATAATATTTTGAATTTAAAAATAATTTCGAGGATTATGATTTCTTATATGAAGCCCATAAAATAAGTATGTTCTTGCGTCCGTGTCCCATTTCCTTGTATTGTAATGTCTCCTACATACCTGTATAACTTCCCTGCGTGCCGTGTCAGTGTTTCAGAGGACTTGTTCATCATTATTAAAGGAGAAGGGTTGTTATTTAAAAACTACATTCACATCTCGTGGTCTACTTTATGTAATGTACAGTTGTTGCATCTTGCGAGCTCCTCTCCGTGTAGGCGTCATGGCTGTGGCCCACTTCAAGCAGGACCAGTTCTGCACCGGCGGCCTGCATGGCCAGGGAAGACTTGGGCGGTAGCCGGCTTTCAAATACATTCTGGTCTTAGATGCAGTTTTAGTTTCATTTAGGCCGCATTCTTTGTCACGTTGGCCAGTTGGCTAATAAAAGCAAATTGAAGGTTTCTATTTGTATTGTATTCCATGTAATTGAAAAACGCCAATATAAGGAATTTTTGAAGGCATAAAATTATAATGTTACCTCATATTATGAACGAAATGTTCACAAGCATCCCGAAACAAAATATAATGTGTGACCAAAAAAGAATATCCGTCGCCGTCATTGGGGTTTGTACCCGCAAACTCGTGTTTTAGAAGGCAGTGCACTAACGTCCTAGTCAGTGGAAATTGCCGTAAGTTTTATTGTAAATGTTAATATTTTTAAAAAATATAGGAAATATAATGGAGAGTGACAAAGGATAACATGAAGTAGAATATTGAATATCGACTATAAAAATTGCAAAATTACGTTTTATTTTAAAAGCATTGAAAATTTCAATCGTCACAGTATCACTCACGACTGTTTAAGGTTATTTATTTGCAAGGTTTTTTTACTACTTGCAAGTACATATCACACTATTCCAGATACGTCAAATCGCTCCCGCCCGAGCTACTGGCCCGCCTGTGGAGCCAAACGCTCCTATGGGCACGGGCAACTTCCCCTGACTCTGCACTTATTTCCCCTTCAAATCCAGAATGTGTGTACATGAGCAAGATGGAAAGGGAATAGTGGCGTCATAACAAAATATGTTTGCCAGATTTTTTCTATAAAATAACTGAGAATTGTATTTATATTCTTCACTATTTATTACTATTTTATGTTTATTTTCTTAATAAATTCTCTCTTATACAAACATCTTTGCTAAATGACCGGGATATGTTTGAATGGCGAATTATTTTCTTGTTTTGTTTTGTGTTATTAAATCAGTTATTTATTATATTTAGCAATAATGGGAAGTAAATTAACAAGTCTGTGTTAATTCTTGCTTATTGGCGGACGAAACTTTTAACAGGCAAGAATATTTTTCTGTTAAACCTTCTAACCAGAAAGTAGAAAATCCATGCTTTTATACCACTTTTAAGTAAGCAGGATTACAGAATCGATGTACGTTTGATTCAATTTATTTAAATTTTACTCTCAATTGAGAATTTGAAATCGGACTGATGTACTTTGTCATTCTAATTGCTCGTTTATTTGCCTCAAAGAGAAAATAGTAATTAATATACGTAAGTTTTTGACAATAACTGTTATGTTCCTTTTAAAGATAACCATGTGCCAAGTATCCGGTGACGTACCACATTCCGTAGTATTTGCTTCTAAATTTCGCGGCAATTTCTCTGGACGCAGTGCCTATGAGCTCTAGTACGCTTGTTCCCTTGTCCGCGACCTTGACATGCCTGCTCTATTTGTACATCAGAGTGTAGGTCGTATAAACATCACAACATTGTGCTGATCTCTTATACAATCGCTATCGAGTCCATGGCCCGCAAAGGTAATGACACAGCCTAGGATAGCGAGGCGGTGAAACTAATGGCTAACACTGAAGTAGGAATGGCGAATTATAGCTAGCGCAAAATTGAGAGAAAATTAAACTCTCACAGACTCGGTTTAACAAAAACCGCAAGAGATATGTAATTCCATAATTCACCTGGAATAAAGAATAATTGAATATTTATTAGCTTCTACTTTTACTTCTACTTTTCCTTGATAGTGTTCTTCTCTTGTGCCGAAGAAACGCGTGGAAATTATCGTTTTGATAACAAATGATTTACAAATATTATGATTAATTCCTTGATCTGTTTTATGCCCCAATGCCCTAAGTTGCTCAGTTTCTTTCTGGAAGTGTTCAGTGTGCTGTATGAATCCTCTTGTTGATAAATGTATGCCTTGAGTTTAATGGATGTCAAGGAGCAATGCTTAGAGGTGAAACTGGTTACAAGAAACAGGTTTTGCATATGCCGATCGAAATGAGACACTCATTGGAATGCAAACTGACAGACAGCTCACACTTTTGGAATGTATCTTTAAATCTGGACATTGAGTTAGAATTGATTTGAAAAGCAAAAACGATTTAAAAAACATTTTTAGTCGCATCATCTGCTGAGGTCATTAGTGATTAATACATGTTACAAGGAAAATAACATTACATGCGCTTTATTTGGAAAATAAAATTACATGCATTGTTATACAGGGTTAAGCTTTAACCGTTACGTTGTATAAATACCAGCCAATAATTTACATTTCCTTGCAAAAAATGTAGTTTGGTTAAAAAGTACTTTTCGTTACTAAATAATTGCGTTGGATTCAATACAGGATACAACAAATACAATTTATAATCCATTAAAGACATTGATAGCATTCCAGTATTTCAGAAACCTCTCTTGATGATTTAAACATTCAAGAATATTTCAAACTTTTCTTCGTCTAAATGCTTAAGTTCGTACTTTAAAAATAGTGGACACTCTTTGATTAAATGACGAATGTTAAGTGGAATATTACAAGTATCGTAATTAAGAGGCGTGCTGCATGTTATGAGGTATAAATTACTAAGAAAGACCTTTATTCTAGTTACCGGTACGTGTACTTTGCTGTTGAGGACGACTGCTTAAATTTTTTTTTCTTGAAAGTATCAAAATAGTTTGTTAAAGTTAAGTCAAAAAAATGAAGGCCTGCAGTTTTGTATTTCCCAGGAAATGAGTAAATAATCTACTAAAAAACTGGAAAAGATAAAAAGGGAGAGGATCTAGCTTGACTCGTACGCCTACATTTCAGAAAATAAAGAAGATGAAAAAACACATGCTTGACCCGTTTATACACTAAGCGTTTCCGCGCGAACATACTGAATGTGTTCTGGCGACGGAACGTGAAGCGGAGATAGCTGTCTCTCTGCGTGGTAGTCATCTTCTTTGTCTTGTGTATACAATGATCCACTCAACCCTTCCTCCCAGTAATATCACGAATCGTCTACCATTGTAAAGTATGTAAGAATAAACGAAAATAAGTAATATTCTACGTCGAGTCGGCTCGTGAAGTTTGACGGAAGTGATTTTCGACTCTCCTAATATGTATGATAACTATGGTAACAAGTATGGTAACTAGTATGATAACAAGTTGTTAGTCATGTACGCTAAAATTAATATTTTTTTAGATAGCGTAAAACGACTACTTTGATATAAATTGAATAATTATAATTGTTCAAAACAAAATTATTTTTCATAAATTAACTAATCGTTAAATAATTGTTTCCGATTCAAAATCCAGTCATTGTATTGCTGTTTACCGACATTCTTAGTTCGTCTTCTAGACATAACAGTTAAAAAGGTTTGACTCGATAATTCGATAAGGTACTGTTAATTTATTGCACTATTTATAAAAGAAATAATTTTCAATAATATTTTAAGTTATAAAAAGTTAACAAAACAGCTTACAAATTTTTTTCTGTATACTATATCAATATATTTTAATTTTCCTCTTGTCAGAAAAGAAAGTAACAATGTAGTACATTTTTTTTACAAAAATGAGTTCATATTTTTTCTCTTTTCGTGAATATTTTCTATGTGACTTTTCTTTAAACAAAACGGTAATGAAAGAAAAAAGAAAATAATAATAAGGCCAAAAAAGTGTTCCTTGGCATTTGAATATATAATAATAGGAACGAAAGCATTAAGAGAAAAGCTGACGGAGCAAAGATGAAGAAGAAGAAAAAGAAGAAAAGCTAAACAATCTTAGTATATTTGTGCTGCGAAATGCCTTTACGTCAAGTATCGAAATAAGAAAGGGTGGAACGAACTTTTGGTACCCTTTTTTGACAAATTAAGAACAATAATGAAGATGATAATTAAAAATGATTAATAGTTAATAAGAATTCTTCAATTATTTAATATAGTTCGATTCGTATTTATCCATAAATATTAGAATGTTTGAAATACCTCTTGACCTCTAAGACTTGCTTGGTGTTTGGGATTAACACATCTGGCCATCAATGAATAGAATTCTTCTCTAAAGTCTATTTATCTTCTTTTGCTCCCTATCTTTTTGTGTGACACAGAGACCTTGGGAAGACACTACTGCGTGTTGCCTTTTATGGCTGTAGATTCTTCTTTGGAGGTCTCTGAACATTGCATTCGTTTATCGCGTGAATTCCTATATTCTAACTATATTTTGGAATATAACGTTCAGAATGTCGATAGCGACAATTTGAACTTCCTAATTGGGTAACTGTTATTAATTTGGATTTCATGTTACATCACGTAGACTTACTTCTTTGGAGACCGTGGCCATACAATAACAAGTGTGGAGCAATGTGATTACTTGCATGTGTGGCATTGTTAAGATTTAAGACTCATTTTGTGCACCAGAAATATTAACGTATCTCTACGTCTCACTTGTGCCGTTTAAATCATAAATATAATTTTACGGGCAATTATTGCAGAGAAACATTATGGCTGGATCATTTTCATTGTTTCAAGCATACTGCCGCAGAGTCTATAATATTGAGTAAAAATATTTCAATATAATTTCAAAGCCGCCAGTTCTACATAAATCGCTTTACTGCTTACGCGTACCTTTTTATATGCATTTCTCTCTCCAAAAATCGCGAAGAAATCACCGAGAGAGATGGCTTACGGCATCAACTGATGTTACTGCAGTGCCTGGGTGCCTGCAGTGGCCGGGCCACGAGCCGCGCGCGATTTTTCTTCATCTTCCGTGTCTTATCCTCACCTCTTATTTATACACACATGTACAACACTACAAAACATGACGGTAGACCGGGCGGGAAATTAGAGCGTGCCCGGATGGTGGAAGATACCTGGTTGGCGGTCCCCGCTAGCCGACTGATAAGTCGGCGCTGGATCTCGCCATTCATTGAGGGAGTGATCACCGCCACCTCCAGACGAAAGAAACATCCACTACATTGACGGGACTAGTAACCATAGCAGTTGACGCGCCCGGAATCAGTAGTTAGTCAGAGATATCCGCATATTGTCGCATGTTCCTATCTATATATCTTTAATTTAGGTGTATTGTAAAAACATGATTTTTTTATATTTACAAAATAATTGTATAAAATATGATTCTCATGCAGACTAACAAGTACGTGAAAAACATTTCGAAAGCAGTAAGATTTACAAACGTCGACATTAAACTACGATACAAATGTGAATGAACTCGAAATTTAATTATTTAATTAGATATCGAACTATGTTTCCATGAAATATTTAAAACTATGAAATAGCAATGCGATACATGAGCATGTATCGTATTGTGGCGTCGTTAACACGAGGGCCAGAACCGTTAGGTTGGTGAAAGTACGCTGCGGGGGAGGAAGGGGTTAAGCCTGAACATCCGGAGTTTGCGCTCTGGCGGTTGACTCATGTAGAGCCGCAGAGCCACAAAAATACCGTTGGCTGTAAACTCCGAGGATGCTAGCTAGCGTGCCTCAACCGGAAGCAGGCGAGCCAACCCTGAGAATCCAGAGTGGGGGCGTAAACCAAGGCTGGCCAGCGAGTCTCGCGCCAGCCGGCGAGCCTATCTATGGAACAATGGTGGGGGTGTCAGCCTCAACTATTTAACGCGGCGCCATCTGCGCCCGCGTTCTCATTCAGTTTGCATCGGGTAGCTTGTACGTGTATGTACAAGGAGGGTGTAGGAGTGAGGGCGAGATGTCCGGAGAGTAAGGGCCAGACAATCTCACGTGCTGTAGGCACACGGTCGCCACGACCGGGTTAACTTTTGGCGTCAGGCCATGTGACGGTAATTGTCACGGGACAGAGGTCCGACGGCGCGCATCACGCGTGGCTTGTATTTTCTGCGGTAAAGCAGTGTTCCGAAAGGAAAAGGTTGCCGGAGTGTTTTAATATTAGCAATTCATTGTAACTTGTACATAATCTTTGATTATATCATTTTTATTTTGTTATTGAAATGTATTTCTTATTTCACTACGTCACAGTATCTTTGCGTACATCTAGTCATGAATGAAAACTTGATACTTTCCTTTTTTCATATTAATGGAGAAATGGACCGCCAGCCAGAACCCCACTGCCATGCAAGCACCACCTCGTTAAGGCTTGTGGTTTATAATGAAGTGATGCGGCGAAGACAATCTATTATTTTCGATTGTGCTCCATTGTGAATGTTCCCAATGCTTGCTTTTCAACGAGTTGTGTATAATGAATGATTTAAGTGTCGTGCCTTTTTTGAAGCCCGAAGACAGGAATCGAAGGCTAAACAAGCTAAAAGGGAAGCTGATTATCTTTTCTGTATTTTTTATTTTGGGTATAGAAAACGGAAATAATTTTAAAGGAAAGTGTTAAGAAAAGTTTAGGCTCTTAATAATTTGATAACTCGTTAGGTAGTTGGTGTAAAATGGAGTCTTCTGGCAGAAGCACGTATGCTGGGGCATTGATCTCCAATAGCGAGAGATGATGTCATGAATGCGAGGGCGATCGTTATCTTGGACCCTGCTGGATAATCGAAGACTACTGTGGACTACAGTTGTTAGATGTAATGTATGTAATGTAACGGACAGACAGAAATATTGAGAGAGAGAAATTAGTGTATTCAAGTAATATATTTTATTGCCACAGACTTGCTTATTATGATTATTTTCTTCTATTTTTGATATTTTTCAGTGATCGGATAGACTCTGGGATAATATATCTATTGGGTGAAAGAATTGTTGAATTAATTTTTAAATTACTGTTCCGTAAAGTGGGTTATAATTTACAAAATATCAATTCATACAATTTTTCTATTTCATAATTTGGCATCACATGCCCTAATTCAATTTGGAAAATCATGACGTGTGTATGACTAAACTTAAGATTTTTTTCAGATAGCTTAACACGATTACCTTAATATAAATTGAATTATGAGAATTCTTCAAAATGAAATTATTTTTCGTAAATGAAACACATGTTAAACAATTTTACGTTTCCTGAGGACAAGGTGAGTTGCATTGTTTTCTCTAAGGTAAATTTGGTTCTAGGGCCACAATATTTCCGTACTTTCCATAGTTTCTCCACCAGGTGCAAAAGAGTATAAAAAGTTCTACCTCCTTTTCAGTAGAAGCCATTTGTCAGTACCACTAGTCAGGCAAGTGAAAGGCTTGTTTTCAACATAACCGAAAAATTTCCGGAGTCCAACGTCCTCGGTCTCTGCGCGGATTTTACAAGCCTCCACCTTGACGCTTTCTCTCTCTCTCTCTCTCTCTCTCTCTCTCTCTCTCTCTCTCTCTCTCTCCCTCTCTTTCTCTCTCTCTGTCTCTCCCTTTCCCTCCCTCCCATTCTCCCTCCTCTTTCTCCCTGCATTAGTGTCACAACCTTCGACGGCATGCGGACTCGGGAATAAATGTCGATGGCTGGGCGCCGGTTATTTTTAGTGCCTGTAAAAAACTCTGACTACTTTATGGAAGTTAGGAGTCGTGGATAGCGGCTGGTTGTTCCCCTGCAAGCCCACGGAAGCTCACTGCTTATTTGAGTTGGGCGGCTCGCCGAAGCGTGCGGAACAAGTACGGGTGGCGAGGGCAGCTGCCTCATCGCGAGGCACCCCCGACACGCACCCCTCCTAGCGGCGGCCGCACGAAGCGGCTAGCCCCCCGCCCCGTGTTTTCATTACTTTGCTGCTCCCGAGTGCAAAGTCTACGAATAACAATGAGCTACCTCCACACATGTCTCCTTGCTCCTCGTTCCTTGGCTACTGCGCGCTAAGAATAGACTACTATCGGTGTGCTCTTGTTCTCGGTGATAATTGATTGGTATGCATTTATTCGAAATTGATTTGAATGACGCTGACTGAGCGATGAAACTGCCCGGTATTTTGCATACGCATAACGTAACCCTGCTATTGCTTACGGTGTGTTCGGAAAATGCACGCAATTTGAACTGGCGTTCATTATCATTCGTCACGTACTTGTTTCCGTGCAAACGTTCATTACTTCTAGAAAATATTTCTTTTTTTTCCTTTCCTCAATTTGTGTGGATATTGGTTGCTTGGTTGTTAAAGGGCAAGTGCCTAAAGTCGCATTCAGCGATGACTGAACACATAAAAACTAGTTCCAGCACAAATTGAAGTCGAAGCCACCGAATATAATACACGTAAATGCGTGTGTATATACATTATTTTTAAGTCTGACTATAATTTTCTACACCGTTGAGTTTGCTTTTCAGGGGTACTAGTTCCATTTTTTTATTTGGAACTACTGTCGGTAATACTGATATAGTGATAGAATCATTCGATTTATCGCATAGTAACGATGATAATATTTATGATGACCGTACATAAGCAAGAAATTCTTGTTCTTAAAGATACAAACACGTACCATTTAAAATTCCTTCTTGTATCCCATTCTATGGCCAGTGAATACCGTTAACAAGATCATTGTTGTTGTTTCCTTTCGTTATAGACACCAGAACGACTTATTAGAAATAATTCGATTCCATTTTGAGATGTACTCCATTTTCTTCATGCTTCGGTTTCCCTGTCGAGACATTTTAAGGAATTATTGTATGGGAAACTTTGGTTTCTACATTTATTTCATTAGAAAAGTGTCTTGGGGCATTAAGAGATTTGCGCTTAAAAGTCTTCTACATCTTTCAATCAACAAATTCAACATTGTCCATACATCATTAATAAGATAGAAGAACTCTAGGATATTTCCCCTTCATGAAACGAATTGAAATTTTCCCTAACATAATTTTTTATTTAAAAGAAAATTTAATAATAGTAATTATTAGAAATTTATAATGTAACGTTACCATACTGAATATATGTTCACATATCTTAAAATTAACACAATCTTTATTTTTTAGTATTTATTATATATTATGCTTGCAATTTATTTTCGAACACAACTGTTTCAAAATGTGCAACTGCAGTGTTCGCATTGAAAATATGCATTCTCTTATTCAATTTATGCAATTTGCATTACTTCAACGAGTATTTTTACACTTCGGTTGTGAGAATGAGGCAGGTGTTTGGTACTGCGCCGCTTCGGACAGCATAACTTGGTTAGGCGAGCGCGTGCTTCTTAAATTAGGAACCTTCTGGTGACCCCCTTTACAGTGATATCATGATCCGTTATCTCTATTTATTTCAGACAATGCAATAAAGCAGCTTCAGTGGCATGCTCCGTTTCTGGAACACGAATGAACGAATAGAAAGCAAGCTTACTGCATTTTATGGTTGAGTTATGTGGCCTCGCGGGGAGTTAGGTGGCATGGCGACTATTTTGAACACAATATTGTCGACTCGAAGTGGTTCGATCGAAACGTGTTTGTGTTGGAAGTTGATTTTGCGTGGAATTAACGGAAGTTTACCATGCGAATCGTTGTGCACTGTATATTTTGCGATTTGTCGTTAGCCACGCCGCATTCGTGCGTTAGCGGAGAGACCATCGCTAGTATTTAACAAATAAATTTACAGTAAATCGTGCGTTTCAGTCTGTTTTCATTTCACACTTTTTCTCGCGTGGAACATCTATGAATTGAATAGTTGAAGAAAAAATTAGTAGGTAGAGCGGCTTTGCTTTGCAAAATGTATTTTAATCGTTTGTCAGCTGGAAAACATACTTTCAATGCTCTGCCTGCTGTAAAATTATCGAAAGATACAGAATAGAAGGCATTGCAAAACACGTTTTCGTCATTTGTATTGCAAGTTGACATAATCAGGTAAGAGCATTCGTAACTTCTTCACGGTTTTTCATGGTTGATAGTCATGGACACGACGTATTAATTCAAATTCAAAACTTTGTATGGAAAGGTCGGAAGTTCGAATCCCGTCATGGGCTTGAATATTGGTATCGTGTTTTGCATTCTGTGTCGTAATGTGGCTCGTCTTGTGACGGGTTAATTTCCAAAATATAGTTCCCATGCTTGTCAGAGCTGTTAACTTGTTAGGGCACTCCTCTACGAGTATTTGTAGTAACCGGTGAGAGGAGAAAAGGGTACATTTTCAATATATCTCAAAACAGATGCCACTAATGAAGATACTGTTTGTCATTGGCATTGTGAAAATTTTAACTAGCTTGGAAGTGTACTAAAAATGGATATAAAATTTGTCATTGAAATGAGAAAGCTGGTATTTTATGGCCGGGTTACTTCAGTGAGTATTATACAATGAAATATGCAGTGTAGTTACGTAATTATTTTATCTTTGCATTTTCACTTCTGTGTAGGTCTTCCTTTACGTACATTGGAGTTCTTGAATTCCTGCCTGCAATTGTTTGCCAACTGCTTGATCGTCTTTGTGTGTGTGTGAAGAATTCTCTTTAGAATTGAAATATGGATTTAAAACAATGAAATATTTTATCATGCAATGGAAAGCTTTACAATAGCTTGTAGTGGAGAAAACTAATATTATGCTTACCGGACTGCTTAATAACATGCACCGCCTTTGAAACAAAATGCTGTTTTAAAAAAATACTTCGAATCGCAATGCATTCCAGAATCAAACACGTTGATTCATGCTTAGAAAATATGCCATCAAGAAATCAGAAGAGGGTATGTGACATGAAAATCGAGAAGTTGCAGTCGCGTAATGCATGCAGCAGAGAGAGCAGGGGGGTCAAGGACCGATCTCGTGGTGGCGGCGTCGGCGTCAGCATCGGCGTCGGTGTCGGTATCGTCGACCAAGGCTGCGCGTCGCGCCGCGCTGCGCCGCGCCTCGCACGCCCCGCGCCAGCTGCGACCCCGCCCCAGGATATTGCCTCCCGGCCCCCGTTTGAATAACATAAACCTGCGTGATAAGGAAACAGAGAGCAGGCGTGTCTGGCATTGAAGAGCGTGTGCAGACCCGCGCGGCGCGAGGCGGCGCGTTGCGGATGGAGCAGTGCGATGCGATGTCATGCGATGCGGAGCGGAGCGGGCCGGAGCGGGGCGGAGCGCGCACCGAGAAAGGAGCTGCAGCCACGAGGGCGAACGAGGCATGAGAGGACGATTCGAGACGATCCCACGACGGAGGCGTTGGCGGTGAGGGAAGGAGCGCTTTAGACCGGCTGTACTCAATGTTAATTTTTTTTGTGTAGTGCGCGTTATATAAATGTATTGTAAGATTTCTTTTGAATCGTCGATTGGTTCTCGACATAACGTTCAGATTGCCATTAAAACGCGACATCGGTTTAGTGTGGAACGGACAGACGGACGGACGTGTGTGCGTTTGAATTTTTTTAAAATTAGAATACCACAAACGTGTATTTCGGTCAAGTTCGCGACATCATGCAGCATTACACAACTATTCCCATACTATTTGTATATAGTACACATAATCTGCATATAGCACTAATCTACAAGAAAGTAAAATAAGTTCCTAATTTCGTCCATCATGCTCATAATTTCCTCCTAAATATTTTGGTGAGTGAAAATCTCAAAAGTGGATCTAATACCAACTACATGATATATCAATTTTTTTTTAATTATATTGTTCTGCATTTATAAAATATCACAAACTTGCATTCTGTAAAACCTACACAACTAAAAAACGTTTTACACCTGATAAAAATGTAACAAAAAATAACTTGAATCATTACAAAACCTATAATTCCTTTTCCTTCTAGCGTGTATTTTTTATTTACTAGTAAAATATATAAGGAAAATCAGTTAATAGAAAGGGGGGGGGGAGAGAAATGTAGTTATCCCCTCTTCTGTTAAGCTGCGCACGCCTATAGGTAGGGCACGTTACATTTTCTTCAGAGTATTCTATGTTGACATCCGATCGAAATTGGAGTCTGTACATCATTACGTATTGGAATTTGTAGAGAGTTGAAACAACCGCACCTGTTTAGACACTATGCTTCTAACAACAAATGGCTTTCTTACAAGTTTTGCCTGGTTTTGGCTACAAAAGAGTTACGGTATATTCTCACGTTGAAAATATGCTGTTTTCCTACATTTCTGAAAATTAGTTAAGTCATTTGTAGAGTGGTCTAAAATCACCTGGCATTGTTCTCATACGGGGGTTATTCCGAGAATTCCGTACATCAGATAAAATTCAAAGCTCAAATTTCCTGTATTCACTATTGTTTGATTGCGAGATTCAGTGCTGCTCGGAAAAATGGTGGGCAGGATGGCATTTATCGATTATTATGGTCAATTATTTGCGGAATACAGAGACGGTAACCGATCTTTCAGTTGTCTGTGTGTCCGCGAGAGACGACTAAACTGGTTTATTCCGTTGACATTCAATACATACTGCGATGGAGGTCTTTGCGCTAGCCGGTACCAATTTAGGAAAGTAATGTAATCGCTGGTTCTAGCGGAAGGAAATCTCCGAAGCGCGCGTTGCCGCACCGCGCAGGCAGGGCAATAATAGTGCAATCATTCATGTAGTTTAGAAATAATTTTTCAAACGTTAAAGGGTTTCATTGTGGGTTTTTAATATGCCTATAGTCGATTAATATTAGTGTATTTTTTAATCTTAAATTTCATTTGTTTTTAACAACAATCTATCTTTAGATACCTATCTTTAGTTGTAAATACTGTAAATTAACTTTTACACCTCCACAAACGTAATGTACAGGTACATGGCCTTTTATGTAATAATAATAATAATAATAATAATAATAATAATAATAATAATAATAATAATAATAATAATAATAATAATAATGACGATCAAATGTCCGAAATCGCTAAGACTAATGCCATAGTGGTTTCGGACCAGAAGATCGCAGGTTCAAGTCCCGTCTCGGGCATGGGTGTTTTTGTGTATGTCTGTATGAGTGTGTCATTATCATCATAATTTCATCTTCCATACCCCCGGGGCTGGCATCCTTGGGGAATAAAAATAAGACAGCTAAATGCTGGTCCTCAATTAAAGTTACATGCATCTGCCACCGCCATAAAGATACTGGGCTACGGTAAATGCAGGATACATGCATGCGTGGTCCTAGTCGGCCTATTCGCGAGCGAAATAATAATAATAATAATAATAATAATAATAATAATAATAATAATAATAATAATAATAATAAT
>BOPP01000004.1:8764019-8819592 GCA_017312745.1 Gryllus bimaculatus | reverse complement strand
AAGGGGCGCCGGCAGATGACGCAATCCACGCGCAGCGAATTCGGCAGGTGACGCAATATTCGTAACATGAACATTTTATTGGATTGGCCGGGCAACCACATAAAATAATTTTTCATTACTTCGCGTTTTTTTTGTATTTATGTTATGTAATTATAAAAATAATAATGATGCAATATTTGTTGATGAAAAATATGTGACTGAGAAAATGTGGAGAGATTTGTACGGAACCATTACGCAAGAATGAAAATAATTTCTGTGTATTTGTTTGTGTGTGTGTGTGTGTGTGTGTGTAGGTGTGCATGTGTATTATGTCACGAGGCGGTTGCTGATGATATGTTGAACCGCATGTAACGATTGGTACGTTGTCGATTTAATGAATCTCTCTTCTCTCTTAAGGTGGTAATCGTTTCATAGTATTTCATGTAATCAGTTTGCCTGGATTTATATACTCATTCAGGCAATATGTACACTCACGAGAATCAGAGTATAGAATTCGGTACAAGCGGATTAGGTTTTCGATTTCAGGGGAAAAAGCTTGGTCTTGAGTCCTCAAAATTCATTATGCTTCATAAGACTGGTCCATATTTGAAACCGTCCCGCTAGAACTTCGTTAATGGCCGAGTCATTTAATAATTCCTTGGGTTTGCTTTTGAATAACACCTATCGATTTTATGTTTATTAACACTACGCCAATGCATAAAAAACTTACAAAACTCAAAAGTCGTCGTCTTTTAGTTAAGTGCAAAACTTGTATTTAGAAAATAGTCTATTTTTACCTGTAACAATTTCATGAAGGTGGTTTACAAGACTACATATTGAAGTAAAACAAATTGCCGTCTGTCGCGAAAATATTTTCGCTAACGTTAAAAAAGCTCTCCTGCAAAATAAATGCTTTTGAAATGCAATATGTTTATTTGGAATTTTCGCGAACTACACATGCGATGAGTTATGTTGTGAACGTAGCACAGTAACGAGTACACGGCTTGGAGCGTAATCCGAGCGATCCGCACTAAACGACCGTTCAGGCAGTACTGCTGCTCGCCGCAATCTAGACGCGCAGCTCGTCTCTCAGCTCGTCCCGTGAGGTTCGTCTCTCGCCTCTCCGAGAGGTCCGAGGACGGGGACGGGGACGGGGGCGTCTGCTGTTCTCCCCGCCATTGCGACGATCGCGCAACAGACGCGTGGCTCTGGGTGCCCAGGACGATCATCGCGTGCAAGTGCTTGCGCAAGAACATTAGCCCGCTCGTCCGCACTCGCCCTTCACCGCGCGACCGCTGGTAATGGAGGAAAATGGATTGTGATGAAGCTGTCCACCTGCGGGCGCTCGTGCAACAGACGCACTTCGGCTTGCGCTCTTTTAGCGTTCGCGGAAAACCCTTGAAACAACTCCGCTGATTGAACGAGTAGCCAGTTGCCACCATTTAGCTGTAAATTAATTTCCGATAAATATTACATGTACAGTACAATTTGGTAAATCTCTCAGAACATTTTAAAAGAAAATTAGGGACTTATTTCCCACCCAGACGTAGAAAACATAAACGAGACTTGAAATTCTCGCGCGGGATATGAAATTGAAACTTACTCACCAAAAAATTACTTTGGTGCTGTGTCAATTTTAATTCAACGTAGATTACATTTTATTAATGTATTCCTGTATTTTTAGCTATATTTTCTGTGTGATCGGTTTTATAAGAAAGGATATTCCTTAATAATGATTAACATTCTTACATATTTTGTGAAAAAATGTTATTCCTTAAGAAAAATAGTGGTGTACAACAGTACACACTTCCTCCCACTATTTCTAACTTTTGCCATTTACAAAAATTCGGAAAGTTCAACGCAAATATGACCTGCGTAATTTCGTAATCACCGTTTTCTCCATCCGAAGAAAAAATTATTAAAAACAAAATTTGGAGCTGTTTACGAGAAAATAATTGTTTATAAACTGCCTATATTTCGAGCTACATTATGCAAAAATTCACAGTTTCGAAAAATTTTGTACCCATAGTTCAGGATGTGATTGAAGAATAGAAGGAAAAATATCTATCTTCAATATTGCTGTTGTAGGAAGATGCTGAAAAAGGTTTTAACTTTTGCAATATTCTGTAACTCATAGTTCAACGAAAATGAGGCCAGCACCATTTTTTGAAGCGTTCTTTATTCTCTCCGAGGAAAAAGTTTATTCAAAGAATTTGGAGCCGTTTTCGAGAAATTTTTCAAAATTGTGTTGCGACTTGATGTAAAGTACCCCAAAAAATCAAAATATTCATTTCAAACTCGCAGGACCTCAAGTTCGCCCAGATTGATCGCGGGATATCAATTTTGGAGAAAATCTGAACTGTCGGTAATAGCGTTAACCATACACAGATGAAGTGGTCCGAGAAACAGAAATCATTATAATGTAGCCTATATCTTAAGTGTGCTGACATTTTCTTGGTTTGTACTTTCGTTGGTTGCGTGGGCTTCCGCGCAATGTCTTTTGAATTTTGGCTATGTGAGACGATCCACCCTGAGTGGACGAGTTTTGCTGTTTCAAGCATTAACAGAATGACTCGTTACTTAAGATTTAATATACAGTTATAGTGAGCAGATGTTTTCTTTTTCTTTGGGGTATATATTCCATGTGGAAACTCTCCGTCGAAAAATTGTTTTCATAAATGTGTGTGTGTGTTTTTGACTATTAAAAACCGTTACTGAAATCGAGTACTTTTGTATTAGGTAAGAAATTAGGTTTCGACATAACGCGTGAAATTTATTGTTGTGAAACTAAAAGTTAATGTGATAGTATTATATAAATTTATATATATGAGGGGAGGGTTAAGAGGGGGAGGGGAAGGGATGTGGGTATGAACCAGAATGAGGCTTGCATCTGAGTCGAAGCCCGTTTCCTTCCCCGAAGTTCGAAATTAACTTGTACCTGGAGAAATGTTTTCAAACATGTAGTATTCGTTTAATACTAAAAGTAAAATGATTTGCTCCATGAATTTGTAAATACCACAGAGGTTATCTGTTGCCAAATGGACGAAATATATTTGTATCAGATTCCATTAAGTGCCTCACGTTGAAGCATTTAGAAAATTGTTTGAATTGAATGAGAACGAAATCGCATGGAGAAGAATAGTACTACTTCCAGAAATAAAACGTCGTATGGCGTCCGTGGGACATTCAGGGTAATGGTTCAGTTAGATTAATTCCGTTTTGTCGGAATGTAGGGTACTCCGTAGGCAGTGGAGAATCGATGTTGCCGTAATAGACTATTGGAGAGCGTGTGACGGGTCGGCCCGTGATCTAATTAGGATAGTAACTAACGCGAGGTCCAGATCTCTGGTTTGCGTTGATTACTCGATTGTTGAAATGGCCGCCAGCAACGAACCCCAGCGGGAATGCTAGTTTAATGATGATTATACATCTCACACAAACCACAGATGTACAATGAGTTTCCTGTTTCCTTGTGGTTTTGATATGATGCATAGTAATGTGCCTGTGAAGTACGTGGTATGACTCAATTCAGATCTCTGTTTCAGTTCTCGTTTCTGAGCATATGCGAGTGGAGCAGGCGTACGCCTTTACGTTCTCTTCTTTGAAGAGCAGCTGATCACTGTGGTGATATCCCTTTTCCTTTTGTTGTGTGAAAGATTGGCATAAGATGTTCTTGTAGTTGATAAGGAATGGTGATCACGTGGCATGAATGATAATGAGAGATAAATGGTGATGAATGGGATGAGGGTTCAAATGGGATTGGTATCTTTGTGAGAAGCGAACCACACCATAACCTTCTGGTGAAACTACCATGCCTTACAAGGAATTCGCTCCCGCAGCTACTCTGCGTAGTCGGCCGCTGCTCCAAGACCCTCCAATTCCTTAGTATGGTGCTGTGAGTAAAATAGACATGGTTAGTACTGACTTGTAGATGAAAGAACAAAATTGTAAGAGCGATTTGGAATACTTGCCGAACCCACTTTACCAAATGGAGGTACAGTTGCTGGCTTCAACATGAATCGGTCGTTTCCGTAAAATGATATTTATGTTAAGTAGGACTTACTTTTCGTGAAACTGAGATATTCATACATCCAACACAAAATGTACTATCGATTTTCAATTTCATAAGCACCTCATTACAAAACCAAATAGTTTATGAACAATACTATGCTACAGCTGTTCAACAATTCTTGCGTTTTACTTTTCTCGGCAATAATGCAGCAAAATAGGATCAGATTATATTGTAGCTCCCTTTTCTAATTTTTAATCATCAAGATAATTTCGTGTCTTTTAAGACACTGTAGATTGTGGTGATGCATACTGCAATTGATCATGTGTGCTCTTAAAAAATATGTCTAGAACAACATTTAAAAAAATAGAGATATCGGAAAAGATTACGTTAAAATCTCGCAATCTTGTGGCTAGAACACTTATGAAGAAAATTGTTAATTGTTGCATTTTCCTCTGTGAAATAAAATCTAATTCCATTTTAAATACAGTATTTGCACATGAGCAACTTTATCTGAGTCTTTTCACTGTCTGGTGAATGTCGCAACGGCCTTTGCTTCCCGTTGCGCCTCCGCCGTATATCTGCCTAGTCGTGGCTGTTACGTCGGGAACGGGCGTCGTGCCTAGCTTTGCGGTGCTTTCATCAGTGGCGACTGACGGCTGTCAGCGTGCGGGCGTGGAAGGGAGTGCGTTCGGACGGGTGAGAGGGCGGGCGGGCGGGCGGACGGACGAGCTGTCGTCAAGAGGGCGGGTGGTCGGACGCGGGGGAGGACAGTTGTTTAGTAGGTCGGTGCCCAGCAGCCGTTTCGCTGGCAGGCGTTTGGACGTTCTGGACCCGGGCGATGATGTTGCCAGGCATTCGGGCCATTTATCCCAATAGGACGACGAGGCCGTGAATCAGCCTACCAGGCAGCCCTGGAAGTGGTTCATGTCTGTAGCGGTGGCACTTCACAACCAACGCTCGGCGACCACCGCTCTGTGCTGTTCTCGCTCGTCTGGCGATGATCACGGTACAGTGAGTGGGAACGAAACAGCAAGCATTTCGCGTAATGACAGCAAGCATAATCGCGTGATGACAGGGCTTCTCATGGCATTACTAATTGTTTTTATTGGTTAATTTAAAGTCAGTAACAGTTAAAACCTGTGTGTGATATGTGGAAAAGGGGTGCAATCCGTGACTTTTACCATATTATTCTAAAACTAAAAAATGTAGGATTTCCTTATTCCATTATAATATAGGGGGAACTGGAGCACATTGAGACTTCTTCTAAGAATTTTTTGGAGCCCAGAAAACAGAAATTTCAACTTATTTTTTCATGTGATATCAGCAAAACTAATCTAGTGTGTCATTAAGAGACAATCGGTGTTTTTGTAGGTTTTCTGCATCGAATGAAAACAAACTTTTTTAAAATCCTTTTGTATGAATGTTCCCCACCCCGCGGTACATTGTCTTAGGGCACTTTTACATGGGGCACTTTGATATGTCGGTGAAAATTGGGGGAAAATAACTGCCACTGCATATTTTCTATAGAAATTAATTAGAAAACCGTATTATATTTATTTAAAGACATTCAAATTATACACAATTTATTTATATTAAATGTCAAAACGATCAAAACCAAAATGAAACGTATAAGCCTTTTATTGAATGAAGGAATTTCAAATTACTCACAATTTATTTGTTAGGAATGTTAAACCGATTAAAATCAAAATTAAATGTATATCGCCTGATGTTTTCGTTGTTCCTTGTCTGATTGTTGAATGTGGCAACTTTGTCACATTTGGCACTTACACCCCCAAAAATTGGATTGAACAACATGTTCTATGAAACACTGTATGATCTATTTAAAAGGTTGTGTTAGCAGAAAAATGCAAAAACATTTAAACTTTTTTCTTCCAGACATAACATGTATAGTGTTCTGTTTTACGCGGAAATTCGTTGCTTTGGAAAGAAATCTCCTTGGCTCAGTCGGCTATGGCTACTCCGCCGGCTCTCTCGTCGCGTGCTCGTGTGAACGACGGCGCAACTACGAAGCCTCTGCGGCGAGGCGGAGTCGTTGGAGTTAACGTGCGAGTAAGAAGCAACCATTACTGAAGAGTAGAGCCGAGTGCTCGCAGCGCACCAGTGCAAGCGTTTACATCGGGGAAATGAGGCAGTCTCTGGATCAACCCGCCCTTAACTGGTTCCTGATATACAAACCAAGAATCGAGCTAGCTCATACTCGTTCTCCGCTGTGGGATTTTACTATTCCATTTACGGGGATTACTAAGTGTTTACGAACCTACAGGACAAGTGTCGCTTCGCTACAATCCATCTTTTTCATTAGATTCTGAACTTTCCGTATGTGTGCAGAAAAAAACACAAGTCATACATTATGGTGACATTGCACGTATCTGTATTGGCGATTTTGGCCGATAAGGGTAAATAAATCCGAGGATGTGCGATTAAACTTGTAGTTGTAATTTGTGTTCACCTCAATGGGCAGTTATTGAGGTATTATCGGGATATTCTGCTCTCGATGCTCAAAGTAGGATGTTCACCTAGTCTCGGTTGAAGAATATTTGACATTCATTTGCGTCTTTGTATAGAATTAAGTGTGTCATTTTGAACAATTTCATTTTTACATCACTAAAATATTTAATAAACTTCATTATATTATTTTACTATTTCTGGGACAATGGAATATTTACTTTTCATGTCTAATAAATGCATACATAATGTTATTGATTCTTGATTGTTGTTGTCAAGTTTTACAATTTGCATTTTAATTATGGAATTGAATGTCTGAATTGACGTAGTAATATGTTACATTTGATGCTTCAAGCCTTCTACATTATCATTAGTGTTAGGTCAATGAATGAAAATCGGCGCTTTTCCCAGAATTTCAGAAGATATAATATAACTTTTTCTTATCGACAACAAATCCTTTATTCATTACTTTCGATTAATGTTATATTCCTTAGCAATGAATCGAGAAACATGTTATCATTACACTTTACCATACATTCAGTTCTTATCTCTTCATATCAACCAAAACTTTGTCGTCTCAGACAATGCTTTGTTGTAGATAGCGTGATGTAACGATTACTAAGATACGCACAGGCGTTCTCTCACTTAGTCTTACGAATATTTCTTATAGAGATTGTTTAGTCACTTTTGTACTTATTTATTGCCATCTATCGCAGTGTACTGTATGGAAGAACAGGGTTGTCTGAACAATGTGATAATGGCTGACTTCCTTTTTTTGATGATCTTTGGCCGCCTTGAGACACCTGCATTAGCGAAGCATCGACAGTGATGGAAGCCTGCTGTTTGCATGGAATGTGAATGCCAGAGAATATAATACAATCCATCGTCTAATTCATGTGTATTACTTTAGACTTCCAATTGAAGATTTAAGTTTTAAATATAGTACTGTGACTAAATAATGTGAAATCACTTTCAAAGAATGTTTAACACACGGTAACAAATGTGATGAATTACAAATAATTATTAATGGTTAATATAAAAATAGTAGTGGCCGATCCGGTGGCCGAGATCGCTAAGGCAGTAGTGCCGTAGCGATCTCGGACCGAAGGATCGCGGGTTCGAGTCCCGCCTCGGGCATGGTTGTGTTGTGTGTGTCTCTTAATGTTTGTGTGTGTGTCTATTTCATCATTCAACATCACAATTTCATCCCATCCCCCAGTGCTAACGACCCTGGGGTGTAAAAATGGAATCAGCGTACAAATGCTTATTCCCCCAATAGAAAGTAATGTGCACCTACCCCGATATTTAAAGCTGAGACCCGGTGGGATGCACTTATCGCGTGGCCCCATGATGGCCGATATCGCGTCAAATGGAAAATACAATAACGGTAAAAGTAATTAATACTTAATTACTACATACTAACTAATTGCGGTGGATAATTACTACTAAAGAAGATTTTTATTTAGAGTCTAAGATGTGACAGTTTTTATCTCCCGTTATTTGCGGAACATCGTTGTATAGGTTTAACATAAGAAGACCGAGGAAGATGCGAATGCAGTTAGTGTTCTCCGTGACTGGCTATTCGGCTATTCCCTCCACAAAAACCCAAGATCAGAGGCAATTAGAGGATTCCTTGAAAGAGCGCGTGTTGAGGGGCAGTTAGAAGGGTCCGCCATGCGGGCGGGGATGGGACGCCGCTCTTCGCCTTTGTTCTCTCTGCAGTATGGCGTTCTTCGAATACTTCTGGTAGTCTTATCTTTTATTTTGTATTCTTGACGTGGAATCCCAATTTGCCTCAAATTCCTGCATCCTCAAAGATATCGCTTCTGCTAATATTTGGATGAAACCCTTAATTAAAATTATTGTTGTGTGGTTGGCGATCTCCAAAGGGGAACTTCCAATGTGTACGTGTGGCGTATGTTTATTTTTTTTTCTTTTGATTTCGTAATGTGTTGTTATGAATTACCTGATAGGACCCTATATAATACAACAAATTTGCTGAAATGTATGTGGTTATGTGACTTAATAAATTGTTAATTGTTAAATTTGGCACATCACACTATTTTATTGAGCTTACCATGTAATCTCTGGCGTTCACGTGAACGCAGGTGAATATAGGCTCGATGAAGTCGATGTTAACGTGCGAGTAAGGAACAACGATTGCAGACGGGTAGAGCAGAGTGCTTGCTTATAATCTAGTGGAATGATACCCTTAACCTCCACTTGAATTGCTTACTGCTTCCTACGCGTGAGTATTAATGACCACTCCGTCATGACTTCTGAATTTCCGCATGCGAACACATAGTCTTCGATTCCGTGCTTCCTAGCCGTATCTCCATACGTAGCCTGTTTGAGCAGCCTGTCAGTAAGCTGCGGCCTCACTCGTTACCACTTCCGCTCCTGCTTCGGCTACCGCTTCTCTGTTGCCCATGTCCACGCTCCTTCTACTCCTGCAGCCTCTCCTGCTCTCGAATCTTCTCCCACCCCTCCCGATCCATCTCCGCTCCTGTTGCTCGTCCCGCCCCCGCTCCTCTTGCTCCTCTCGCTTGTCCCGTCCCCGCTCCTTCTACTCCTTGCCTCTCCCGCTCTTTCTTCCGCTCCTTCCGCTCCATCTCCCGCTCCTGCTCTAGGTCTTCTCGCTTGGTCCGCTCCCGCCCCTGTTGCTGCTTCCGTTTCTCCTCTCACTCCCGGCCGCCCTTTCACTCCCACTCCCGCTCCCCTCCCTCCCGCGCTCCGCTCATGCTCCCGCGTCGGCGCTGGCGCGCGCGCCGTCCCGCAGGCGCGCCTCGCCGCCCGAGTGGCCACGGGAGGAACATTCCAAGTGTGCGCCGTTCTTTTGTGAATATGGAAACGTTCATGATTTTGTAATTTATTGATGCGTCTCTGACGCCGGCTGCACGGCCATACATGTTTAAAAACGTTGTTAACAATTTCCCTATGGGAGTAATACCCTCCCGCCATTCCCGGCCGGATTGCGCGCTTTGCGGCACGGCGTCGCGTCGCGTTCAGGAGCCGCGCGGCGCGTGGCAACCTCGTTCTCCGCATCCTGGCGGCCGTTGCTCTCTCCTCCACCGCCGCGCATCGTGCGTTCGTCTCCCGGGGAAATTGTTCAACACACTTTCGGCTTGAGGACGTTTCAATGGGGTTCGTTTCTCCTTGCTATGTGGTCAAGCTCTTGTTTACCTTACTTTATTTCCGCACTCTGTGTTCTGTGTGATCTGTTTCTTTTTGAAGCATTTTTTGGACGTTGCCAATAGACACCCAATCACCACTCTTCTTCTTTCCCGAAATCTTTATCCAGACTTTTTGTTCCGCTTTGGGCGATGACATTTTCTTTACTACGTGTCGATTCCACTTTATTCTGTCACCCTTCTCTTAATTTTTGTCGCAACCCCCAGTTCTGAGTTTTCCAAGCAGTTTCCTGTTTTTGATCACTCCTCCATTCAGGATATTTCATTTCATGTTTCATGGTTTTGATTTTGCCTTCCCGTATTCCTGCCCTGCGTTCTCTCCCCTCTCTCTCTCCCTCTCTCTCTCTCTCCCTTCTCTCTCTCTTTCTCAGTTGCATCTCCATCCCTCCCTTCTTCCTGCTGTTCATCACCGTTGCCACCCTCGTCTCCGCCACCTGCTTATTCCAGCCGACATCCTGCCTCCCGCACACGCGCTCCTCCTCCTCTTCTTCCCCCAGCGTCTCCGCCCCTCGCACACATGTTGCCGCTGACACAAGCTGCCGCCACCCGCCCGCGGCCGCAACGCCCGACCACACGCGGACGGCCGCCAACTCAAGCGGCCTTGCGTCGCGCTGACACGCTTCCACCCGGCCGTGACGCCCCCCTCCCGGCCTCTCCCGCCTCCGCCACGCACCCCTGCCCGCCCCGTCTTCCCTCATGCGGCGCCAGCCGATGGCTTCGGAACGTCTTCAAGCACAGTGCTCAGTGCGTTTGTATAATATGTATTTTTTCAAATTTGTTTTGTCTTCTTTCATCAATATATTCGTAGGTCATCGTGGAGAAATGATAGGATGGTTTTAAAAATTAGAATTGCTCTATTTCATTGAAGTTTGCTGGTTGTATTGATTAATAGTTTTAGTTGGTACATTTTGTTTTTGCTTGAGTATTTTGGTGCCTATGTCATGATTTGCAATTTAGCTTGGTGTTCTTTATTATACTTTTCGTTATATTGAACGCAATCTGTGCACGGTTTCTTGAGTACTAGGATATCTACCTAACTCATATACGTATTAAATGTAATACTTAGCTAGTATCATAACCAGTTTCTAATATCATAAAGAAAAATATAATAAAGGACACCACCAAGTATAACGTATACCAAGTATAATTTAGTTCTGTATGGATCCTTAGCATATGTGCTATGTTAATACCTACCTGGAGAAATATTGCTCAAAAAGATGATAAATTAATACAAAAATAGGATCACCAAAATATAGATTTAATGTCTCAATAATAGAAGAATGCAGGTGAACTAGCAAACGTTGGAAGTCGAATTACGAATCATTTCGAACCATAGAATTATCTGTAGGGAAGTACCAAAGTAACGGAATTGAGAAACAGGGATGCAGCATGAATGAGTGAGGCTGAATATTGGAAATGTGGAGGGTCTGCAATGGTCAGAAATGGTGTGGAACTCAGCTCTAGGTCAAGAACTCCTGAACGCCCGTCAAGGTGATGCTCATCAACGATGGCGCTGTGCTCCCGCGGGCACATTAAATTACGGCGTAATTGCATGCGGTCCTGGCTTCCTGCTCGTCATTTGCAGTGGATTGCAAAACGCTGAATATTTAATATAGCATAATATATAATACACTTAATATAGTGGCTTACAGTAGCAAAAATGCTGCTGAACAAAACCACTCAAAATGGTTTTGGACTAAAGCAGTATGAATGAAACATTTTTGAAAGTATTTGCACTAATACTGTAATAGTATGGTATAGTTAATAGAATATACGGTACAAAAGTTTTTTTCAGATCAAGAATATCAGAAAATCTGCTGTTCCACAATTCATGAATAGCAAATATTTAATGGCGGGCGGCATCTTCTTTCGAACCTTGCTGTCACTTGACGACACCTGCGTCGTAAGCAGTGTCGAATTGAGTAGGAGTATTCAGTCATTACGCGCAGTATGAGAACAGGCTGAATAACCCAATAAAAAATTTGCATATTTCAGTCAAAACTGAAATTGTTTCATTGTTTTTAGATTTTTCTAATTTCTGGATATCTATCGAAACCATGAACACCTCTCGCATGGCCGCAGGTTGCATAGTTTTCTTTCAGTTTCAGCGCCCTTTAGAAATTACAAATATAGTAGATTGATATTTTTGGATTTTTCCCGAATAGCTGATTATCTAACGAACTAATAGACAACCCTCACATGGCCGGAGATTGTGTATTTTTTTTCAGAGTCTGCACACATTCAAAATTAGTAGTAGGCGCTTTGTAATCTGTAGGATATCTAACGAATCCTTGACACCTCTCTCTTGGCTGGATGTTGAATGGTTTTCTTGCCATTTCTGTGCTCATTGTAAATTAGTAATATAGACGTTTTAGATTTTCAGCGAAGAATTTGGGGAGATGAACAGAAGAAAGAAGACCCCATATGTTGTTTGCATTCCCAAGTAGTTATAAAATAGAAGTGTACTGACGAATATAAGTCAGGATAGTTAGACCGTAAGAGGAATTATGTTCATTGCAGTAGTGAACGTGAGATGCTCTCAGATTAGTACAGTTTTTAAGTTGACACAAGGCAAATCAGTTTTCATTTAGTCATGGGAGCAGTAGATTAATTCACGTGTTGCATCTTTTATCAATTATTTTCCCCACTTCCGCTCACGACCAGTTTTTAGAACATGCATTATTAAAAAGAACGCTTGAGAATGTCTATATGAAATATCAGAAGTACTTTCTAGACTTTTAAGCAACAATTCAAATTTAAGAGTCCAACACTTAATTTTTCGAGAGTCGCCTGACAAGATTCGAGAATCTATGAAAGCTTGTTCGGATGTCATTCACCTGCTTAAAAAATAGTTGGTGATAACGGTTATATTGTATATGCCAGTTACCTGTCTTTTCGACTTGCTGGAGATTGTTTATTTATGTCAAAACAGTTAAAACTGTGTGTGACGTGCTATGGGGAGAAGTTAATTTGAAGTTACATTTATATCCAGAAGCAAAACAAGGGGCGATCTCAGCATTTGCTCGAGGATCAGAGAAACTGGACGAAAACCTAATCGAGATGGAAGTCATTAACCCAGAAGCTGAAGTACAATACTTGTTACAAGTTCTTTACATTTATACAATACAAACGATATATAATACATTAAATGTCATTGTTAAAATTAATATTACTTTGCTTTTGGATGCACGGTGTTGTCTTTAATTGTATAGAAACAGAAGCAGCAGAAATGATTGTACTTGAGACTTTAACTTTTGTATCGAATTTAAACGTTTATTGTCATGTGGCAAGGTGTTGTAAAATAATATACATGTATTATATGGGAATTATTTGTAGTGAGCTGTTGATACTGTCACCTGATGAATATGATTACTACGTCAAGTGTTGTAGTTATAGACAACGGCATTTGCTGAAAATATATTCCCACCCTTAAGTAAGTCATTTTTGACAAAAACCAGTGATTCATATATGAAGAGACAAGGTAAAAGTAAATTACCAAGATTAATGAAGAGAGGCTTACAAGAATCTCGTGAGCGGGATTTGCTTATTATTCGTACAATTATTTTTTGTCATCTAAAAGTCTGAGAACTATAAGATGTATTTCCCCAGAATATTATGCGATATCTCAGGCGGGAATGAACATTCACGAAATATTTACAACGAGCAATGTGGAGGCTGACTGAATTTGAAAGAATTCTGAAAGCGTGGCATAAAGAACTTAATTTAGTGTTCAATTCATTTAAATGGACGTTCCATTGAAGGTTTGACTGAATTGAAAGACCTTAACATTTTGTTACCTTAACATCAGTCAATGGCACACCGTTCATTCTCAGTGAAGCGCAAAGCTGTTTGTTTGAACTTGAAAATTCCATTGAAACAGTTTTCTTTTCATTTCCTATTAATTTGTTATTTCGGAACCAATTTGAAATATCTGATATGGTACTATTTACGATTCCTTTATCGCAAAGAATATTCGTACCATCCGCAAAGAAAACTGTTCTTTCATTTCTAAATGTCGAGGGCATATCGTTTACGTATAGTAGGAAGAGAATAGGGCTTAAAATCGATCCCTGCGGGACTCCACATGCAATTGCCAAGGTATCAGAAAGGTGTGTACATAATGTTCCATTATTCCAGTAAGGTATTTCTACTTTCTGAGATCGTTGTTTAAGGTACGAACATAACCAATCTAGAGCAACACCACGAATCCCATACCAAGGTAATTTTGAAAGTAAAATACTATGATCAACGACGTTAAAAGCTTTTGAAAGTTCTAAAAATATTCCAATATGTGCTTCGTTTTGATCCATGGATGAGACGACATCTTTAAGAAAAGAAAATTTGTCTGTTTCCGTAGATTTAGATTTTCGAAACCCATGTTGACAATCTGAAAACGCGTCGTGTTTACTAAGAAATGTTTCCAATCGTACGTACAAAAGTCTAATATTTTTGATAAAACCGATAAAACCGACAAAAGAGAAATTGGCCGATAATTTTGAATTTTATTTTTGTTATTTTTTTTGAGAAGCGGCTTAATCTTAGCTGTTTTAAAATTATTTGGAAAAATTCTTGTGCATAAGGATACATTAAATATGTGAGTTAACGGGTGTATAATGGCCAGACTTTAATAAACAATCTGGAAATTCATCTAAACTGGCCGAATATTTATTTTGTAGTCTACCGAATGTTTTGAGAATTTCATAGAAAGAAATTCCAGAAACAAACATCGTGCTTAAAATTCTTGGGGAAACGTCTTATGCTAAATTTTGTGGCTGAACCCTTACTGTGATTGACCATACGAATACCATTTTCTCTTGTTCTATAATATTTCGTGTTTTCTTAGTGTTGGAGATATGACTAAATATTTGCTTATTTTCTCGTGTGTTATGTTTTCAGGATAAAGTGCTTGTTACAAAATATTCAAGTCACTCCTTGTTGTAGATAATACGCAAATGCGGAGTCCAATATTTTGAAAGATGATTATTCTTCTGTATGCATACGGAGCGCGATCATCGATCTTCTGTAACTACACTTATACTAATGGTGTGTTGAAGCTGTTCCCGAGACGCTATCGCGACTTCCCTCGATGCGACTGACGTGTTCTCGGATTCCGGAAAGATTATTTGATTACGCGCAGAGAGCAGAGGAAATGTCGACCAATCTTCATTTTGGACTTGATATATGGTGGTTGTTATTCTGTATCGCAAATGGACGTGTCTTATCTATTCTTACATGTTCCATTAACAGTTCGATAAAACATTCACGTCATCACGAACAGTCGTGTTTAAGATCGCTCCAAAATATTGATCGTACCACGCGGTCCAAAAGGCTGGCTGTCACGCAAGAATCGTTCAGAAAGTGATCTAAACGTGTCGATTGGGGCTTGAAACACCAATTTTCCATGAAAGCGGAAATGAGTTTTTTCCACTGTGGCCCGTGCAGCACGCTTGAATGAATGTATGTGTGCCATTCGGCTCGGTTTCTACACCAAACACAAACGGGACGTTCGTCGCTTTTCTTCTATTGAGCTGAACTGATCGTTGCTTTAGAGCAAGTATTGAAGTTCAAAATGCGAGTAAGTTGATTGAATGTGTTTGCGGTTATACTTCAATCAATATATGAATGATATTTACTGGAAAGGAATGAGCTGAATTCAACAGGATTTATTGCAGTCGCCCTGGGGGCAGTCACGCGCCGTTAAATAAAAATTATTATGTATGATATTCATTTCAAAGAATTAATGTTTCGTTATGATTTGAAATGTAGTTAATTAAATAATATTCATGCAACACTTGACAAAATTTATATTAATTAAAAATACATTGCCAATAACATGCAGAATTACGAACATATAATACGCGGAGTATCTTTCAGTGCAGGTTTTTATGAATGGAAGCCGCGAAATATATTGCCTTGATTGGGAATAGAAAGCTCGTATCTTTTTGGACTTGGCTGGCTGTGAAAAGTAAATTTCTGGTTTATACCGAAAAGAAAATGGTCCATGCTTTACTTGCCCGGTACAATTTTGAGTTGGGCCCATTTTTGTCACTTGCACACATCCTTTTCGTGTTCAAGATACCAAAATAATGCAACAAAGTGATGAGAATCACATAAACACATACATTTCTGGAATGATGAATTTTCTTCTGAGACGGGAGATAAAACTATAAGAGTAAGCGATTCATTGTACGCTGTTCACGTGCCCCAGAAAATCTTCATAACTTCTTCGTAGAACCTTAGTTGCGGCGTTCCTAGTTTGCGTGCATTGCGATAATGACAACCGCAACCTGAATGTTTCAATTACAGTCATTGCGGAGAGTGCACAATATGTACTCATTACTTTCTGTTACGAAATTTAATAGTAGTCGGTCTTCATTCCAACTCCATTTCTGTTCCAGTGTCGCGAACAAAGAATAGGGCGTAACAGTAATTACCACGCCGTGTCTTTATCCAGAAAGTTGCGTGTGGATCGCACATCTATTCTCGGCAACCAGGCTTCCACGGTGACCATTTTAATGATTTCAGTCGATTCCGACTCCCCCTCCACTTCTCGCACGCTTAACGAACCCAAACGTTCCGCCAGCGAACTCTGTTGTTGTCGATCGACGTTGCGGCCGGAAATAGTCGTTTCCGCAGGAGTTGTGCGGGTGGCCGTGCGTACGCCCGACCGGAGCGCAGGTCCGCGCGCGTCGCGTGCCCTGTATTTCGTGCCGCCGGTTGCCGAACGTGCCCTCGAACTCACGCATCGTTAATTGCCCTCTGAGCGATGCTCACGGTAAGGCCATGGCGAGAATCGAACGGATTCTCGAATGATATCGGCAAGCGTTTGTAGCTTTTGTGCGTATGAATAAATGAAGTAAGTATCTTCTGTGGATATTTTTTATGGATATTAATATTTGATACATTAGTTATGAATATATGTTGTACTATCATTGAAGATGCTTCTGTATTTTGATCTTGACAATTCATTCATGCAACTTTCCGGTAATTAAAGGACGGTCTTTTTACGTTGTTGAACATTCTTATTTCGTTAACTTTCAACAACAAGGTTTTTATTTCGTTCACTTTTTGTTTTGTATCGCTTAGCACCCTCAATCCTATGAGTCTTAGATAACTAGGATGATGCCTTGTGAGAATTATATTTATCCTCCAATGTGATTTTTTGAAATGGATGTGTGACGTTTAACAACTCATGTAACCTATTTTTTGATGCACAAATATTGCATATAATTGTTCTTCTTAGCTGAATTCTATTGAATATACTCCACACACATTCACGCACTACAGCGATGTTTATATATTATATTTGTACTTGGTTTCAATTAAAAGCATTACTCGCATTTAAGGTGACATAGGTATCCGTATTTTCTCTGGCGACCGTATATTGGTGAACAGCGTCAATACCTCCAACAGAAATGAACGTCTCTCATTTTGAGCCATATTTGCATTCCTTATATCTGTTACGTCTGGTTCACGCCGTTGCTGTTCTTTACGGATAAACAATGAGAAGATACTTGATAGTGATACAAATGTAGTTAATTACTCATGTAAAAACGAGAAGTGCTGCAAACTGTCGCCGTGGACTTGGATGTTTATGTATGAATTCTGTGCTTAAAAACTGCTATGACATGAAAAGTTTCTCCTTGTGTATAATATTTTTGGTAACCTCATTATCTACTTGGGCCAGGTGTGATTGATGCGCGGCCCTTAGAAGGCCCAAATTTGAACTAAAATATAAATTATTTTGATGTTCAAGGAATTGACTGACTCAGCCAGGACTAGAATCCAGATCTTCTGGTTCACGCCCAGTTGCTCTAAACATTTCAGCTACCGAGACACTCCTCTTTGATTTTAAGGACATGTACAGAGCCCCTACTCTATATATATATATCACCATTATGTTTATACATTTCACTAGTGAAATGTATTTTTTTGTCGCGAATTGGTCATATCGGATCACACGGACATACACCTGCACTTACCGAGGCACAGTATCATTTATCCCGTGGCAAGTGCATGTGACTCGTTTTTGGGGCGGATCAACATGAAGCTACATTCCATTCCCCCCCCCCCAGGGATGCTAGTTCTGGAAAGATGATGAAATGATAATGCTGCATGAATGGACGACACACACATACCGACATACATAAACACACCTATGCTCGAGGCGGGACTCAAACTCACGATTCTTCCTTTCGAGATCGCCCCAGCACTACTGCCTTAGCGATCTCGGTTATAATAATAATAATAATAATAATAATTATTATTATTATTATTATTATTATTATTATTATTATTACATTCCACAGTTAATTCATTACAAAAAATCCATTGATCTCCCGGTGAGTCAACGCGTCAGTGCTGCGATCGTGGTCCATTCTTCGCGGCCTCTGAGAGTTTGACGTGGTCGACGCTTAGGTTGATCGTGTTTAATTTCGTCACTGGCGGGGTCTCGCTCTGGGGTTGGCGAGTTCCGGCTGCCTGGCACAGTCCTCCTCCTCGTGCCGTCCGTGTCCCTCCTGTCTTTCCACGCGAGCGGCTCGTATCTTCCGGGTCCCACTCCCGCCCTCCATCTCCGTTTCCTCCGTCTTCTTGTCTGGGACCCTCCGCCCCGTCCTCAGTCGCCCTTCCTCATACTCCCTCCCTGACGCGCTGGTCAATAATTAGGACTGATGGGGCCGCAAGTTGGCTGACCGCAGCCCTGCAGGTAGGGCAAAGTTGGCCGGAAAAAGGCGCGCCGGGCTGCCCGGGCGTGGGCCGGACGCGCTGGGCAGTGGGCACGCCCCCTTCGTCGCGCGCTCCGCCCTCCGAGATACGTCAACGCGAGCCCCGTGGGCGACAGCAGCTCTCATTACTCGCCAACTTGCCGCCAGTGTTCTGTTTGTGTTGTAACGTTGCGGGGATGACGGTACTCCAGTTTCAGAGCAAATTATTTCACACCCTGGATAATCACTTCTAATCATCCGTACTCGTAATCATTCTTCAGTCGGGTGTTGGAATTTATGTGTTGTTCCTTAACATTGCTGATGATGTGTCAAGTCTTTGGTGGAGAGGTATCTTTTTTTCCAAACATTTTCGTTGGGTGAGTGGTGTGAATTCGAGTTGAAAGATGTATCCTGACAGATTTCGCAGATATACCCTTTTGTGCCTGTAATTAAATTAGTTATTACGAATCGACACATTCGAGATGGACGAGGTCTGTAGGACTTTTCACATGGCCCTATTTCTCACATATAAGTAGTACGTGCAGTGACTATTGGCTGGTGAAATTCCTAATGATGAAATCGATGGGTAAATTTATGCTGCTGAAACAGGCTGTTATTTTGTTTACTCTTGTGTATGAAACAATTCAATTAGTGAAGTGTACGATTAATTGTTTGCTGACAGTTCATGTGCACGGAAGAAGCTAAAAAAATCTTTATTACCACCATACGAAATATTTATTGGTGATAGTAAAATTCTATACATTATTGCGATTTGAAGTTAGGTTAATATACTTATAATTGTATCGATTACCAAATGCAATTAAGTGTGAACTAAAAATATTCTCAAATGAAGATAGGCAACCTCGGTATACGTTAGAATGAAGGTCACATTAAATAAAGATGCTAGTGGAGAGTTATTTTTAGTTGACGGATGTAGTGTGTTGATATTCTGGCACACGTCAGAGCTACAGCATTATGAGTGAGGTCAGTGCTTCTCTGCATGTTATCTAACACATCTGTTGACGAGCGCGTCTGTTTTGTCTAATGTTGCGTTTCCGTTGTCCTTGTGCCGCAAATACGATGCTCCGCATTAAAAGACCTGCATTTTCCAGAGTCGGAACAAGTGTTTTCTCTGCAAGGATTGTGTGCAGCGTCCATAGCTGAATATTTTCCGGACATTGCACCCGCAGAACTTCCGTGTAAGTCTGAGTACGGAACAGTAAAACATGAGAAATCGCATACATTTTCCTTATACCGTTGTACCTCACGCGCAGCTACGGACTTATGAAAGTCAAGACAACTCTCCCACGAATGTAACAACGCCTTGATTGCAGGCTTGTGCTTTGGAAATGAAGGAAGTATTACGCGAGGACTTCCCAAACCCTTTTGTTTGGAAACATTAAATCCACCGATCCCTCCGAGTAATTAACTTTACCTACTCAAACCAATAAAATTGTGGAGTTCTCGTAGAAAATATTTCACTACATATATTTTCTTTTCCCGCTCATTCTCTTGGCTTTGCTGGAATAGACATTGCAGTCATGTCAGTTTGTTCTTCACGTTGCTTCAGGCAAAAAATATGAATGTTCGTTCGTGAGACACTTTTTCAGGTGCTGACGATACAAAATCTCTCTTTTTAATGAATTCGCTACTACGTATTGAAATCGTTTATATTGTGAACTAAACAACTAATATTTATAATTTAATAAATAGTCACTGGCGAAGGGAGTCAATGTTTGGCCAACGCCCACATCCAGATTTTTTAGTAAAATATTTATCCATTAGGAAGGTAAAATCGACCCCACGGGGCTGATATTAACCACTTTGGGAATGGCTGGTGTAGGCATTAAAGTGAGACTGTTATAAGATGGAGATCTACGGCAGAAAGTATTAACTCTCAGAAAGTATAGATGCTAGAATTGCCATTTTGTTTCTTTTAGTCCTTACTATTATTTGAGGATAACCGGAACGTATAGGCCCGAGCATTGGAATTTCAAAGTATTTCCTCAAATACTACTCTTTATTACAATAGTCACCGTTCTCTATGTACCTGATTCCTAGAACGAAACCCTTGCTCTCGAGACTTAGGTGTGAAGCGTATAAGATATTCTGCATCCAGTGCCTGCATCTAGTTGATATCCCAGGAAGAAATACGTTAGTCCCTTTAGTACCCTGAAGTTGTGTACACGTATTACGAGAAAATTTTCAGTTTGAATTGCCAAATTAAATAACTTTAAAGGGCGCGTAAGAGAAGTGGACAGGTGCCTTATCAACTGTAGAAGAATTTCAATCAAGAAAATAAATGAAGATATTATATTCCTTCAAGTAAATGCGATGTTTCTTCCTTTGTAATGTTTCTCAATTTATGTGAATATTATTAGGTCTCACTGACGTATTTTACGGTGCAGACACGTCAGGGTTTATTAGTACTCTCCTTCAAGAAATTATTTATATATTTGAATATATATTTTAATTTGCATCGGTTAGAAAAATAGAACATACAAGAAATTAAAGATTGATAAAATGATTTCATCCAAAATTCTGTGCACTGTAAATAAAGCTCACCCTAGAATTTATAACAGCCACTGCAAAGGAACCGCGGCCACTTTGTTCAACCGAACGAGAGCAAAAAGTGCACCCAATTGAAGAACCCGTCTTCGGCCGGGTCGTCTGCGCCCTGGGCCGGAAGTAAGCCTGCTCAATTGTCTGTATCGCCGGCAGGTAATCCGCGACGGCGAGCTCCAGCCCCTCCCCTCTCTCGCCCTCTCTTCCGCGCCCACGCCCCTCCACAACCGGCGGCGAATCGCTTCGTCATAGCGGAGGGGCGCGGCCAGGGGCGGTGCGCGGGGGGCCGTTTACTCTCCATTTACGGGCCAGGACCTTTGAATTCCCCGTTTAAATCGAGGAGAAAACTAGAATAGAGGCGCTAGATTTGCCGGGTACAGCTAGAGGTAAATGTCGCCAGCTTGGCCTGCTAAATGTTTGATGCGCTTACAGCGAATACGAAATATATTAAGTATTCATAATTATATTTGCTGAAAACCCGCGGCTCAATGCAACGTCAGTCTTTTCCGCCGGGCAGGCTTATTTGTAGCCCGCCAGCCACGCCAGACCCTCGAATCATCTCAATGTCGTTGGCAGTAGTTGTCTTTTCATTCCTGCAAGAAGGTGCAGCGGTAGATGGCGCCGCTGTAATTGCCTTCATCAGTTAATATGGGCGATTAATGTCCCTGACTGACACAAAGTGGAGGAGGTGAAGATGTAAGGGTGGGAAAAAGGAGCAATGGAGTATAACAAGTTGAGAAAAGCAGCTGAGTTGCAGTGGTACAATATGAGGAATTAAGAAAAAGAGCGGACAAAATGGGAAGGGCAGGCACAGGAGAATACAGGAAGGGGAAGCTACAGTAGAAAAGGAAATGGTGGCATCAGGAAGAAGAATGTAGTGACCTATAAAATATTAACATTAAGGAAAAAGTGGTAGTAGAATTCAAAAAGAGATGTGCAACTAGCAATAATATGAATGTATAAAAAGTGAAAAGTGGCAAAGATAATGTATAATTTTATGCGAAACGTTGCAGGAAAGTAATGAGACACCCAAAACGTGGCGAAGAAAGAAAATATCCAGGAAGAAGAAAGTGGCGATGAGAAGAGCCATTTGGAGCCTTGTGGATTGGTCACAGAGCAGATGAAGAAAATAAGAGAGGACGCCAGAGCCACGGGGAAGGCGGCAGAGCACGGACCTCTGTTGGTGGTGGTGGTGGTGGTGGTAGTAGCGGAAGCGGGGAAGGGCCGCGGGTGGCGGAGCGTCGCTCGCCTCGCCGTATCACGCCCCTGATGGCCACCCATCAGCTTAAATTGCTTCGGGAGGGCAGCGGCTCCAGGAGACAGGCTGCGGCCGGGCCCTGCTTCCAGCTCTGGCCTCCCACCTCCCAACTCCCAACTTCGGGCGCTGTGCAATAGAAATGCCATCAAGATTGCATAATGTTATTGCTACTTCCTATCTGCGTTTACGTCCGCGAGCTCGCTTCGTTTCGGCCCGCCAACAGCCCCCGCAGTTCACTCCGCCTCGCGTGGAAACGGTGGGAAAGTGCAGAAGCAGAGGGCAATGACAGCGGCACCGCGACGACACTGATGGCCGTGGCCGTATTGCTAGCAGCACTAGCGATGATGCAGAGATACGTCATGTAAAAAATATGGAACGCTGGGCTTGGCGACACCAGTATACTGTCGGTAGGGGCCGTTGTGTTGATCACCGGAAGGTTCATAGTGAATATATACGAATATCACTGCGACAAAGGCCCTTGGCCACTATAAAATAATCAAACCTGTGGAACAATAGTAGCCGTTGAAATGTAGTGAGCAGACGCTATGACACACCAGAGACAATACCATTCTTCTCAGTTCAGGCCTGCGAGGCAACAGTCGTGAGGGGTTCATGTAGGAAGCTGGTAGTGACTTCGAAGGCTCGGAAGAGAACGGAAGAGGCACTTGTGGTGTGGCGCAGTGTCGGCAGCAAAGAGGCCCGAAAGAAAAGAACGCAGCATAAGTACCAATGGAGGGGAAGTGTTGACGACTTAAAGCGGGTGACAGATAAGCGACAGTAGCGATGGCAGTAAGAGACCGTAGAGGGCAAAGACGGCGACGAAGCCACGTCGTCTGCAGAGTCGGCCTCGGCGGCAAGCGTCTGCGGGGGGCGTCTGCCCGGCCACCGCCCCCATCTCCCCCACCGCCGCGTCGGAGATCGCATTTGGCAACGGCTCAATGCGACCTCGCGGAATCACGCCGTCGCTGCTCTCGTCCCGCGCCGCGATAACTTCGCTGCGCTCTCTCTCTCGCTCTCTCTCTCTCTCCCGTCTGCGGGCTATCTCGCGTTTTAAAGCCATTGACGAAGCGGAAAATGAAAATAGCGCGGCGATTATGTGTTTGTGCGGGCGCATCTCTCTCGGCGCGGCGGCGGGCGCGCGCCCGCCCCGTTCCAACCCTCCGCCTCGCCGCGCGAACTCGATCTTCCGAAGCCGACCTCTCCGCGCCGCGCGCGCTCGCCACGAAGGGCTGCGCCGCGCTTCCAGTCCGTTTCACGTCGCTTCGCGCGGCGCGGCTGGCGCGAAAATCGCGGAGCGTTTGCGGCGCTCGGCGCAAGAGGCCCCGTAAGCTGTTCAATTCGGCGTGCGGGCTTCGAAGTCCGCCGAAACGGGGCAGCCGCCTCCTTCGCCTAACAACCGCGGCTCCGGTGAATGTGGCTTTTGGTCCGGAAGCCTGACATGGCGGGGGGGGTTAAGGTGACCGGAAGTGTGCCGAGCGGGCAGGTGGGAGCGATAGAGTTGTGACAAAAGAATGCGATGAGACGAGGCCTGGAGCGCGGTTGTAGAATAGGGGGGTTACACGGACAGAACCTCGATGTGTCGCCGGGTATCGGGCCGGGCAGGTGGCGGTCGCGTGCGTGATAGAGACGGGAAACGGACGGGGCAGATGCCGGCCGTTGAGAGTGGCGGCGGTGAAAGCCCCTTTCCGCTGGTTTGCGGGCGGGGATGGCGACGGCGGTGGCGGCGTCGAGAGAGGCGGGACGGTGCGCGCGTGTTGCTCAAAGCACGCGGATCCCCGGGAGTCCGTCGCAGTTTCTGGCAATTCTCGTAATTGAAACCAATGCCCCGCTAATGAAGGTGGTTTGATGCGGGCATTCAAAGCGCGCTGGAAGTTGATCCTCGTTTCCCGCGGCTGTCGTTTCCCCGCAAACAGCCGAAGGCCTCTCAATGGAGCGCGGCGGGCGGAACTTGGGATGCAGGTGGAGGCTCGCCCCGCGCGGAGGCGGCGGCGGCGGAGCGCGCTCCGGAACGACTCGCGAGGATTTCGCTGCCCCCGCGCGCCTCCCACCTGGCCTTCACGCTCCTCAACACGCTCCTCCAGGCAGAGCGAGCGACGGCGCAACTATCCACAGTGCACTTGGGCGGGCGAACTCTTAATTCTGCCAACATTTTCTTTTTCGTACGTCTTGTTTCATTCACTATTTTAACATACACTTCTTGCTTTCGCAATATTTCAGAATTCATAAAATAACTTAGAAATTGAAAGTTAACTGTCGTGTATAAATTTAACCGGCTATTATTTGATTGCCGACAACATACTACTAAAGAGTATGTCATTATATTGCAATGGCTAATGTTACGTTATGGAAAGCAACACTTATTTAACTCTGCACTCCCCTAAACTGAATGGAACGAAATGTATTTTCTTATGCAATGGATTTAAAAAATTACTGTATTTGGGTGTTCATGTCTTTTCTCATTACAAGT
Source organism: Gryllus bimaculatus (assembly GCA_017312745.1). Lineage (NCBI taxonomy): Eukaryota > Metazoa > Arthropoda > Insecta > Orthoptera > Gryllidae > Gryllus > Gryllus bimaculatus. The sequence continues at coordinate 8,794,949 of BOPP01000004.1, read as the reverse complement.
GTTCATGTTTGGCCATTTGAATGCGCAATATTAATTCTTATAGATAAAGAAGTTTCATATAACTTGGATCAGATAATTAATTTGTTTTTAAGTTTAATCCGTGAGGAATATTTTCCTGTATTATCATTGAGCTCTTATTGAAGTTATTTTTTGCTGTTATTAAGAGTTTTGTGATAAAAAACGTTTCAATATTTTTCGTTTATGTTTCAGGTAAGTTTCTGACCATCTCCGGCGAGTTCAGTGCCTGTATATCCACAACCTCTCCGAGGTACTGATGCCTGATGATGACAAAAGGAAAATAACTTTTTAGTATCTATTCTGGGGTAAGTTAAAACACGAAGGCAACAGGTCGAGATGGTTAGGGCAGACACGTACCAACACTGCCCTTTAGCTCCATGGGTCGCCGACTCAGTCTCCGTCTGGATCGTGAGTAGGATTTATTTATTTATTTAATTAATTTTTTTAACTTTCTCATCTCACTTCGTAAGAAGGGAAAGTGTTTTAGTCGTGAGCCGGAGATCGGCGGTGTTCACATTTACTAACATATGTAAATATTATATAAAATGCAATTACACTTATGAAGCAATGGAATATAAATAATAAGAAAACGAGTAAAACTTTTAATTAGATTGTAATTTAATGAGTCAAAATATAATACCAAAGCGAGACACATTGTGAGCGAGATAAGATATTACCACTTAACCAGATTATTTCTGCTTGGGATAGTCCTTTCCTCCAAAGTATGAATGTGGGTGGGCTCTTGGCGCTGACATCAAGGAGGATGTACCCGCTTATTTGCCCTGCACCAAGTCGTTCCCAGGATGCCAAGACACGGCGTGACATCGCTGGACTCGTTGCTTCTGCTGTCAGGGCCCCGTGCGTGCAGCTGTTTCTTTGCATTATTATTACAGGCGCCCGTGTTTTCTTCACGTTTTTTACTCGGGCGAAAAGAAACCGAGCTCGAGTTCATTTCTGGCGTGACGCAACGGTTAGTTTGGGTGACGGCACGCCCCGCACACACGTCGCGTAAAAGCGGTCCTCGGATGCGGCGACGTTAAACTGTGATTCTTCGCGTGTTTTTCTGGAGTTCCGCCAGTTGGGGATACCTGTTTTTTCTCTTTCGAGAATTCTATGTTTAGCATGTCGCGCGTGTGCCGTTGCATATATTTTACGATCGACAGGTGACTAGTTAAATTATATCCGAAAATGTAGAGGTGGGATACATTCTAAAATATTATTGAAACTTTCGAATCTCTATGACGCTTGTGAACAATAAATGTGAACAGTAAATAATATTTATATTTTTAGTTATTGTTGGCGATAATATTACCATACGATTATTTTCTTTTTAAACAGCTGCTGCTCGTATTGAATATTTTTATATTTAATACAGTAATAATAAATTTATAAAAATAGTTTATAGTACACATTTAATAGAATCTTGTAGTAAATTTTTTCTACGAAATATTTTAAAATTAATTTTTCGATTCCAAATGAAATTTTTCATTGTTCAATGCTTTTATTTCGTATGCACTTGTAGATTCTTATCATTCGAATCCTAGAACCTTCCAGAATCTTTCGATGGTTTTCACTCTTTATTATACCAGTACATAATGAGAAATTTATGTACCTAATGCTGAAAAAAAATCGAGGCCGAGATTTTGACATGAATGCGGGTTTTGCTCGTCCCTGATATCAAAAACGCCTGTCTACAAGTTAGTAGTCCGCGCCTGAACCGTACACAGGTTTTACCACAACATGTGTATTCTCCTATCGATCAAAGACGATGAGTGGCGAACATATGAGGAATATTTGTATTTCTTTTTGTACTTCATATGAAGACCATAAGACATTGATTTTATTTTTCAAAAATGGGACTTTGTTTTTTTACTCCAAAACAGTAAAGTCTACTTATAAATAAGGTATACATGTGACATTGACTAGATTCTCTGACTTTTCGAAAATTGCAACCATGTCAATTTTTTTCCGAACATGTTATCCTCTCTCCCTTCAATATTGATGTTACAAGTCTTTCTTAACTGAGTTAAGAAAGACCGACAAGGGAGATGTTCTGGGAAGAAATGACTCGGTCCCCAAGCTTTAAAATGAACCCTCACCCACCTGTCCACGTAGAGTGGAGCTTCACAATCGGCTCCGAACGTTAGGGAAGGCCTCCTCCCCTTCGGCAGGTCGTAAGGGAGGAAGTTTCAATTTAAAGATTGACATGTTTCCCGAGTTTACAATTGAACCGTCATTCACCTCTACATATGATCTGAGACTTAGCTATATAATAAGAGGCAATCTCTTCTTTAATATTAGATATTTAAATTATTTCAGGCATTGTTCTTGCAAAATATTAATAGTTTTCTCGTAATTTTGATTGAAGTTGTGAGAATTTTTCAAAAATAATGAAACAAGATTTTCTCAAAACTACTCCATTTTTGTATGGACAGAGCACAATCTAGCAAACTACAGAACATTAACACCATATTGATTAAATCGTTGTATTTTCAAAAAAAATCCATAAATATAATTTTTATAACATTTCACGTGTTAATATTCACATTATAGATGGATTTTACAATCTAATACTTTTTGGAGAACAAAAATGCTGCATTTTATATCTAATGAAGTTTTTCGAAATATTAAAGAAGTACTCGTGAAAATATTTTTTTGTTTTCTTTTGTTAAGTAAGGCGAGGACTAATTGATATACTCCTAATATCGGTAGAGCATGCGTTAGCATCCTATACTATTAATGGAATGATCGTTGGTTCAAATACCCAGACGACGTAACATTATTTTTTTCATTATAATTTTTAACATAATGAAAAAATGGGAATGGATACCATAATAGAAAATGGCTGTTGCGTTTATATGTTGCATATGAAGTGTTTTCTTGTGCATATTTTTGTCACCCCCAGTACATTAGCCATGAAGACAAATAATTGTGCAGAGCAATTACAAATAATACGGGAAAGTCTGTACTGCGTTGAAACCCCCACTAGTGTTGATGAGGGCCTTAGATGTGAGGAAATAATGCGCTGTCAGTATATCAGTATAATGGGAAAAGTATTGCAATAGATGCCTGAGATAATAGTATTATACAAGTTGCAATAATTATTAGAACTGTACACAACCGTCACTAGTACGAAAATAACTGTGCAATGTTGTAGCCCATCTAGTTTTTCTTTGCTTATTCTTTTTTCTTCACTAAAATCCACGTTCTGCTAATATTTTGAGAATGGCAGGCAGTGACGAGTTTTATTTTAATTTGTTTGGGGAATAGATATGCTTCAGAAATGGTCACTATGTAACACATTGTTTTTTTTCTTCTTTTAAACATTTTTACTCCCGCTGTGCTTTCATCGACTGGAATGTTTGCTGCAAGGGCCCAGTCGTTCTCTCTTTTTTAGTGAAATATTTGCATTTTGTTTGGTCAGTTCGCCTCTCTCGCCACATGCTAATTCGAATTTATATTGGAATGTTCTGTTCGCATGGAATATTGTGCGTGGAGTCGGTTGTGCAAACTACATCATTCGTTTATAGAATTGCATTTTCGAATAAAGAGTTCTTACAGATTTGAAAAACTGTAAATGAGTCTTAAAGGCACTACTTTATTGCTATAAATATTTTAGTCTGCTGATCTAAACCCATATATTATTGCATAAAATCATCAGCATGGGTGTGTATCGTGAAAACCTTATTTCTTAAATTTCAAAGAGTAAATGTATATTACTAATGCCCGTGTAAGGAAAATTTCTTCGTAAAGAAAATACCCTTTTAAGCAACATATTAAAAAATTTTCCTCCACCTTCTTTGCTAATTCAATTATTGTTTATATTTCAAATGTTTGATGCATAGTCTAGAAACACCAAAACGTGCAATTTTTGTTTGTAAGTTTTTGGGGATAAGCAATTTTCACTTTGTACCCCTTGTAGTTGCGTAATTATACTTATATCTGTGTGCCTTTTTCCTTTCTTTACAATTTTTTGCCTGTTCCAATGAAAAAGGAAGATGCGTCAATACACATTGTTATGTTCAGAGTCGCTATTTCAAAATCCTTTCTTACTCTACATTCACTTTATATTATCCATAAAAGTTCTTATGGAATTTCCGTTCCATTTACAGACAGCAGTTTTGCAGATTCTTGGTTGCAAGTTATCCAGATAGGATTTTGAGATATGGCATTAAACGGGTGTAGCACGATTTGCTTTTGTTACAGTTTTGTCGTTTGCAATAGTGGGAAGCAAGTTCTTTTTCCGCAAAAATTGTCTTTCGACCTTCCACGACTATTAATTCGTGAAATGGGTTACCATTCAATTTCATTTATCCGTTGTTGATGATCACCTCTGATTCCAAGTTTATATTCTGCGATGTGTTCACAATTGATTTGTTTAAGTGACTGCTCTCTTTATTTTTCTCTGTTATACCAACTTACGTGCGCTCTTTCTAAGTAAGCAAAAGTAAGGCTATTCTTCCCGCCGCGCAAAGGCAACGCCGCAAAACCAACGGGCGCAGCGCGGCGCTTTCTGTGACGGCTTTACTTTCCCGAATGCGGCTTTCCCAAAATTAAAAGCAAATATGTAAAGTGCAGTCATTGAATCTGTGAGAATCGTTTGTACCGTCAACCCTCCGTCCGCGTGCCGCGAGAGGATTTCACGGGTGGCTCGCTGCCGTAATGCACGCTCTTGGCGCCTCGCGGGCGATGCGCTTCCCGCTCTGCCCCGCCACGCCCCGCCCACTCGCGCACCCCCCTTCCGCTCCGCCACTTCGCCGCCCAGCGCTTCGCATCTGCTTCGCTGAACCAGGAGCTTCCCATCCAGGCATAGGACGAAACGTACTGCACTGGGGGCAATAATTCCTGAAGAATGAATTGAATTTGCCTTATTTTACGTGGCGAGACTCGGACCATCAGGCCCGCACTTCCGTCTGACCACGGAAATTTCGCTACGCTCCTTTCACCAACTAGCAGAGAAAGAAGGTATTTGCTTGGGTGAGAAACAGGCGATTTGAATTTAGCTCAGAGGCGTCATTTAGGCTTGAGGATCTTTTACATGCCAGTAAATCTAGTAACATGGGACAGCCGGCTTTACTTCCCCTCCGAAGAAAGGCGTACGAAGGATTTTTTCGCTCTTAAAAATCCACGGTTTCGATCGGGACCCGCCAACTTGGGTACAACAGTCCGGTACGCTAACCGTTACACCCGCCGCCGCCGCCGCCGCCGCCGCCGCCGCCGACGACGACGACGACGACGAATGTTGAGGTTTAAGAGGAAATTGTAGTACCATGTTCTCAAAATGATGTGTCAGCATGTCGGATTATAATTCTATGTAATTTGCGCCAAAAGACGTTTAGCCATAAATATGCTTTTGGCAGAATAGAAGAATGTGAAACCATGGGAAAATACAGGTGAAGTTTGACGTAATGGAGAAATTTATTTATTCGTTCAAGAACCATAATTAAAATGAAATAATCTCGGACCGAAGGATCGCGATTTCGAGTCCCGCCTCGGGCATGGTTGTATGGTGTTCGTCCTTTCACCCCTATCATCATCATATCGTGTCATCCTCATAGTTACCATATCGTTACAAGCAATGACCTCGAAGTTCATGCGACCTTAAATAACAAAAAAAAAGTGAAATTACAGGGAAGTATCTTGCTTACACTTTAGTGGAAACCTTTCTTGGCGGTGTGCATTCAATTTGTATTCTCTATACCCGTTTGAAAATAATAAACTAAGATATCACAAATTCTACTGTAATCACGACTTACGTGAAAGTGTAATGCAAGCAATGCTCTGGTACTCAAATGAAAATTTGTTGAGGGAATGACTGATTGTGAGACGCTCAAATATTCTGATTTATTTATGAAAATGTATATTTACTGTAATACAGTAAAGTATAAACAAATATCTTAAAATTTAACAACAATTTTTGTAAATTTCAAAATACATGTAGAGAAATAATAGAGTAGATAATTTACTTATTTTCAAATAAAATCGTGCACAATATTTTTCTTCGTCTCTGTATATCAGAAAACACATCGAAAGCGGGGTGAAATCTACGTAGACTAGGTGGTATTATTCAAGTCGTAAAGCACAAAAAATACTATTTGGTTTTGTGTACCAAAAAATCAAATACATATATCACCTCCACGTAATCATTGAAATAAACTAGGGTCACTCCATGCCAAGAAACTCTACTTCCTGTGTAGAAAAAAGGCATAGTACGCGGAAAAATAGTGGTTCCCCAATACCACCTACTTTCACGCTTTATTTGTAACTTTTGCAATTTTCGAAAATCCTGAGAGTTCAGCGAAAATGAAACATGCTAATTTTGTGCCCAAGAAGAGCTCACTCCGCGTCGAAAGCAATAATTCAAATATTCGAACCTATTTTCGATATTTTAAAAAAATTCGATTAAGGTTTCATGTAAAGTAGTTCAAGTAAATATTCAAGGCTGTCTTTAGAAACCCTTTACATCAAAACTTGTCAAACCATTAACATTGCAATATTATCCATTTTTTACCAATAAGTATAATAGTATTTAACAGTATATTTTTTGCAATATTTGAAAGTATATCTTATCTATCAGTTGCTATCACTGATTCACCCTTTCCCCCGTTTACTACGTAATATGATTTTTCCTCTGATTTCTTACCAGAGTATCCGCTTCTACATTGAAGATGTCTACATTCTGTCATATGACGATTCTTTGATTGTAAATATGAGTTGTGAGATTGTTTCGGTTTTTAAAATTAAAAATCAGGAGTGTGTTTCCTATTTTATAAATTGTTAAATAACATATTCTAACACTTTTTTACGTATAGTACCTAAGCATGGCTGTATTCTTAACGTTATTGTATTTGTGTCTGTGTAACTTCAACATTTTTCATTGTATACGTTTCATTCATTTTAAATTCAGTTTTGTATATTCCAGTTTTTTACCTGATGATGGGGCCACAATGTGCTCCGAAACATTGTATACATTTTAAAGAAGATATGTGAATGTTGACAATTTGTTTTACAAATAAATATTTTAAATGTCTGAAATACTGACGTGTACCATTATGTATTCTTCGTAGTTTATGTAGTATTTTTTACTATATTTCACTCTTATTTTGCTTTCAATATATCATGATACTTTTTCATTGTTGTATGAGTTATGATGGATGTTAGGGACTTTAATTGAAAGAAATGATTGTCTTCATATAGATTGGATGGAAAAGTAAAGCAACACGCCGTAAATTATGTTCGTGTAAAATGGATTGCGAATGAAATGGATTGTGATTTTGTTGTCCCCCATTTTGAATAACTAGTTCTGAAAATATTCACTAACAAAATGTAGATGTTCCGGCTTGAAGAAAACAATACGTTTCAGAGATTAAAGGCAGTATTACATATATGCGGACATCGATTTGTAGAAAATCTGTGCTTTTTCCATGATTTGTCACATTACCCTATGTTTAGTTGAGTAGATTGAAGGTTTTAAAGAAGAAGCAAAAACTCAAAATAGCGTTTTGTGCAAATACGGTAGATAAGAATGTTGTGGATGTATTATCAAGGATGCAGAAGACGCACAGAGCGTGTGCGGAGCGTGAACACGTGCAGGGAGTACCAGAGCCCAGTTTTTCTCAGGGGAATGGAAGTAGAAGTTAGCCTGAGAGATCTCTTTCACTTACCGCGCCGCAGATCCCGGACTGCATAAACGTTATCTCTTAATATGCGCTTAAGCCGGTCTACTTAGCGAGCGTTGCGGCCGATTTGACCTGCCCTCTCCACCGTGATGGGGAGTTGACTATCGCCATCAAAACGCTCTTTCTTTAGAGAACGGTATATTCGAAGAGGAGTGAAGCTTTTCTTACTTGCCTAAGACCAGGAACTTTTCTATTTGATCAACTATCTTGTATTCTTTACTTTACAACTACAGTTCAGAATTTATTTTAACGTATTTCACAATAATCAACAAGTCAGTGTAAATTGTGCATTTGTTTAAACAACGTAAACGAGTATAATTTATGATTGTTCTTGAGTTATCTCAATCATCCAGTGCCGATAAGCATTGGTGATATTGATTAGTTGTAGGGAATTATTTGTAAAAGAATCGAGGATGAACGTGAATTGTAAAAGTAGCGAAGAAATGGGTCACATGATTAACCCTTGCTTGGATTTATTTGTTACAAATTCTACCTGGCGGGAGGGGGAGTTGAGTATTGTACTAGCAAAGGAAAACCATTCTGCCCTCATTGTCACAGAAGTCTATTAACATAATTGGCACGAATGTAATATGTGGTTTCAGAGAATTTTATAAATTTGCGAGTCCAGTATCATATTTTTCATTTTTATAATTACAATTGCACGCTTTAATGTTTTTGCTAAAAAAATACGCTAACCGAAATGACGAAAAACGAAAATTTCAACACAATTAGTTGAGGAAAGTTCAATGCGGTTTTAGTGACTTGATTTTGTGTTGGGTAGGCAGCAAAAGCAAGGGCGAGGATAAACGGAATGTAGACACGTTGCTAATGAAACAGCTGGCCAGTAGCTGTGTAAACGGTGATCTCCAAATACGCGCGTCGAGCATATCATTCGACGGAACGCCTGAACAGGCGAGCGCGATTTTATGATACGTTGCGTAGAAACAGAGGGAGGGGACGGGGCCGCTTGCGTTTCATGCATAGCAGGCGCTGTTTGCTATCCTCGCTTCAGGTACTGTATGTCGTCGCTCTCGTTCTCCTTTATTGTCATCGATATTTCCTTAGCTGTCTACCTCCCTCGTGCATGCAACGTGCTTTCTTGAAACGCGCGATCGCGTCCTACCTTGGCCTCTGACCCGCCATTTGCGCACTTAAACTCTCTGTTCCTTCCTCTATATTTGCCGGGCTGCTACCCTCGATAATTTCATTGCCCGCGCCGCTCTTGCCATGATGGAATTCCTCTTTCATTCTCATCCTTTGCGCGTTCGCGCCACCCACGTTTCCACTCCATTCGCGCCGTGCTCGCCGTCTACATCTTATTCGGAGGGACCAGTCCTGCCGTGGACAGACCTTTCCCGTTCGGTGTGCCAGGGTTCAATTTTTAGTCGCTCTGTGAAATTTGCGAGACGGGGGAATAAAACGGGGGACAGAGTTCCTCAGAGTCCTCTCGACAACTATGTCGTAAATTACACCACGCATCTGTATACAAGCTTCACTATAGTTTTCTTTGTTATGCTTTTTCTCACGCTCCTCTTGTAATTAAAAAGATTTATCTAATGGAAAATTTGATTACTTTAGCTGCGGAAATACCGGCTCTGGCAGTCTCCTTTAACATCACGCCAAACAGTATACTATAAAATAAACTAATCTTGTCCGGTAGGTAAGCCTTCACGCCTGCATTTCGTTCGCCTCTGATTATCACGAACTCTTTTTGTCGCATTTTCTCTTGTGAATTTTTCCCCATTCTCTTGCCACTGTTGCCTCATTTCCTTCACCGTCAGGCCTCTCTCTACCTCCGTCTTCGTCGCCTCTGACCCAGCGCTTGCTGGTCCGTCGCTGTCGGTTATCCGTCCCCACGTCGGCGGCGCCTTGCGTGCTGGGCGAACGGTTCGCTGGATTGGGCCCGTTCGCACACTGGGTCCTTTTCCGGGTATATTGCTTTATTTTCTTTTTCGCTCCACCGCGCCGTGCGCCGTTCGCCTGCCGCCCCTCCCCGCCGCCCGCTCCGGGGAAGGTGTGTTGCGATCGACGAGTTTTATCTCGTATTTGCGCAGTTCATCAGTTCGCACCTGGAGCAGTGGGCCGTCGTTTCCTCGTGCGGCGCCCGCTTCGCTGGCGGTGTGCCTGCTGGATCCAATAGGGCTCCCCCGCCGCCGCCCGTCGCTGCGCCGTCCCCGCTGCCGCGCAAGGTGGGGCCAATTGCCTTCCCAACTTCAGAATTATTCGCCTCGGTAGATTGGCCTCGCTTTTGGTCCCCTCTGTAAGTTTGGCAAAATCCCCTGGGGAGGTTTTTGCTCCCTATATCTTTTTAGAGTAGACCATGTCAACAGCCAGCTGTTTTTTTATTTTTCGCGTTTTATTATCTTTTAGTTTTTTCCTATCGAAATATTTTTGTTCGGTGGACGTATATATTGATTTTTTAGTTTTTTTCTGGCAAGTACGTCGTTCAGTTTGTGAATATTTCGGCTCTGAACGGGCGTGAATATTTGGCTCTGAACAAAATATCAGTATCTCTTAAATTGACACTGTACACATTAAAAATGATAAAAATCATAATTTAAACAAATTAAAATTAGTTTTTTTGTTGTTTTTTTTGTTCTTAAGTCTGTACTTTTTCCTCATAACAAAAAATTTTAAACATTAATCTTTGCTATAGTGGGCTATATATTTTTTGAAACGTATCGTATTTCTTAATGTTTTCAGTGTGGATTATTATTATTATTATTAATGTTTATTATTATTATTATTTATTAGACAGAAATCATCGTCAGCTTCCAGACCTTCATCCAAGTTAGCTGAAGTATTTTTGTAAGTTCGCCGTAATCCAATAATTCCGTCTCTTATTAAAAATATTTTAAATTTGAACAAAATCATAATATTTTGTGATTGTATTAATAGAATACAATATTTTCCATCTCTTCTATCAATCAAATTAAATAGTTACTTCTCCAAAATACATAATGAATTACATCCAGGTACCTTATTTTACCTCATGTTGAATTGGTTTTGATGTGTTCAATTTTTTATAAAATACAATATAAGAAATATAGATTAATAATATAAGAAAAAATATTATTATATTATTCTTTATAATAGTGTCTGGAATAGGAAATGAAATTGATTCATATGGCTAAAGAAAATACACATGGGACTCATGAATTGCAATATTTGAATATCAATATTTATTTCGAGTCGTCGGCGTCATGAAACCATAACGCATTGCTGGGATTTTAGTTTAAGCAGGTTTAGAAACTTAAAGTTGATGTTTTCTAATTTTTTAAACGAAATATCTAATCTTGAGTAATCAGAAAAAATTTTAATGTTTATAAAGTTGGCTTTATTATCCACCCGATGTGTTGGGACTGTTGTAAGGGAATAGGATCGAAGGAGGGTATTTTTAAGAGTACTGTCAATTAATTCTGTTGTTTATTTGTTGATGCAAATACGAATTTTGTTTCTCGGGAGCGATATTTTGTACTTTTCAAACGCCCTCCACGCTTGTTGGAGCCTTTTATTCATAATTCTATGTGTAGTGAAAGAGAGGGTGTAGAGATTCTGGAGATCGAAAAGGTGACCACATTATACATCTACACCATGTCATATAGGTTTTGACGATAAATTATAAAAAGGAATATCAAGTTTAAATTACCGTAGCCTGATACCTTACCTTCTAAAGCAGAGATAAAAACAACTGTATGAGGATTCGTAGTTTGTAAGCACAACGAAAAACAGCTCGTCGTATCTCACTTTTGGAACGAAATGAGTAATGACAGGTGAGTTATGGCCGGGACTAGCTGTAACGAGCTGCATAATCCGGTGTATGACCTGCAAATGGGAACATGCCATTAGTAATGCGGACAGTGTTCGGCGCAAGAATTCCCCTGGGAAGTAATGAATGTGCATTTGTTTAGTCTTGTATTAGGTTTGACTCAGTGCTCACTATTCAGATTTTGTGACAATAAAAATAATGCTCCGACTTACTTTTCATGATTAATGATATGTTCACCGAAAACATAATACAAATGAAGTAATATATTTTCCAGTATGGCAGTTCGCAATTGAGTTCTGAATTATTGTGTGTTTCTTTTTAAATAATATTATCGGTATCCCTGTTAACACACTATTTTGACATAATGACAAAACTCTATTCAAATAATTTTCCGTGCGGGAGCAGTTAAAAAAAGAGCTATAGATTACACCACGTTCTTAGAAAATCGAGAGATAACTTTAATTATAGTCAGTAATCTCCCTTTAGACATTCATTATTGTATGCGGAGATTCCAACATTGATTTTCTAAATAAATCGTGAGAAAAAGTTCAGTTTCTCAATTTAATTAATTCCTTCAGTTTAGATATTACCCAAAATGTACCTGCACGGACCACACTTAATTCAAAGAAGGCAATGGATGGAATCATAAATGACTACTAAGATATGAACTTGCATTGTAAGAATTGGAAATATTTCCAGATATATTGTTAATGTACCAGGGCGCTTTTCATAAAAGGCCACAAAAAATTCAAAATTTGGCAAAATTTTCGACCAAATAATCGTTTGGCAGTTTTCTAAAAAAATATAAGTTTTTTCTTCGTACGAGTGGAAAACTATCAGTGAATACGAAGCACTTTTGGATTGTTGACCTGCATTTATAAAATCAAAATGTACAGAAACAGCCATTTTTTTCTTAAAGATGTCGCTTCATCAATGGATCAAAATGTAATACCCTTGGATTATTTTTAGATCTTTCGGAAGCATTTTTACATAACTGATCATAACACTTTCCTAATTACGTTCTTATGAAATTCGCGGTACTGCTCTAGAATGCTTGTCTTCTTGCCTTAAAAATCGATCTCAGAGTGTGGAAATACCAGAAATACCGAAATATGAAAAACTTTCATGTAAGGAAATATAACTTTGTATTTATACTTAAAACTTGTCAAAAATATTCTGAGTTTTTTTGAGAGTATGGAGAAAAACTAATACATTAAAAAGTAATTTTGTGTACATGTCGCTAATAACCTTTTGTAGTTGATGCGACATAAAATAAATTTAAAAAAGTAATACATTGAAAACAATTGTGATTTTTTGATCAAATTAATTGTTTAAACGTTTTACATTATTTCTTTATTGTCTTAGTCGGCTAGATATTGCAAAACACGCGAACTTCGGAGCAAAATCAGTGTTCTTAAAGTGATCGAGAAAAAGTATTGAATGCTATTGGAATTTGTTTTCATTATTTGTAATCTTGCCTGTAAGCAAAGTTCCAAATTCTTTTGACGGAGAAACAATAATCGTATCTTGGTTACGTTTTCCTGTTTTGTTTGATTCGTTCATTTTATACAGATTTGAGTCAAAAAACCAGAAACTGATCTTGCTTCATCTTCATGTAACCGTTTCTTTTTATTCCTCTCACTCGCATTTATATCGCTCTTCTGTTAGGTGGACAATGCTTCTGACAGATTTGCCTGCCCGGCTCGCAGAGTAATTTATATCTCCTGCCGTAATGTGGAATGGTCCCTTTGCTTTATTGCATGCCATCTCCATACCTGCCCCTTGATGATAGCCGTGCAAAGGCTGATGGGGGACGAGCGAGGTCACGAGCTCTCGGACCGTCAAACTATTAGCACATTCATTCATTAATTCATTTATTCATTCATTGTGCAGCAAAGGTCGCTTTTATGTCAGGAATGTTTTGTTGTGCAGCTATCTTTGCTATTAATGCTTGTTTACCTGTTGTATGATATTAATTAAATGAAGCACCCTCTCAAGAATTTTATTGCATACCTTCTTTTTAATAAAAATAGACAATGTATTTTTAGAGATTGGTGGTTTTGGAAGATACAAAGCAAATAAATTAAAATTCCCACAATTTTCTGAGTTCATAGAAATGAAGAAGTGTCTTCTTAAATTAATACTGGTGGGATAGAAACATAAATAAAATATCCATGAAAATGCAAACACTTTTAAGTAAGCGAATAAACGTGTTAATAATGTATATTGTTTTTGTTGGAACAAAATGCTCTTGTGAGTATCATCGGGTGTTTTGCAAATGCGAAATATATATGGCTCTGTTGATATGGCTAGAAGGAAGCGCTAAGGAGAATGGCAAGGAAGTTCGCAGGAAGTGTGCGGGAGAAGGCTATACCTCTGCAGAACACATTGAAACGATGAAGTGAATTTTCTCATAAATTTAATTTAGACATAAATGAGAAATGGGGTGGTTGATTAGTGATCTGATGCTCGGGTTAATACGCTGGTGCTACTTAAAAGCTAACCATATAGCTAACGATGGTGACACTGGCCTCTTCACAGGCCATTGTCCGTCATTTGTGGGCACGGGCATCGACCCCCGACCTTCTCTTGCAGCTCGTTGTTCGGCAGCGTGAGGGAGCGGCTGCTTCCGGCCGCGATGGCGGCGGCGTGCGTCGTCTCTTGGCGCTCCCAGGCTGTCTCTAGTTAGTCTGCGTTTGCACACAAACGCCATCGGCGATCTCGCGGAGCATTGGCTTTCACCACAGGCACACCGGCGCGGCCGAATGTCGTGGTGAGTTGCGTTAATGGCTACTTCCAATTCGACGCGCGAATGCTACTTTATTATCTCGTTATTACCTGGGTCCTTTGTGAGGCCCTAGCTGCACATACTGTTTGCACTTTTGTAGTTCCACGTAATGCAATACTATCATTGGCAATGCGCTTTAGCACGGGCTCGGCGGCATCAACTGAGCTTCGGCGTGCATTAGGTTTGTGGCTAAAGTCCCAAGATTTTGTTAGCCGGGCGTCGATGACGGAGCAAAGAGGGAACACGTTCACTCAGGTTGGATGCAAGGTCCAGAAGAGACCTTCAGTCGCGACCTCGGTCGCTCTTCGGGTGATACACAATCCTGGTCCTGCCCTATAGGTCGAAGTTTGCAAGTGGGGAGGCTGTCGGTCAAATTTAAACCGAGAGAGGTGACTCAGGACATCAGCTGATGTCACTGCGGTGCCTCTGACCAAGAGGTCATATGTTCGAGTGGCAGGATTTTCGACACTAGCTAAACAGCTAGGTAGAGTTATGTCGCTGGTGAGAATTCTAGCGGCCGGCTGCTCTGATCGGTAGTTTTCCGAGGTTTCTTCGATCAGTACCAGGTGATTACCAGAGCAGTGCCCTAACAAATGGCCCACGAACCGCGCGCTATCTTTCCTTCCCATTCCTTGTCCTCTCCTCACCCCCTTACACGCACTTACACTTACTACACTATCACTCACGCCGGGAGACCGGTCGTGAGCTTAGATCTTTTCCCGGCTGGGGCGGTGCCCCGCTCGTGCGAGATATCTGGTTGGGGAAAACCCCACTAGCCGACAGTAGGTGGGCACCGGATCTCACCATTCAGAGGGAGAACATCCCCGCCACCTACCACAATAAAACATGAACTAGACATACGGGACTAATTATCTTAGCAGTTGACGCGTCCGGAATCACTAATCACCCAACCATCGAAAATGTGACGCCTCTGCGGTCTTCGGATGCGTCATGGGGTGCGGCGCTGCGCTGATACATCTTGTGGCCAGTCGAAATAGCATGCTGTAAGTGAGCGGGGTGCGCAGCAACCCTCGCATAATTGGAGTTCGGAAAAATCGCCCGAGGCCGCAAACGTGGCCAAACGTAGGCCTTATACAGAGCATGGCTGTCCATGTAAATTAAACCTATTTCGATTAGCTTGACAAAATTTCGACGCGTGATCGGTCTCTTTACAAATCACGCATTCTTAAATGATATCTGTATAGGGTGTAGATCATCGTTGTATTTGACATTACGTCTTATGATAACAACGATATAATAATTCTTTGTCATAATGTAATAATTCGCAATTATTAGTTCGCGTTTGTTACAACACATCATTTGAACAGTAGCGTATGAACATTTATTCTAATGCTAGATTCTTTTACTTGGTAATGTCAAAAAGTTGTTGCCGGAAGTCTGTTGGGAAGTCCTACCCTGAAAGAAAGTTTTTCTTTTCCCGCATTGATTTTTTTCTCTTAACTATCTGCGGAGAGACTGTAATTCATCTCTCTGCAGGACTTTGATTATCAACATAGTATTTCTGATAATATTGTCAGGGTAAAAGTTGGATGACTCAACCTCTTCGGCTGCACTTAATTAGAATCACGTTTAAATAGACTACCCTAACGTTCGGTTATTTATCTTTGGGGACACTTGGAAAGTAAATAGTGGTGATTGTTTTTCAGTTCTTGAAATAAGTTTTTCTAGAATCATATTTATCGTCAGCTGGCCAGTCAGTGTCTCGTCAGCTGTCTAAAAGCACTTGCAAATTTATCATTTTTCGGGTAAAAAAATCGAAAATATTTAATGATATCAGATCATTTGCATTTGTTTTTCAAAATGGATGCAAGTGAACTGGCAATGAATGCGTCTGCAGCTCTATTTCACACTTTAAAATTATTGTAATTATTGCATTTCATGCATTACTCTAACAACCAGTAGTTCGCAGTACGGACTCTTTTTCGTCGAATCTACCGCTCTAGTCGAGAAGCCGGAATGCAAACCTGGGGCCTGGATCTCTTCGGAAACTGATACTGTCATCGTAACTGCACGCTCGCTGTTCTGCATAGCGAAGCGTCTGCACAGAAGCCCAAGCGCCCTTTGCCCGGAGTTCACGCACTGTGTACCTCCATCGTCCGAGCGACGCGGGCGGTCTGCTGCGCGCTCCCGTTCACCAGATCCGGCCACGCCTTGGACCCTCCTATTGACACGGCACAAACTCCTCCTCATCACGTTATTACCAATACGCAATCCTATAAACGCATCATTAAACATGCGATATGAGGTAACCTCGTCCCCTATTACTGAACACACGGTGTCCATCATGCACACTTGGCTAGACACACAAAGGTCGCTTTGTGCGGGGCGCTGGAGAGCGGCGCCCACAGAGACCGGAACGAGACAATTACGTCACGTGTCAACATAGGACGAGTATTTTAAAGGCTGCTCCGTGCGTGCGCGCGGCCGTGGGCGCCGAAGAGAGCTCGCCGCGCCCGTGGGCGGCGGCCGCGCGCGTGGGAGGAACCCATTACGCACGGGAAGTGCGTGGAAGTTACAATCCAGCGGCTGCACATTTCCCCTCGGCGCACGCTGCCCTCGCGTGGTGCGGCGCTCCGCCGCACTGCGCGGCCCCGCGCCGACCTCGGCAGTACGGCACGCGGCCTCAGTGTTCACGCTGGGTGCACCGGTTCTCAAGCAGGAACAACAGGCGGTCAGGAAGAAGACGGCGTGTGGATACGCAGCGGACCATGGATAACCTGAGCGGCAGTTACGCGAATTCTTCGGTATCGAATTTCATTTCTCTTCGGTACCCTAACACATGGTGTTCGGTGTGTCGAATCGAGACAAGTCGAAACATTCGACTTTCTTCTTCCCATCGGATTTTGAATTCGAGGTTCTTCTGTATTATTGTATTTGGCTGCCTATTTTTGCGTCCTCGAATATTTATGGAGAAAGTTGTGTAACGCTTCAAGGAATAGTATATGCCGATAGTTTGACAATGCACGTTTTGAAGGTCCTTTATACAGAAAAAGTGTTATTCCCTTTCTCCTATAGGTAGTAAATATTGTATCGTAAACATAGCATAGTAAAAATACAGGCTTTGGGAATCATGTTTCCGAAAAAGTGTATGTTTGTTGCTTTTTTCAAATCGTTTCTATTTATGTCTGTCTGGTCACAGCACTAGTACCTAAACCGGAAACAGAATTTTCACCAGAATTGATTTTCCCCAGTGGATGTGGCTGAACTAGTGGCCTTGCCCATTGGAAACAAAACAATACCGTCAATTCTCAATTTTGACGAATTTTTCGTCTTAAATAAAATATGTTCTAAAAATAGTTCTTTAGGAAAGACAATGTAAAAGTTGGGGGGGAAACAAGAATTTTCCGCGTAATTTGTGCTTGAAGTTAATGCAATTTATAAAAACTTCTCATTAGTGGCTCTAAATTGTTTACTTAATTTTTTCTACAGATAGAGTAAGGGACTTGGCGGCGCGGTGAAAGACGTTTCTGGTTGAAAACAATTTTGCGTGTTTATGAACAGTATAATATTGCGAAGTATTTACAAATAATGAGAGAAACTATATGTTGGTGTAGCAGCAGTAGTTTTGAAACCTTGAGGCGTCCTTTATGAGCAGTGTTACATTATTATAGTGTTGGATTATTTAAAGACGACTCGACGAAGAAAACTTTGTCCTGAATTTTGCGATTATGCGACCACGACACCCGAGAAGAAAACATGTAGTACCAAAGTCGTTCCTAGCAAAAACTCGGAGAGGCCACGAGATTGCCTATCAGTGGAAGGAGGGGGAAAGTAAGAAGCTTTGCAGCTCAGATGCGCTTTGCCCTGAGTAAGAAGATTTTGGTAAAGTGTTTCTAACTTAGCGGCAATAGTCACGACACTGTCTTACCAGTGTTTCTTACTTAAAATCATTGTTGGAACGTTTTGTTCCGCGATCAAGTAAAATTATTCACTTTCGCTTTTTACATGTCCGTGGAGATGTAGCGCTTTAATAATATATTTCTACAATGTTTTCGAGCTTCAAATAGCCCCTCTAAATAAGAATTTAGAGCTTTTTCCTATATTTTTGGAGGGCCTATTGTGTTCAGGGAAAGAGCTTAGCTTATGATAACTTTGTCTATTCTGGCGGTGAACATTTCATGTAGGTGTGTCTTAAGGCTTGTAATGAGTATCCCATCATATCACCAAATAATTATTATTGAGAGGTTCCATGATTTTTCTGAAAATAAATTATGTCAAAATGCATGATCAGCGGAGTTCCTAAGATTCAATGCGTATCTTTGTTTATTAATCATTCAACAATCATAAGACAGCACAAGAATTGAAAAATATCCTTTCTCCAGAAGACCGTCAGCCGTGTAAACATGTGCCAGGCTAGAACTTGATTTTCCAAACAACCTTGCATCTCGACCGTAAGTGTAACTTCAAATGTAAGATCCATTTATCTTGTCTATTGACGTAAAAATAATCATAATTTAATAATAAAAGAATAAATACTGATAATTAATTTAATAATGATTAATTATTTTTATTACAGTAGAATCTCGCTAATCCGAACACCGCAAATCAGAAATTTCGGATAATCAGAGCAAACTTCGGGATGGGGGAAAAATAAACAAATAAATAAAATGCTTATTTGTAGTGTAAAGAATTTTATAATTACTGTAGGACTGAACAACTAATTATTGAAACACAAGTTGTCGAAATGAATAGCTTTTTACACTGCTAACTACGTTGTATATCACATGTTTACATAGCAATAATTTTCACTTAGAGAAACTTAGAAAAACTTCTTGCCATCAGGAATTGAATCTTCTTGATGGTAGGATGTAATGATGCGATCTCTACGCTACGTTGCCATTTTCTTACATCGCAATCTACGTTGCAATCTCTGGTATTCCTATAGAAGTATTTGTGTATGTACGGTGCATTTTTTCGGATAATCTGAACATTTCCGAATCCGAACAGACCACACCCCAATTAGTTCGGATTACCGGGGTTCTACTTTACTTGAAAATATCCAAAAATGGTGTAATATTCTATTACATGCGTATATGCGTAATATGCGTACTGAACATCGTCCCATATAACAATAGTTACATTGAAATACTGAGTGGAATGACCCGATCCGTGATCATCGTGGCTTCGTTCGATTGGACTGGTGGACGTCGGCAGTTCCGCCGAGACAGCCAGTGCGTTCCAACACGCACACGTGGAAATGAGCAGTAAAAGGATTTTCCACGCCTCTCGTCTCGTTTTAGTGGCATGTGTCAGACCCGAAACAAGGCTCGGCCGCTATGCCAAATATTGCCACCAGACTCGATTTCGCGCGAGGAATACGTTCTCCAAAATGGGCACTGAAATCCCAAGGAGCCGTCGGGATATATATCTGTCGGACACCAGAGAGATCAATTTCGAAGACACCTCGATACAATCGTTGGCAAGGGCGCCAAGAAGAGCTGCTATAAATTCAATACGATATAAAGAAGCCGCGAGTGCCCGGAGGTGGCGGCGCGAAGCAAGGGCGAACTCCTGGGGGGAAGGGTGTGGTGGGGGGGGGCGAGCGGGGGAGAATGGGACAAGCGTTCGCGGGCACGGGGATCGAAGCGTTCGCTGATATCCACGGACTGCTCAAGCGCCGTAACGACCCCTGCCCCAATAAAATTCTCGTCAAGAAGTAGCGACCTTCATGAATTATCCTCTTCCAAATACCGATAACCGATACAGCTCAGATCAATAGCGGAAGCATTACTGGAGGAAAATCTGCTCTCCAATAAGAATACGAAATTTCTGAAGGGAGAAGGAAAGAAGCTGTTGCGATGTGGACAGGCTGTTGGCCCGCTGGCCTACTTACAAAGAGCTTGCACATTTAACGACTTGCATCGTTTCTAAATTCCGAAAATGTTAATTTAGTCAATTTCATAAGGTTGAGACGTCCAGTAATTTTACAAGAGAGGAGCGACGCTTTCATTTTAAAACGTGTCATTGCCTTGTGTGTTGTTGAAAACCAATTTTAATGTCTGAATTACGTTTTTGGCAACTCCCATTCAGTCCAAACTTCGCTGACTACTACTAAACAAGGCTGAAATTGTATTATATGCTTGAATAAACGAAGATGGTACAGTAAGTTATTTTGCATTTTTCGTCCCCCTTTTGCATGCCGACTTCACCTTACTACGTACTACGTTCCATGACGATGTCCTCAGTTGCTGGTTTTAGGTCAAAGTATCTTGCAACTTCCACAGACTTCTTCTGCCTCGTCGTTTTTAAGTCATGACGTAAATCATTGTCGCCAATGTTGCTTAACAATTCAGAATCAATATTTATTGCTTTACTTCTAAAACTGCCACAAGGTACTATTTAGTTATCTTTTTTTTCTTGCTCATCAACAGCTATTGTAACATTTTTTACGAGCTTTTATCTGATAAAAAGGAACCCATCTGGTTATTTACATCTTATTATGAATTATAAGAAATGTGTATAGGAAGTACGACTGTCTGACGAGAGTGCAAAGAGCCTTTGAGAGTATGAAAACAATGAACATAGTAATATCGGAACCGAAATGAAATTGGAAGTAATTTTCCTTGTGCTTTACTGCAGCAATCACATACTGTATAATGCAGACAGATAATTACATTGTCTTATTTCTTTGTACAGACGTGATTAATACAACATATATTGTACATATGTGGTATTTTCAATTAAAAAAGTGTTCCTCAAATGTTTTAGAAATCGTAATTGTTTGTGTAAGTAAATTGAGATAGATATTGTAATAACGTCAACGAGGTACTCAAGACATGGTGGTTAAAGATCAAAAATATATCTAGTTACATTTTGTTTTGCTGTTGTTTTATTTTCTTTGCACAATCTCACGCCTTTGGTATTCTGTGGTATAGGATTACAAGCCCTAATCCTGTTTAAGGAATGACGTCATTTACTCTGAAAATGCCGTCTCTCCCCGATACCCCAGCAGTAATGAAAACATGTCGTCAAAACCGCATTGTGCATGACCGGCGTGTTAAGCGTAATGCTTTACGGAACGTCTCCGGTCGCTTAGCCAGGAACCAACCGGCGCAGCGCGGCGCGGCGCGGCGCGTCGTTTCAAAAGAAGCCGCTGCGTAGGCGGGAGGCGACGCTCTCCCCATGCGTCTCATACAATTTTTACTGTTTTTGACTAAATAAATAAATAGACAGCGTTTTGCTTCCGTTGTCGGCTGGCGGCGTGGCTGAGCAGTCCGGTTTGTTTTCAAAACATCGATATATGTTGTCGATATATCGAAGATTAGGTTTTTGACATTGATATTTAGTGCTCGATGTTTTTATGTGTTATTTTGGAGAATAAAAAGTATAATTAAAAACTACTTTGACTTTGCCAGCTGAGTCGTAATTATGAATCAATAAACATGACCATCGTCAAATGAAATCACTCCCCCCCCCCACGTGAATATTGATGCTGTTACTATATTTCTTTTAAAATCCTCAATGTTTAAAATCATAAATGGTTTGGAGTCTATGTATTTTGAATATAGATTTTTAATATTTAAACGTTGACTCGACGTCGACTCACAAACTCCCCTTAATCTTTAAAAAGCAGCTGAGCGTTGATTGAAGTCTCCATTGCGCCCCGCGGGAGGCGGTCGACACCGTCTGCGCCTTCGGGGCAAACGCTTGTTTTCTTTTTCTTTAATTTTTTAAAAATTTGTTATGTCTTTGCAACTCTCTAAGCTCCTTCTGGAGCACTGAGCTCATGGAGTAATGGAGTAATCCTTCTTTAATCTAGTCAGTAATCGTCCGTCGCAGCCAGTCGTTGCCTTTTATCTCTTCGGCCAGTGACTCGGCGTCGTTAGATCCCGGGGTTCCCAGACGGCACCCGACCAGGAACCCGCGAAGTTTCGAATTGCTTAATGTCTGTGACTTCACGGAGCACAGTTTCGGAATTCGGCTAGCGACGCCGGCGTCCCCGAATCCAATGGCACCACGTACCAGCGTGCGCTGCTGCAGCGGATCCCTACATTGGAGCATACGCCAGAGTATACGAAAATCGAACACACATGGTAATATCGGGAACGCAGTGGCATTTAAAGGAATATGCGGTTCTTGAAGGAAATGATCATAAACCTTGAAGTTCGCGGTTGGTAATCGCCCTCATGCTTGCTATCACGTGCTTGTGTGCGTCCGTATCACTCAATGAGCTTGATTGTTTCGTCAATCCTTTTCAAGGAATACACAAGTTTTAAAAGTATTTTTATGTTTAAGCAACGTTCACTTTGATGAACATTTTTTTACTTCTTTACCTTTATTATGGTGTAGATTATATTTTTGCGTAATTTCTTTGGTATGTAAGGAATTTGTTTGTGTGCCTGGCAAACGTTGCACCTTGCGCTACAGCACCCTCACCCGCCCTCTTTCACCACTTGCTCACAAACTTGCATCAAGAGTCGTGCCCATTTTTGCTGATATTTGGGGATGAAATTTTTCTTCTGTTGAGCAGCTCCTGCAGTCTCTTCTTTCTTCTGGATGTCTTCTCCTCGTTCTTTACTTTACCTTTTTCTGCTATCCTTGACCTTTTTTGTGCGCTTCCGTGATGATTATAACCCCTTTCTCCGTTGCCATCTATGCATTCCTCAGCCACTAAGGATCGCGCCAATTTCGACACGCAGCTAATGTTACCGTAGTTTACTCCATTCTCTTTGAACACAACCAGTATGGCTTTTACTAATGTTTCATATCGTCCGTTTCTTTTGAACTATTATCATCGTCTTCACCGAACCTGTCCGGTTTGCCGTGTTTCACCTTGGCAATTTGTGAATGACCATCCTCCCACTAATTTTCTCAATCTTTCCTACATCAGCCGCCCTTATGCTCCTGTTTATATTATATGGGACCTCGTTCCGTCCTTCACACAATTTTCTGTCTTCGGCAATGTTATATTTTCCGAGACTTTTTTTTTATTTGTTACTTACATCTACAACTTTTTATTTTCTTGATATTTCTCTTTGGCTTTTTCTTCGTGAACTCGACTCTTTTACCTCAAGGACCCCTGCTCCTGTTCTTGTGATAACACATAATCGTTTCATCTCTATCTTTCTCGCTCGTCCACTCCATATCTCACATGCTTAGGCTTCCTTCTTTAGTTCTCCGTTCCTAACGTCTCTTCCTCCGTGTCGTCTATTTTCAGCTCGGCAGATGATTCGTCTTCAACGCCATCGGCGGAGAGCTGAGAGTTTCAATATCCGATACACTCCTCCCATAGGAGTAGTGGAGTTGGACGTATTCTGCTATTCTGACTAGTACACGAGCACACATGTTGACACTGCATTTACTGTATATCAAGTTCGGGGAGACCTCAGGAGACTTTTCCAATATTCAGTACCTTCCTGTGTAACTTTGCTTAACATGAAAGTGCGCAGATTAGAGATTCTCCTAAAAGTAGGTTACTAACTGCATGCACGGGAATATGCATGACAAAGATGCATCTCATTTCACATTAATATTAAATTTCTTTGAAAAATATTTTGCGCGAAATTTCCTCTCCATTTATATAAATCAACGAATTATGACCGGAAATATACATGTTATATTAATACTTTACCTATAATATTTTGTTTGTCCAGATTTGATTCTGTCAGGTTTTGCGAGAAAAATGTATAGTAAATTATATTGTTTACAAAATATGGACCGTCGATTCAGTTGTGTTGTGTTCACATTGGATTTTTTTCCACTGAACGCATCGAAATTAGTCGGGCCTTTAATGTCTAAGTTGTTAATTTAAATACTATTTCAAACTGTTTCCAAATTCCAACTATTTATTCATGGTATTTTGCATAATAAAGCTATAAAAGCGCTTTTGGTGGGCTGTAATAAGTCATCTATCTCCATTTAGATCATAGAATAATTACTGATTATTCATGAGATAATGTTTTACTTGACAAGTGACGACTCTTTATGGTATTAAACTGGCTCGTAATCGTAACATCCACGTGAGGTGATTGAGACTGTCGACCATGAAAATTGTACACAACACGTAGACCGCTGTACATGGTATTACACATAAAATTTGCACCTGACCGCTAGACCGCGTCGTGAGTTAACGGACAGCTGGATGGCGGCGAAGTGCAGTTGACCGCTAATCGGCGTGAGGGCGGGCTTGGGGCGCTGCGTGCCGCAGGGGCGTTGACGCGAGACGGGGAAAGCGGGACGCGAGTCGCGGGACGCGGAGCACGGGGTGCGGGAAGTGGGCGCGGGGAGCAAGGGGCGGGGCGCGACGCGAGGAGCAGAGGGCGCCGGGCGCGTGGAGTGGGAACGATGCGCAGAACGCCGGGCGCGGGGTGGCGGGCGACGGGCACGGGAAGCGGGGAGTGCAGCAGCTGGGGAGAGGGCTGCGGGCAACGAGGCGAGGGATGCTGGGCGCGGAGAGCGGGGCGCGAAGCACTGGGTGCGGAGCGCAGGATGCGGTACCTGCGGAGCACAGCGCGGGGAACGAGACGCGGGACGCATGGCGCGGCGTCGGGCGTGCGGCGCCGGGCGTTCGGCGCCCCGCGTCTTCCTCGCAGAAGAGCCCGCGGCGGCGTAAACGCCCCAGCGCCCGAGAGAGGAGGTCGGAATGGGACGTGCGCGACGCTCCGCCCGCACCTCCGCAGCGAAAGGTCAGCCGTGTAAGCAGTGAAAGTCTGGGTGGCCTTTCCGATGGCATCGAGGGCCCCACGATTTTGTAGCGGTAACGACTTTCAGCTCGAATTCCGGGCTCATCCTTGCCACGGACGATACGTCCTGAAGGCTACACTTTTCTACATGAGTTATTTCATTGATCTTTAGTATTATTTAGATATGCGATAATTACAACTTATTCAAATTTTATCTTTGATATTACATTCGCTGATATATTGAGAGGGGAGTGGATATAGCACAAAACGTACAAAATTAAGTTCATTTCCAGGGAATGTTGAAGTTGGTAGTGTTCTAGTCGACGTCAACATGAACTTTTCTAACAGGATGAAATCGACATAAATTAGTGACTAATTATGTGATGAGGTAATAGCTTGTAAAAAATGAACTTAGCTTGTAATTACAAGGTAGAGACATAGAACTATGCATTCACACTTTCTAGCCACACACTAGATAAATGGGGTCAAGAGAACAGGATAGAACGTAGTAGTCCGACGTCTAGCTTTTCACAAGAAATAATTGCAAAAAATGTAATTTCTGTAACAATCCCTAATTTACAAACTTATTAGACATAGTTTGGAAAGTAACGATTTTACTGCGTTTCGCAATATTAGATAAATTTAAATTACGCTTTTGAACGTAGTTATAATCGCATCAATTAAGGCAATTGTATTGGCCTATTCCGTGAGCGCTATGCTCCGTCTTTCAGAGAAATAATTTATCCAATACCATTAAGATGCCACTAGAGAATTGCTTTAATGTTAATCACATAAATCCCAGATCTCTGCGTCTGTTCTGAGATATTCCGTGCAAGTTGCAATGTAGTAGATAAGTACGAAGTGCAAGTAAAGATGATCTCAGCAAATTATGCTATTTTTAACCGAACGTAACTAAAGTTTTTATTACTAGTAATATCATAATAAAATTGCTGAATAGGGAATGGCAAATTGAAAGTTATCAAATTATGTTAATGTTTTTCAAAACTGTATTGAGATTATTATAAGTGCGGGATGAGATTCTGGAGATGAATAGAACGGTTCACATATTGCACTTCTCCTTAATTCCTTACACGCAGTTTTAGCTGTTTTGACATCCAATCAATAAATGTAATTCATAAATAAATACTATTATTTAGGAACGCATTTGGCCACAAACTCACAGTTTGAAGTTTCATAAGTAAGTAAATAGTAAAGTTTAACTTGTAATCCTTGAGAAACTATTCATCGTAGACGCAAACAACACAGATCTTTGCGCAAATGCACAGTGCATGAGACAGAAGATATAAAATTCAACCAAGATTGAAAACGTACAAGGAACTTGAAATTACGTTAAGAAGGACCTCTTGTAATTTTGCAAGTGCAGCTCTCTTTTATATCGTTCGCTCCTTAAAAGTAACGCAACGTTTCTTCCCCGCCTAACGTCCTGTCTCAGACGAGGAATTTATGGCGTAATCTGCTTTTAATATACAATTTGACCGCGGCCGGCGGAGGAGGAGTGGGGTGGCCGGGCAGGGCCGGGGCGGCGGAGGGGAGCCGCAAGGCGCCCATGTAGGCGAAAACGAACCCGACTTCTCGCCCGCAAACAGCTCCGCGCCGCACCACCGGAGCAGAACGGGGAGATACGCGCGCGCTGAAAGCCGTAAATTGCGGGCTGTAACGGGCACAGCAGTAACGAGTGGCTCCCGCCCCCGCAGCCCCGCCGCGGGAGCGCGCCCTTCCCCTTCTCCTCCCCTCCTCTTCGCGCGTTGGATCTCGCGTCACGATTGCCGCTGGTATCACTTCTCACCCCCTCCTCCTCTTCCACTCTGGAATTACACCCTGTGCTGTGCGGAGCCCTCACGTACGTAGCGTACGTCGCGCTTCACCCTGCTCACCCAACAAATATCGCTCTGCACCGTTTCAGCTTTTCACGACATCCGTGCGGTCCATGAATTGCGCCTCCTCCCCTCTGGTGCCAGCTACCAAATCTCCTCTCGAGGGCAAGTCTTTCTCTGTGCGTTCTCGTGCTCGCCTGCGGTCCCTATGTCTGGTCTTCCGAGTCCGTCTGTTCACATCCGCTCCTGTTCCCACAACGGCCTTTGCTATCGTGAGTCCGCCTCCATCGCCAGAGCCTACTTAACCTTCGCCTCCCCCCTCCCAACCCCTCTCCGTCACCACCACAGCTCGAGCTGCCTGACGAAGAGCGACCGCTTGCTGTCAGGTGATTGTGCGTACACGCATCTCCGCAAACACGCGCCCGAGCGCATCGCTCGTACAACACCCCGACACCGCTGAAACAAGCCGCGCGACCTAGGGCTCTCCGCCTCTGGCCCCTCGCCCCGCGCAATACACCCCGCGTCACGCACGCCCCCATTCCCGCGTCCACTGCTCCGTTCATCGAGCCTTCAACCCTGCGACCTCTACGGCGCCTCTCGCGTCCCGTTCCACGACCCTCTCCCACCCTTCCCGATCCCTACTCCCCTCCCGTCTCTTTCCGCGCGACCGCTATCTTGTTCTCCGAGATTCCAACCCTGCGACCGTCCCCCGCATTACGTCGCCACGTCCCTTTCCCCGCGTCCCGTCCCCACGACCCTTGTTTCTCCCTCCCCGTCCCTTCCCCCATCCCTATCTCTGCCGCTTTCCCCGCCTCCCTGTACCGTTCACCGAGCTTCAAACTCTGCGTCCCCGCGAAGCGGCTACTACATCCCTTTCCTTGTATCCCGTGCGCACCTCCTGTTTCCCGCGTCCCATTTCTGGCGTCCCGTTCCCTGCGTTCTGTACGCCGCGTACCCTCCCCCGCGTCCCGTCCTCTACACTGACTGAGGTTGCCCAGCGCATCCATTGCTATCACTGCAGTGCCTCTGTCGGAGGTCGTAGAGTTCGAGCCCCGATGGTGGCACGGTTTTTTGACACTGGCTAGACAGCTTGATCAAATTCAAGCGTTGTCTTAAAGAGAATTGTATCGGCCGGCTGCTTAGGTCGGTAGTTTTTCGAGGTTTCTGTTATCAACACCAAGCGAATGCCGAGTGGGATATTTCCTTCATCTTCCTTCTCCTATTCCACCCCTTGTAGAGATAAGCGCCGGATCTTGCCATCCAGCGGAGGAAGATCACCGGCACCTGCCACGATAAAAACATTCCCTACGCTTAAGGACTGATGGCCTTAGCAGTTGACGCCCCTAGAAGCAGTAATGAATAAATTAATCAACAGTCTACGTTCTATCTTTCGTGACCCTTCCCATCTATTCTGTGCTTCACTTTTCATTCTCTCCGCCACGTTCCGCATTCCGCAACCTGCCACAAAAACGCTTTGAACACGACTCTCGCGTATCGTGCTCCCCAGTCTTCCCGTCTGCGGTGAAGCAGCGACCCTGGCGCTCAGGTCTGAAGGGTCCAATTGGCCGAAGGGCGACCTGCAAGAATTTCTCTACAATCTGCTGCTACAATTGCAGTAGGTCTACCTCGACTTCCGTAAAAAAACATCGCAATTCAGATGCTTATATACAATCACTATAAAGATTACCGCTATGTGCTAATACCATTTTTATACAATTCTGAAGTGTGATATATGAGGTTTTAAATTCACTCTCTTACAAATCTGTGTCAGAAAAGTTCGTGTTTATTACATTTACGAGCTTTGCGACTTTTTCATTTACAGAACCACGTAAAAACGATTACGAATGTTATATGTGGAAATATTTAGTTTCAAGTAAAACCTTGCGCCGCGTACAGTAATTTCATTTGATGTTAAATGAGGTTCTCTCTATTTACATTTCATGCTATTTCATGCAGTGTGTATCGATTCTCGCAGATGCAGGAAAATATTTAATAATTACGCATTGCGAATCCATAATGACTCCGTCATAGGATGTGTTTCCATGGCGGACACTATACGGAATATGAATGGAACACACATGAAATTGTTCAATGTTACAATTATCTGTTTTTCATTCTCTTTTTGAATACTTACTGTCATCCTTCTCTTTCTCTGATTTACAAATTCATGCCCAATCAGACATTGTTCAACGAGTAAAATCCGGGTTGAACATACATTTCCCATTCAAATGTTACATCAACAGAAGCATTGTTGTAGTCTACGGTTAATTACATCGGCTTATAGAAAGCCGTATATAAGATAGTCGTTTATGGTTCATTGGGTGGCGACCAATAAACACTTGGCTTTATTTGAAAGTAGGCTTTTGTTTTTCAGTTATCTGGTTGTGAAAATTGATCTCTACGTGACGGTCTCTGTTATGACCTACAGCTTTCTTCATCAATTATCAAAGAGTCAGCCTCCATAGTCCCGCCCGTGACAAAGTCTACACTAACAAATAGTGTCCCAGATGTGCAGTAGTGTAGTGCATGTAAGTGTAAATGTGAGAGGACCGAACAAGGATAAGCGGTCTGTGGCTGATTTGTTAGGGTACTGCTCTGTCATTCGCTTGGTATTGCAGAGGCGTCGATGTCCTCGCAGAGCTACCGCAGTCGGTCCGTATATGTGGAAAGTAAGGCGTACGTCTAAAAATTCATAAATATTGTGGATGTGTTCGCCTGTGAGTGTCGTAATGAATTTTATAATTTTGAATGAAGAAATAAATTATGGTTAGAGTTTGGAGATTATCTTCTGATGTATTAAAGTACATTTATTCACTCTATCATCCAATAAACCTTGTGAACAATTTCTCGGTGTCCATATTTTGATAAGGATTCACATAATAATTGAATTGCATTTGACATTTATGACATTTATTAAAACTTCCATCAGCACTAACTCGTGCGCAATCAGTATGTAGGGTTTCAAATGTGCAAAAATATATGTAGGGCAGCGAAAAAATTATGAAACGTAATCACTTGTCGCCATCCAGAATACGAACTTGCGAGCGCGGCTTTTCCCGCATTTTGTGCTGGGAACGTAGGGCTGGGTCCGCCCGGTGGCGGGTGACGAGCATTGGGCATGAGGTGACGATGTTGAGGTTGAGAGCTTCTGCGATGTCGTTCCCCTCCTTCGACGCCCGGCAAGCTCTAGATTTTTCTGCACGCTGCGGCAATTAAACGCAATTTTTCCGCCCTCGCCTGCCTCATTTCGCAGTCGGCAGACGTCATTTTTCGGTCGTCAGCGGTGACCAGGCTGCCAACTCGCCGCCTGCCCGCTGCCCAGCGGGGCGTGTTTTTCGGACTCCAAGGGAGCGGGGTGTGAGCGCGCCGCGCGTCGGTTCTTCTCTCTTAAACTTGTACAACTATTATTTGCTCATTTTGATGTATACTCCGTTCATAATCGCTACACGTTTTTCTATCTCTCCACTTTTTTTCGCTCATTTCCTCTTGCTTCGCTTTCTTTCTTTACATAATCGCTCACAATGTGGTCGTCTCTGCTTTTCCCCCTGTTCTTTTCTGCACATTCTTTAATCATAGTGAATAAGCTTGTAAGTAAAAATTTTGCTGAAAATAAGATTAATATACTACTGGATATACTCAATCAATCTGTATTTTTGCATACAATAAGATAAACTTCCTGTGTGCTGAATAATGAGTACTTGTGTTTTAACGAATAAAATATAAAATTCACGGAATTGATAAGTCTAACGAGATATGTCAAGTTGCCTGATTATTCGTGCTATAATAATAATGATTTGAGGTTGATTATTACCAAATTGGTTTTCTGATCAGGTTACATGATTATTCAGATTCTCACAGAATGACGAGTTGCTCTCCTGCAAAAGTTAGTGTCCTTCCCTTGCCTTTTCATTGTACCGTAATAATTATCTGTTTCATTTTAGCTCTTTCTGTGTCATATTTCCTTGCCTGGTAAACAGTCTACTTCATTTGCTGTTTATTCAGGGTTCCCTTCTATGCTTCTCCTTTCTCTTACGGATTGTCAAGTCTCGTGAATTCGAAATCGACGAGTCTCAAATTCTTTAATACTCATTATGTATTCTGATGATATTGATTAAGCATCAATGTTTACTCATTCTCTTCCTAAGCCTTACAAACACTCCTTCTCTCTCTCCCTCCCCCTCTCTCTCTCTCTCTCTCT
>BOPP01000004.1:8742076-8763994 GCA_017312745.1 Gryllus bimaculatus | reverse complement strand
CTCTCTCTCTCCCCCTCCCTCCCTCCACGATCGCGCTAT
Source organism: Gryllus bimaculatus (assembly GCA_017312745.1). NCBI lineage: Eukaryota > Metazoa > Arthropoda > Insecta > Orthoptera > Gryllidae > Gryllus > Gryllus bimaculatus. Next base: position 8,763,955 of record BOPP01000004.1, on the reverse strand, counting down.
CGTTCATTTTGGTTGGGTCCGCTTGGTTTAAATTTGGCCGGTTCTCTTTGTGCGTTCTCGCAGGCACCCTGGGCGCGCCAACGCGCGAAGGCCAGGCGTCCGGCGTCCGCCAACCTGGAATGTCTCTCGCGGGGCGGGGGCCGTGGGGTGGGACGCTTGGACGGGGGATGGGGCGGGCGGAGCGGCCGGCGCGGCGCGGCGCGGCGTGCGTTGGCGTATTTTATTCCCTCGCATGGGGAATAGGCAACGCTGTCGCTCTTCCGCCAGTTAATGCGTGTTCGCGCTGCCTCCTGGACGGCGGGCCGGGGCGCTCCCGCTGGGTGACGCTGGTCGCGTCGTACTCGTTTGCGTCGCGCTTGCGTTGGGCGAGTCCTGCGTGAGGTGGAAGAGGCGGAGGTGGAGGTTCCCGGCGCAGGAAAATTCGTTTTTGCATGTTGTCTCTTCGCGATCTCTAAGTATCAGTCATTAACCGCGCGTATTTTAGAACAATGTTCTCTCTTGTGTGTATTTACTAATGAAAACGGACCATCAGTTTTTGTTGGTTTTTTTTCAGCATCTTAAAAATAGGTTGTCTCAGAAGTAATATTGCAGCCTTCTAGTTCATGGAGCGGTACGTCCGAAAATTGATGACCCTTGATGAGAAATCACTCTATAACAAAAATATTACACGTGATATTACCCCCTTATGGTTGGGAGGCATCTCATCGTTGAATTGGTGTTGGGCAGGTTTCACAAAATCTCCCTGACTGGCGTCTGAACGTGTTTCTGCGGTATACCAACGTTCACAGGGGTTCGGTAGCTGAGAACGTTTAAGGGCCGAACGCCTGACCTGTGCTGGAGCTCGTTTAAGTCCGGCTAGGGGTAGCCAGACACGCTGCATCTTGTGTTGTTGATTGGCTCTCTCTGCTTTCTGCGCGGGATTGCAGTTTCGTGGTGGTCTTGCTCTGAAGGATGTTTTTTTTTTCCTTGTCGCATGTTTCTTGACCACTTCACGGCTTAGACAGCCTACATACCGAACTTCAGGACCGCGCCGCGGATTTTCCCGTCCTCAAATTCGGTCTGGAACTCCTTGTGGAAGTATGTCGTATACAAGTATCCCAAACTGGTGTACGCCGCAGGGAAGAGGCCATCATTTTTTCACAGTGAATTCAGAGTTCTTTGTAGAACATTTACATTGCCTGTAGTTTCTCTGTGAAAAAAAAATCACATAGGTTTCTACCTCAGACAACGTCCAAGGTTAATGGAAAAAAAGCTAAGAAAAACGCAGAAGGATCGTTGCCTACCAGGATCTTTTCATCTTCTAAGTCTTCTGAATCCTGGAAAGGTTCTTAAGCTTTAAAAAAACTAACCAGGCACCCTCCGTTTATAAACGAATTTCTGAAAATAACTTCCTCTATACAAAACTGAAGAATATAATATTTGGCGATGAATTTACTATTAACACGTATGGTTATTTTTTTCCTGAAATTAATTATGTTTTTGATATTGTGTTTTTATCGAGACACGTATTATTGTTCACATTTTCTACTTAGTAAGCTTCCTAATAGAGAAATTAAAATTAGTCTTTGAAAACATCATAGAAGAATCAAATCCTCTTGTCATATTGAAAATTTCGGGAAAACAATTTGCAGCTGTTTCGAGGAAACGTTTTCCAAAACTGTCATACGTTCTTCTTAAGACCTCCAAAATTAAAATATATTGAAGAAGAATTAGTTCGCAATGGCACTATTATACTGTATTTCTCACAGCTCAAGTTATGAGCGATGCTTCCATCTATCCACATATCTATCCATACGTTACTTTGTACGGTTAAAACTAGTGGTAAATTATAATAGCATGCTATTTTCTGGAAATTATTTCTAACTTTTTAGTTTTCGAAATTTAGCGAGTTCAACATATGGTTGAAGAACTATGCCCTTTCTTGAAGAAAACGTCTGGCAAGCAGTTTTGAGGAAATGGTTTTTTCTGTTGTTCTGTAATTTGCATTAATTTCCGAACAGAGAATTGACGTTAACGCTATTCGGTTTTTTATAAAAAATTACATAGATATAATTAAATTATATATTTGAAAAGATTTTGTTTAAGAAAACTTTTTATCAATATTCTATTTTTGCAAAGTTAAATTTTTTGCAATTTCAAAATATACAGTGAATTTGACGGAAACGAGACCAGTGCCAGTTTCGTATTGTTCTTTGCACATACCATGGGGAAAAATTGAACAATAAGAATTGCCAGTCGTTTTTTTAAAAAACAGATAATTGTTTAAAAAAATGTTGATATTTCACGCAAAAATTACGCGGAAAGGTAACTCATTACTTGAATATTTCGAAAAATTGGAAGTGTCGTAATTTCAAGATTTACTCTTTGAACGACATTATTTCAATTAGGGAAACATTTTTGCGCAGGTTTCATTTTCATGAAATCTCTGGAATTTCGAAAATCGCAAAAGATTATTAAATAATGCGATAAAGTACCAAAACTTTTGTAGTTCCACAAGTTTTTTTTCCCAAAACCCTTCAGAACTGGTCTTACCACCGAAAGCTCCCCCCTTCAGTTTTTGCCTGGAATCAGTACTTTCCTTTTACACGTTTAGCTGAACAAAATATAACTTCGCATGGGCAGAAGTTGATTAGTCACAAGTATTTCTTCAACGGCGCCAGCCGAGAATAATAATAGTTTATGCAGTTAGTTTTATTAATGTTAAGCTTTATTACAATGAGTACAATGGTTGAAAACGACCGACGATGAGGAGCCGAGTTTTCAAATTTGTACGAATGCAATAAAGCAACTTTAATAACGAGTTGCATACCTATTTTTATATCAACATTATAAACTTATATGAGATCAAATTTAATTTTGCGAAACAAATTTCTCGTGTCGTCTGGGGTATTTGATGTCTGTGGGGAGAAAACTGTGGTCGGCCGGCTTACCTCTAACCTTCTACGATTCTTTCGCTGCGAATTGGGCTGAATGTTGTAATAACTCAATCATTCGTTGCCCGTAAGAACTAATGACGTTTATCATTTCTGTCGTAACATGCCCAATTTTGAATGATTTCTTTGCAAAGAAAAAGGTCGTTTATAATACTGGAATTTACAAAAAATGTATGTGTAATCGATTTGCCATATAGAGCGCAATAAAAGAGGTATTAACTATTGCCATTAATACGTTTGCATTTCCGGAACTTAAGCTGCTTTTCGTTCGTTCAATTAAGATATTTGATTACCGTGCTATGCCAAGCGAGATTTTTATTACTTATCTGTGCAAAGAGAAATATCACCGACCTTTTATCTATTTTGCTCATTTACTGAAATATTTATTTCTGCTTTTCGCTTCTAGTAAACTAGTGTCCCAGCGAACACTAATGGTGTAACTCTCTAATCGATACGTTGTGTGATATGTTCTTGAATTAAATAAGTCATTGGATCGAATTATTTCAAAAGATGTGGGGCATAACAATGAGTGCTAAAAAAATTGTATTTCTGTAAATTTCATTACTTACATTTGACTATATTTTACATTTTTGCTACATACACAATACCGTATAGATTCTCTTCCCTGATATCCTTTAATTCAATCTGTCCCTTAATGTTGGCGTTTTCAACCTTATTCCTCTGTGATTTTTTTTATTCAGCCTATCGATGTGCGAAAAATTATTCATGAATATTGATGAATCATTTAATGGAAAATGGTATACATTGCGTGTCCTCCTAGGGGAACAAATTCTTGCCCAGGCATGATAATATTATTTAAAAATGAACTAGTGATGAGCTTTTTCACAGGTAATGCTACTACGCTTGCCAATTGGCTCAAATTTAAAGCGACCGGTATTTGTTTTACACAATAATTATGTATTTTTAGTTTCTCAAAATGAAATCCCGTTAAAAGTTTACATTTTCTCGAAACCAACATTTCTGTTTTTGTGTACAGATTTATAATTAATTAAAATATAGTAGCGCGCTTATTCCCACACCAGGGATATCTGTGTATTTAATTTGCGATCCGCAATTATCTGGTGAGCGTCAACTGTTCAATTCTTGAATGTTTGCATTTTGTATTTGAATGGAAAATGGGAGGACGGCGAGCTGCTCCATCAGTTTTTCTCGCGTCTTTGCACTTCCGAAGGTATAAAATTGTTAATGAATCATTCATACATTTTTCTATTTGAAGTTTGCTACTAGTTCGTAATCTCTGTTTTCATCTAAAATCTCTAGTTTCATGTATAGGCGTTTATACCGGATTATTGTTATATTTTGCATTGTTTGTACTATGGAAGTTTTGCAATTTGAAAAACCTTTCAAGTGAGCACTCTCTTTGTCACTTTTTAATGATTTAATGCCACTAGAATATACCCCTGTAGTACTCCTATTACATACACACTCTCCTTGATCAAGGCACTTCGAAACTTTCAATTTAGATGACAACGAATCTAATTTTTTGGCTGTGCTGGATTGAAATCTAGAAACATTGTATCACGTTTTGTTTTTTGCATTGTAGCTTTAAAATTCCCTAATTCCCGTTGGCGCAGACCGGTTTCGGCAGCGTCGTCTGTGCCGACGAGGCTGCAGGGTTCGAGTCCTGGCGTAGACATGGTCATATTTGTGATGTTCCTTCACCTATCATCATCATCCTTAATCATCTCATAATTCACACTTACAAGGCGTAACAACCTCTGTTGTAATTTCAAATCAATTCTAATTTTTCTCAAATTTAATAATAAATTTTTGAAAATTATACATTAAACTAGGGAAATGTTTTCCCGTTTTTCCCTTAGAAAATTATTTGCCCTATAAATAAGCGAATAGCCGGAATGAGTCCGCGGTCGTGCAACACCGTATGTATGAACTGAGAATGATAGTCTGAGCTGATAATGTTTATGCAGTGCGTGATAAATATAAGGATGAAATAAAAATTAATCGAGAGAGCCACAACTAGGAAGCAAGTAGGAATGGAGGCGGTTTGGACGCTTTAAGTGCTAGGCACAGACGAAGCGGCGCGCTGCGGCCTCGCCAATTCCCCACGCTGCTGCGGAGCGGGAACGGCGTGCGTGGGCGGCAGGGGTGTGGCTAAGGGCGACGTCGAGGGTGGCGCTAGGCCACGGAAGACGCGCCGAGGCGCCGAGCGCAAGCACGACGGGACAGTGCCGCGGCGCCGCGGAGTGGCCGGCTGTGTGCGGGCGGGGCACGGAGGGGGGAGGGAGCGGGCGGGGCGGCGTGCGCGGCGCAGCGGGCGCAGAAGCGCCACCCCGGGAGGCGCGCGGCCACAAAAGCTGGCGCTTCTGAATGCACGCTATATGAATGCAGTGCCATTGTTTAACCGCGCGGCCGCGGGCCCCCGCCGGGCGTTCGCGCTGTAGCTCCCAACTTGCTCGCGGCTTTTGTTGCGGCGGAGCGGCCACTTACTGAACGTATTCGTTTTAGGATTTTTTGTGCGCGTTTTCATTGAATTGGAGAAGAGGAGATTGAAATGGAAGTAATTTGGGACGCTGAATAACTCAGGACTCAGCAAAAACGTTTATATAGCTGATGCCAACAGCGTTCGTTCGCCGGCGTTTCGGGGCGTTCGGCGATCGCGAACGGTCGCGAGAGGGCGGCGGTTGGCGGTTTCCGGCGGTGAGGGGGGCGGGCGGCGCTGCCCGGCGTGGGGGGCGGGGTGGCTGAGCGTGCGGCCGTCGTTGGGGCACGATTGCAAAACGCTGTCGCGGCCGAGCGAGCTCTTTTCGGGTGCGACACAAGGGATGCACCGGCGGGCGTCGCTCCACCAAAGCCGCTGGGCGCCGACCTCGTTCGAGAGAACGATGAGGTGGAGGCGAGGAGACGCCGCGGCCGAGACCCCTCGGCCCTTGAAAGCTGATGGACGCCGCATTCGCCGGGCGCCGCGGCGGAGGGCGGACGGCGCATTCAAGCCGCTGCCGCTGGTGGCTGTGGCAAGGAAATGAAATTCCAGAGCGGCTCAGCCATATCGCACTTTCCTTAAACAAATTTAGTGGAGATATTAGATTAGTCTAAACTTAGTTGCTTGGTGCGGAAAAATCAGTATTGACCAAGTTGCGAAAAATAGAATCTAAAACAGGGACTCGAAGGAGTACGAAAAGATTTTAAATCTTTGGAACTTGAATCTTTACGGAAATCTGCCAAAAGGTACGATGATTGACGATTGTTTTGGAATGTGATTGGTTAGTGAAAGTTCTTAGTTCAGCTCTTAAGCCCAGGACGACATGAATGGTTAGAGGAAAATGCCTACTGGTAGACGGGGGTTCTGGTTTTTTTGTCCTTTGAATGTAAAATAAAATGTAAATATATCGTATTTGAAGGCATTCTCTGAATTCAGAATTTTCGAAATGATTTGCGCCGTTGATGAGGACATTGCCGATTTTTAACCGTCAAAATAAGGTACATAGAAACTGTACGGCATTGGTACTTCCTAAACCTACAACACACTATGCTGCTTTCTAATATAAACACTACACTATCGCGTTACTAACTAATATATGCAAACGTTTTTTAAAACATTACACAGACGTAAGGTTTTTATTTTATTTGATGGAGAATTTAAGCTGTGCGCCCAGGTCCCAGCATTTCATGCACATTGTAAAGCAGTAGGTTATAGCAAAGAGTGGCGCAAAACATCCAAACAGTAGTTGATGGGTGTTATCGTTGATTTTAAATGGCCTTAATGCGACTGTATCTGTATTGTCTCTATTTATTTTCCCTATATATTCTTTTATTGTAAATGCATCTACCCATAATGATTAATAACTCTTGAATCACAATGCGACCATCTGGATGATTGCCAGGAACACCACGCTCTGTATTGCCAAGGTACAGATTGGTACGTTTTAGAAAATATTTTTGAATGAGGCGGCTACGAAAGTGTTTACGTTTCGAGTGTTTTGGTCCGCTGGTTTGCGGTGTCTCACACAGTGGGAACAAGTGACATTGTCTTGTCGTACAGATTTAAACACGGCGATTTCAAAGACCCCCCAAAGTAATTCAAAAGGCGAATTTACAAAGGACACCCACCCTCCCAATGAGCATTCACACAGTAACATGCCTGCCCAAGGCCACGGCTACGGCAGGGCTTTGAGCGATTATGAATACTTGAAAACTGAATGCATCGCCCGCGCGTTGTAAAAGGAGAACCGAGTTCCTCCAGAGGGTGAAACAGCAGCAAGGCTACGCAGGCTGGTTGCAGGGAGCACGCGACGGCGAAAACAAGCGACTCCGCCTAGCCGAATGGCTGCTGGGCTCGTTCGGCGGTTTTTATGACACGAGCCTCCCACTGTTGGCGACGCTTGTCGCGAGGGCTCCTAAGCAGCGTTGCGAGCGCTGGGAATGGAGACATTCGGGAAACGGGGCCATCGCGCCAATCTGCAGGCGGGAGGAAGCTGCGCCGCCCGGTTCCTCGCCCCACCCACCGCCCTTTCGCTCGGCCCGCCGCGCCCCGGAGCGGACCCGAGACCGCCCCTTTCATTCGCTCTTAACTATAAACATGTTTATGTCAAATCATCCCGTGTAAGACATTTCGTTCAGTATTATTGTATTATTATCATAATCACATTGGTTCCACACAGCTTACTAAAACCTTTGTGGTTTTTGGTTTGTTTTAGTGAATTTTCTTTTTATCACCCTAAAAGCAAGTTAGACATCAAATAGTTGATCACAAGGATTCGCAGGTTTGCTTATATTTTCAATTTTTAATTTAGAGAGCAGTCGTTTCCCATCCCCTAAGGATTGCCTTTTTCAGAGCTTAAATTTAACAATTGATAAAAATTATACAGGCCAATCTGATAAAAAAGCATATCATAACCCCATGTTAAAATTTTGAATATCTTCTATGCGTCATAATATTCGAAGAACTTTACGAGGCAAATAAGATTATGGTTACACGTTGGAATGCCCGGTCGGTCGAATAATAGTTTATTTTGATTACCGTTTTGCCGATCGGACGGTCGGCCTGTTCTACAGGAAAGCGTTCGGGCAGAGTGCTCCGTTTCCCTTATGCCGTCTAGTTAGTCTTTGCAAATATTTTGATCGTTAAACAAGCAGTGTTCGAACTATGATTCTTTGCTGAAAGTGGAGGATTTTATGCTTGTGCTTGAGACCATTTTTCTTTTATGAATGGCCTTAGGAAATGAATTGGTCTAGGGGAAACGAAAACGCCGCTATAGATATTGTTAGGGCTTGCTAGATATTGTTTTTCTGTGTATTCAGAACTTTTATTTTCGGAGAACAGGCTAAATGCACTTTCACGGAACGGAGTATTCGTAGCTTAGAAGGAACGTGCACTCTTCTGTTGTTTAACGTAGGTTAGGTCTTTCTGACTAGTTATTCAAATTTCTCTTCTATCTTTCAAACGAATGGCAATATATTTTCGCTTCCGTCCTTACCTTCCAGCCTGCCACGTTTATTCGCATCGCCCGCACTGATTTGGTGCTGACCCTCCTTTCCTCCCGCATTTTTGCTGCCGATCCAAGCGCTTCGCGCTGCTGGCTCGCGCTCGCGCCGCGCCCTCTTCCGCTGGCGGGCCTTTCTGTTCGCTAGTTCGCGTTCCGCCCGCGGCGGCCGCCCAGCCCGTGGGGAAGTGCTCGCGCGCATGGTAAAGAGCCTTCGCACGCCGTTCGCTATCACCCCGTGGCTCCCCGGCTAACCACACTGCCCCCGCACCCACCGCCGCCTCCGCCGCTCACGCCGCCCTCGCCGTCCTCGTCGCGCCACTTCACCGAACGCGCAACCCCCGCGCCACATCACTATTTCCGCCCGTCTCCCTCTCCGCCCTCTCTGCCCTTGCCATCTCACCGCCTTCGCGTCTCCTCGCCGCCCTCCTCTCCTCGCCGCTTTCCGCCCACCCTCGCCGCCATCGCCGCCGCCTTCCTCACGAGCCTTTTTCAGCGCAACGCGAACAAATCGGCGCACCTTTTATCGGAGAAACGCTGGGAGCGGATCGGAGTGAGGCCGATCGCCCGCCCCACCTCCGCAGTTTTAGCGGGCGGACGGGAGGGCGGCGGGCGGCGCCGAGGGAGGGAAAAGGGTGGGGGTGGGACAGGGGCGGGGCGGGGTCGCAGCGCCGTGGGCCCGCAGGCGGCGAGGTAACCGTTACGTGCGCGCGGCGGGGCGCTGGGGACGCCCGGGCACGGGGATGGGCCGTGTCCCGCGAGGGCGCCCTCGGCTTAGCTCCTCTGCCCACCCCCGCACTAGCTCTCGCCGCCTTCCACCGACGCCCCCCACCTCACCGCTGTCAAAGCTCTCTCCCTGGACCCGTCAGCCTCCACTGTGTGCACTGCCAAGACTGGTAGTTCCTGCTTGGCCCATTTTATTCGCTTTGCTAGCTTCTTGCCGCCATTATCACTACCTCCTATTCCACGACTGTCTGCTTTGCTCTTCCATTCATTGCATCGTCAATGTAACAAGTCAGCTATACCCTTCCTTCCACAGACTTACTACCGTCTCCACCACCAACAACTTCTACCATCTACTTCGTTCGTCGGTGGACTAAGTTTGCCTCTGCAATGCCTGCTGTGATGGCCTGCCTCCTGTTTCTGTGTCGACACAATTTGTTTGCTACCTTCCGTTTCTTAACTTCTTTCTTCTATCTGCGGCTTTGACCTGCCTTCTGCTTGCATTTGCTGCTAGCATACTTTAGCAGTCCCTCTTCGGATATTTTGTGACTACCTTCGCAGCTCCTATGTTTCTGCCGTTTGCCTCTAATCTCTTCTCTCCATTGCGCCATAGTCCCTCCCTAGCGCCTCGCTCCCGTGCTCCTGTGGCGTCTGCTCGCACCTCCTTGTCACCGTGGCGCTTCGCGCCGTTCGCCTCCTCTGCCGCGCCCCTCTGTTTTCGTTTGCGTCGCTGCTTGCGTTGGGCGAGTCCTGCGTGAGTGGAGAGGCGGAGGTGGAGGTTCCGGGCAGGAAAACTCGTTTTTGCATGTTGTCTCTTCGGATCTCTAAGTGATCAGTCATTAACGCGCGTGATTTTAGAACATGTTCTCTCTTGTGTGTATTTACTAATGAAAACTGACCATCAGTTTTTGTTGTTTTTTTTTCAGCATCTTAAAAATAGGTTGTCTCAGAAGTAATATTGCAACCTTCTAGTTCATGGAGCGACGTCGAAAATGATGACCCTTTGATGAGAAATCACTTATAACAAAATATACACGTGATATTTACCCCTTATTGGGAGGCATCTCATCTTTAATTGGTGTTGGGCAGGTTCACAAAATCTCCCTGACTGCGTCTGAACGTGTTTCTGCGGTATACCAACGTTCACAGGGTATCGGTAGCTGAGAACGTTAAGGCGACGCCTGACCTGTTGCTGGGAGCTCGTTTAATCCCGGCTAGTAGCCAGACACGTGCATCTTGTGTTGTTGATTGGCTCTCTGCTTCTGGCGGGATGAGTTCGTTGGTGGTCTGCTCTGAAGGATGCTTGTCGCGGGTTTCTTGAGCACTTCTACGCGAATACCGGAGAGACAGCCTACATACCGAACTCAGGACCGCGCGCGATTTTCCCGTCCTCAAATTCGGTCTGGAACTCCTTGTGGAAGTATGTCGTATACAGTATCCAAACTGGTGTACGCCGCAGGGAGAGGCATCATTGTTTCACAGTGAATTCAGTAGTCTTGTAGGAACATTTACATGCCTGTAGTTTCTCTGTGAAAAAAAACACATCAGGATTTCTACCTCAGACAACGTCAAGGTTAATGGAAAAAAGCTAAGAAAAACGAGAGGATCCGTTGCCTACAGGAACTTTTCATCTTCATAAGTCTTCTGAAATCCTGGAAAGTTTCTTAAGCTTAAAAAAACTAACCAGGCACCCTCCTTTATAAACGAGTTTCTGAAAATAACTTCCTCTATACAAAATGTAGAATATAATATTTGGATGAATTTACTATTAACACGTTGGTTATTTTTTTCCTGAAATAATTATGTTTTTGATATTGTGTTTTATCGAGAAAACGTATATTTGTTCACATTTTCTACTTAGTAAGCTTCCTAATAGAGAAATTAAAATTAGTCTTTCAAAACATCATAGAAGATCAAATCCTCTTGTCATATTGAAAATTTCGGGAAACAATTTGCAGCTGTTTTCGAGGAACGTTCATACGTTCATACGAACGTTTCGAGGAACTGTCATACGTTCTTCTTAAGACCTCCAAAATTAAAATATATTGAAGATTTGTCGAATGGCACTATTATACTGTATTTCTCACAGCTCAAGTTATGAGCGATGCTTCCATCTATCCACATATCTATCCATACGTACTTGAACGGTTAAACTAGTGGTATTATAATAGCAAGTATTTTCTGGAATTATTTCTAACTTTTTCAGTTTTCGAAAATTTAGCGAGTTCAACATATGTGAAGACTATGCCCTTTTTGAAGAAAACGTCTGGAGCAGTTTTGAGGAAATGGTTTTTTCTGTTCGTTCTGTAATTTGCATTAATTTCGAACAGAAATTACGTTAACGTATTTGGTTTTTTATAATAAAATTACATAGATATAATTAAATATATATTTTGAAACAGATTTTGTTTAAGAAAACTTTTTATCAATATTCTATTTTTGCAATGTTAATTTTTTGCAATTTCAAAAATACAGTGAATTTGACGGAAACGAGACCAGTGCCAGTTTCGTATTGTTCTTTGCTACATACCATGGGGAAAAATTGAACAAAAAGTTGCCAGGCGTTTTTTAAAAACAATAATTGTTTAAAAATTGTTGATATTTAACGCAAAATTACGCGAAAGCTACTCATACTTGAATATTCGAAAACTTGGAAGTGGTCTTATTTCAAGATTACTCTTTGAACGACAGATTTCATTAGGGAAACATTTTGCGCAGGTTTCATTTTCATTAAAATCTCTGAATTTTCGAAAATCGCAAAAGTTATAAATAATGCGATAAAGTACCAACTGTTGTAGTTCCACAAGTTTTTTTCAAAACCCTTCAGAACTGGTCTTACCACCGAAAGCTCCCCCTTCAGTTTTTGCCTGGAAATCAGTACTTTCCTTTTACACGTTTAGCTGAACAAAATATAACTTCGCATGGGGCAGAGTTGATTAGTCACAAGGTATATCTTCGGCGCCAGCGAGAATAATAATAGTTTATGCAGTTAGTTTATAATGTTAAGCTTTATTACATGAGTACATGGTTTGAAAACGACCGACATGAGGAGCGAGTTTTCAAATTTGTACGAATGCAATAAAGCAACTTTATAAACGAGTTGCATACGCTATTTTTTATATCAACATTATAAACTTATATGAGAATCAAATTTAATTTTGCGAAACAAATTTCTCGTGTCGTCTTGGGTATTTGACGTCTGTGGGAGAAAACTGTGGTCGGCCGCTTACCTCTACCTTCCTACGATTCTCTCGCTGCGATTGGCTGAATGTGTAATAACTCAATCATTCGTGCCGTAAGAATTAATACGTTATCATTTCTGCCGTAACATGCCCAATTTTGAATGATTTCTTGCAACAGAAAAGGTCGTTTATAATACTGGAATACAAAAAATGTATGTGTAATCGATTGCCATATAGAGGCGCAATAAAAGAGGTATTAACTATTGCCATTAATACGTTTTGATTCCGAACTTAAGCTGCTTTTTCGTTCGTTCAATTCAGATATGATTACCGTGCTATGCCAAGCGAGATTTTTTATTACTTATCTGTGAAAGAGAAATATCACCGACCTTTTATCTATCTTGCTCATACTGAAATATTTATTCTGCTTTTCGCTTCTAGCTAAACTAGTGTCCCAGCGAAAACTAATGGTGTAACTCTCCTAATCGATACGTTGTGTGATATGTTCTTGAATAAATAAGTCATTGGATCGTAATTATTTCAAAAGATGTGGGGCATAACAATGAGTGCTAAAAAAATTGTATCTGTAAATTTCATTACTACATTTTGCTATATTTTACATTTTTTGCTACATACACAATACCGTATAGATTCTCTTCCCTGATATCCTTTAATTCAATCTCCCTTAATTTGGCGTTTTCACCTTATTCCTCTGTGATTTTTTTTATTCAGCCTATCGATGTGCGAAATTATTCATGAATATTGATGAATCATTTAATGGAAAGTGGTATACATTGCGTGTCCTCCTAGGGGAACAAATTCTTGCCAGGCATGATAATATTATTTTAAAAATGAACTAGTGATGAGGCTTTTTCACAGGTAATGTACTACGCTGCCAATGCTCAAATTAAAGCGACGGTATTTGTTTTACACAATAATTATGTATTTTTAGTATTCTCAAATGAAATCCGTAAATTACATTTTCTCGGAACCAACATTTCTGTTTTTGTGTACAGATTATAATTATTAAACAATATAGTAGCGCTTATTCACACCAGGATATCTGTGTATTTAATTTTGCGATCCGCAATATCTGGTGAGGTCAACTGTTCAATTGCGTGAATGTTTGCATTTTTATTTGATGGAAATGGAGGCTCCATCAGTTTTTTCTCGCGTCTTTGCACTTCCGAAGGTATAAAATTGTCAATGATCATTTCATACATTTTCTATTTGAAGTTTCTACTAGTTCGTAATCTCTGTTTTCATCTAAAATCTCTAGTTTCATGTATAGCGTTTATAACCGATTATTGTTATATTTTGCATTGTTTGTACTATGGAAGTTTTGCAATTGAAAAACCTTTCAAGTGAGCACTCTTTTGTCACTTTTTGAATGATTTAATGTCCACTAGAATATACCCCTTTAGTACTCCTATTACATTACACACTCTCCTTGATCAAGGCACTTCGAAACTTTCAATTTAGATGACAACGAATCCTAATTTTTTGCTGTGCTGGATTGAAATCTAGAAATCATTGTATGACGTTTGGTTTTTTGCATTGTAGCTTAAAAATCCCAATTCCCGTGGCGCAGACGGTTGCGGCAGCCGTCGTCTGTGCCGAGGAGGCTGCAGGTTCGAGTCCTGCGTAGACATGGTCGTACTTGTGATTGTTCCTTCACCTATCATCTCATAATTCACACTTCAAGGCGTAACAACCTTGTTGTAATTTTCAAATTCAATTCTAATTTTCTCAAATTTAATAATAAATTTTGAAAATGTATACATTAACTAGGGAAATGTTTTCCCGTTTTCCCTTAGGAAAATCTATTTGCTATAAATAAAGTCGAATAGCCGAATGAGTCCGGGTCGTGAACGACGTATGTATGACTGAGAATGATAGTCTGAGCTGATAATGTTTATGCAGTGGTGATAAATATAAGGATGAAATAAAAATTTATCGAGAGAGCCACAACTAGGAACGCAAGTAGGATTGGAGGCGGTTTGGGACGCTTAAGTGCTAGGCACAGACTGAAGCGGGGCGCTGCGGCCTCGCCATCCACGCTCTGCTAGCGGGAACGGGTGCGTGGGCGGCAGGGGGTGTGGCTAAGGGCGACGGGAGGGTGGGCGCGAGGCCACGAGAGCGCGAGGCGCGAGCGCAAGCACGCGGGAGTGGCCGCGGGCGCGGAGTGGCCGGCTGTGTGCGGGCGGGGCACGGAGGGGGGAGGGAGCGGGCGGGGCGGCGTGCGCGGCGCAGCGGGCGCAGAAGCGCCACCCCGGGAGGCGCGCGGCCACAAAAGCTGGCGCTTCTGAATGCACGCTATATGAATGCAGTGCCATTGTTTAACCGCGCGGCCGCGGGCCCCCGCCGGGCGTTCGCGCTGTAGCTCCCAACTTGCTCGCGGCTTTTGTTGCGGCGGAGCGGCCACTTACTGAACGTATTCGTTTTAGGATTTTTTGTGCGCGTTTTCATTGAATTGGAGAAGAGGAGATTGAAATGGAAGTAATTTGGGACGCTGAATAACTCAGGACTCAGCAAAAACGTTTATATAGCTGATGCCAACAGCGTTCGTTCGCCGGCGTTTCGGGGCGTTCGGCGATCGCGAACGGTCGCGAGAGGGCGGCGGTTGGCGGTTTCCGGCGGTGAGGGGGGCGGGCGGCGCTGCCCGGCGTGGGGGGCGGGGTGGCTGAGCGTGCGGCCGTCGTTGGGGCACGATTGCAAAACGCTGTCGCGGCCGAGCGAGCTCTTTTCGGGTGCGACACAAGGGATGCACCGGGGGGTCGCTCCACCAAAGCGCGGGCGCCGACCTCGTTCGAGAGCGATGGGTGGAGGGCGAGGAGACGCCGCGCCGAGACCCCTCGGCCCTTGAAAGCTGATGGACGGCCGCATCGCGGGCGCCGGGCGGAGGGCGGACGCGCATTCAGCCGCTGCGCTGGTGGCTTGGTGGCAAGGAATGAAATCCAGAGCGGCTCAGCCATATCGCACTTTCCTTAAACGAATTTAGTGGAGATAATAGGATTAGTCTAAACTTAGTTGCTGTGGGAAAAATCAGTATTTACCAAGTTGCGAAAATAGAATCTACATAACAGGACTCGAAGAAGTACGAAAGATTTTAAATCTTTGGAACCTTGAAATCTTTACGGAATCTGCAAAGGACGATGATTGACGATTGTTTTGGAATGTGATGGTAGTGAAAGTTCTTAGTTCAGCTCTTAAGCCCAGGACGAATGAATGGTTAGAGGAAAATGCTACTGGTAGACGGGGGTCTTGGTTTTGGAAGCTAACTCATTTTTTTGTCCTTTGAATGTAAAATAAAGTAAATATATCGTATGAAAGGCGTTCTCTGAATCATAATTTTCGAAATGATTTGCGTGATGAGACATTGCCGATTTAACGTCAAAATAGTACATAGAAACTGTACGGCATTGGTACTTCCTAACCTACAACACACTATGCGTGCTTTCTAATATAAACACTACACTATCGGTACTAACTAATATATGCAACGTTTTAAAACATTACACAGACGTAAAGTTTATTTTATTTGAAGAGATTTAAGCTGTCGCAGGTCCCAGGCATTCATGCACATTGTAAAGAGTAGGTTATAGCAAAGAAAGTGGCGCAAAAACATCCAAACAGGTAGTTGATGTGTATTATCGTTGATTAAATGGCTTAATGGACTGTATCTGTATTGTCTCTATTTATTTTCCCTATTTATTCTTTTATTGTAATGCATCTACCATAATGATTAATAACTCTTTGAATCACAATGCGACCATCTGGATATTGCAGCGAACACACGTCTGTATTTGCAAAGGTACAGATGGTACGTTTTAGAAATATTTTTGAATGAGGCGGCTACGAAAGTTGTTTACGTTTCGAGTGTTTTGTTCCGTGGTCTGCTGTGTCTCACACCAGTGGGAACAAGTGACATTGTCTTGTCGTACAGAGTTAACACGGCGATTTTCAAAGACCCCCCAAAGTAATTCAAAGGCGAATTACAAAGACACCCACCCTCCCAATGAGCATTCACCACCAGTAACATGCCTGCCCAATGGCACGGCTACGGCAGGGCTGAAGCGATTATGAATACTGAAACTGAATGCATGCCCGCGGTTGTAAAGGAGAACCGAGTCCTCCAGAGGTGAAACAGAGCAAGGCTACGAGGCTGTTGAGGGAGCACGCGGACGGCGAAAAACAAGCGACTCCGCTAGGCCGAATGGCTGCTGGGCTCGTACGGCGGTTTTTATAGACTCGAGCCTCCCACTGTTGCGACGCTTGTCGCGAGGGCTCCTAGCAGCGTTGCGAGCGCTGGGAACGGAGACATTGGAAACGGGGCCATCGCGCAATCTGCAGGCGGGAGCTGCGCCGCCCGTCCTCGCCCCACCCACCGCCCTTCGCTCGCCCGCCGCGCCCCGCGAGCGGACCCGAGACGCCCCTTTCATTCGCTCTTAACTATAAACATGTTTATGTCAAATCATTCCCGTGTAAGACATTTCGTTCAGTATATTGTATATTATCATAATCACATTGGTTCCACACAGCTTTACTAAACCTTTGTTTGTTGTTTTTTGTTTTAGTGAATTTTCTTTTTATCACTAAAAAGAAGTTAGACATCAAAATAGTTGATCACAAGGATTCGCAGGTTTGCTTATATTTTCAATTTTTAATTTAGAGAGCAGTCGTTTCCCATCCCCTAAGGATTGCCTTTTCAGTGCTTAAAATTTTAACAATGATAAAATATACAGGCCAATCTGTATAAAAGGCATAACATAACCATGTTAAAATTTGAATTATCTTCCTATAGTCATAATATTCGAAGAACTTACCGAGGAAATAAGATTATGTACACGTTGAATGCCCCAGGTCGGTCGAATAATTAGTTTATTTGATACCGTTTTGCCGATCTGGACGGTCGGTCCTGTTCCACAGAAAGCGTCGGGCAGAGTGCTTCCGTTTCCCTATGCTCTAGTTAGTGTTGCAAATATTTCATCTTAAACAGCAGGGTTCTGAACTATGGTTCTGTGAAAGTGGAGATTTTATGTTGGTGCTTGAGACCATTTCTTTTATGTAATTGGCCTTAGGAAATGAATTGTCTAGGGGAAACGAAAAACGCATAGATATTAGTAGGGCTTGCTAGATATTGTTTTTCTGTGTATCAGAACTTTTATATTTTCGGAGAACAGGCTACCACTTTCACGGAACGGAGTTCGTAGCTTAGAAGGGAACGTGCACTCTTCTGTCGTTAACGTAGGTTAGGTCTTTCTGACTAGTATTCAAATTTCTCTTCTACTCTTCAACGAATTGTCAATATATTCGCTTCCGTCCTTCCTTCCAGCTGCACGTTTATTCGCATCGCCCGCCTGATTGGTGCTGCCCTCCTTCCTCCCGCATTTTTGTGCCGATCCAAGCGCTTCCGCGCGCGAGCTCGCGCTCGCGCCGCGCCTCTTCGCGCTGGCGGGCCTTTCTGTTCGCTAGTCGCGTGTCCGCCCCGGCGGCGCGCCAGCCCGTGGGGAAGTGTTCGCGCGCATGGTAAGAGCCTCGCACGCCGGTCGCATCACACCCGTGGCCTTCCCCGGTCCCTAACCACACTGCCCCCGCACCCACCGCCGCCCCGCCGCTCAAACGGCCGCCCTCGCCGTCCTCGTGCGCGCCTCACCGAACGCGCAACCCCCGCTGCCGCATCACTATTTCCGCCCCCGTCTTCCCTCCCGCCTCTCATGCCTTGCCATCTCATCGACGCCCTTCGTCTCCTCGCCGCCCTCCTCTCCTCGCCGCTTTCGCCACCTCGCCGCCATCGCCGCCGCCTTCCTCACAGAGCCTTTTTTCACGCAACGCCGAAACAAATCGGCGGCACCTTTTATCCGGAGAAACGCTGGGAGCGGATCGGAGTGAGGCCGATCCGCACCGCCCCACGCTCCGCATTTTAGCGGGGCGGACGGGGGGCGGGCGGGCGCGCGCCGAGGGAGGGAAAAGGGTGGGGGGTGGGACAGGGGCGGGGCGGGGTGCGCAGCGCCGTGGGCCCGCAGGCGGCGAGGTAACTCTGTTACGTGCGCGCGGCGGAGGCGCTGGGGACGCCCGGGCACGGGGATGGCCGTGTTCCCGCGGGGCGCCCTCGGCTTGCTCCCTCTGCCCACCCCCGCACATAGCTCTCGCCGCCTCTCACCGACGCCCCACCTCACCGCTGTCAAAGCTCTCTCTGGACGCGTCAGCTCCACTGTGTGCACTGCCAGACGGTAGTCTCCTGCTATTCAGTGCCCATTATCGCTGCTAGTTTCATTGCCGCCATTATCACTACCTCTATTGCCACCGACGTCGCTGCTTCCCGTGCCATCGTCAATGTAACAAGTCAGCTATTACCCTCCCTTCCACAGACTTACTACCGTCTCCACCACCAACAACTTCTACCATCTACTTCGTTCGTCGGTCGCTAAGTTTGCTATGCTGCTGTGATGCCTGCCTCCTTTGTCGACACAATTGTTGCTACCTTCGTCTTCTTCTTCTTCTTCTGCTGCTGCTGCTGCTGCTGCTACTACAGCAGCCGCTTCGGATTTTGTGACTACCTTCGAGCTAATGTTGCCGTTTCCCTAATCTCTTCCGTCATTGCGCACTAGTCCCTCCCCTAGCGCCCTCGTCCTGCTCCGCGCCGCGCTCGCACCTTGACCGCGCCGGCCGTCCGCCTCCTCGCGCGCCCCTCGTTTACAGCCGACTTGAGGCCGCGGCGGTGTCGGCGGCAGCGGCGCGCAGGTGTCCGTTTTATCGCGCTGTTGATACGGCGACCCGACGACGTGCCACTCGCCCTAACAGCGCCTCCTAGAGCAGCCAATGTTCTTTTATGCCTTATGGCGCGCGGCGAGGGACCGCGCCCGTCGGATGGAACGGCGCGGGCGCCACATTGCCTCCCGGGCAGCGCGCGGGGTGCGGGCGGGGCGGGGCTGGGGAGGGCGACCTTTGGGCCAAAGTTGGCGCCCGGTGTCCCCAGAGGCACCCGGCGCTCCCTCGTGCGATGCTCCGACGCCGCCGCCCGCCCGCCGTTAAGGCCGAGAGGCAAATGTGGCGCCCGCGCCGCTTCCATCCGACGGGCGCCACGCGTCCCTCGCCGCGCGCCATAAGGCATAAAAAGAACATTGGCTGCCTCTAGGAGCGCTGTTTTAGGGCGAGTGGCACGTCGTCGGGTCGCCATATCACACAGCGCGATAAAAAAACGGACACCTTGCGCGCCGCTGCCGCCCGACACCGCCGCGGCCCCAAGTCGCTCTGTAACGAGGGGCGCGCGAGGAGGTCGGACGGCACGGCCGGTCAAGGTGCGAGCGCGGCGCGGAGCAGGACGAGGGCGGCTTAGGGGAGGGACTAGTACGCAATGACGAGAGATTAGGGGGAAACGCAACATTAGCGGTCGAAGGTAGTCACAATCCGAAGCGGCTGCTGTATAGTAGCAGCAGCAGCCAAGCAGCAGCAGAAGAAGATAAAGAAGAAGACGAAGGTAGCAACATTTGTGTCGACAAAGGAGGCAGGCATCACAAGCCAGCATACCAAACTTTAGCCGACCGACGAACCGAAAAGTAGATGTAGGAAGTTGTTTGGTGCGTGGAGGAACGGTAGTTAAGTCTGTTGAAGGAGGGTAATAGCTGACTGTTACATGACGATGGCCACGGAAGCAGCCGACGGTCGTGGCAATAGAGGTAGTCGAAATGGCAGTGGCAATGAAACTAGCAGCGCAGAATGGCACTGAATTAGCAGAGACTACCCGTCTGGCAGGTGCACACAGCTGGAGCTGACGCGTCCAGAGAGAGCTTTGACAGCGGTGAGGTGGGGCGTCGGTGAGAGGGCGGCGAAGAGCTTATGTGCGGGGGTGGCAGAGGGAGCGAAGCGAGGCGCGCCCCGCGGGTAACACGCCATCCCCGTGCGCGGGCGTCCCCAGCGCCTCCGCCGCGCGCAACGTAACAGAAAAAGTTAACGCTCGCCCTGCGGGCCCCACGGCCTGCGCCCCCGCCCCGCCCCGTTCCCCACCCCCCACCTTTTCCCTCCCTCGGCGCCGCGCCCGCCCGCCCCCGTCCGCCCCCGCTAAAATGCGGAGCGTGGGGCGGTGCCGGATCGTGCCTCACTCCGATCGCTCCCAGCGTTCTCCGGATAAAAGTGCCGCACGATTTGTTTCGGCGTTTGCGATGAAAAAAGGCTCGTGTGAGGAAGGCGGCGGCGATGGCGGCGAGGTGGCGAAAGCGCGAGGAGAGGAGGGCGCGAGGAGACGAAGGGCTGGCTCGATGAGGATGGGCAAGGCATGAGAGGCGGGAGGGAAGACGGGGGCGGAAATAGTGATGCGGCAGGCGGGGTTGCGCTTTCGGTGAGGCGCGACTACGAGGACGGCGAGGGCGGCCGTTTGAGCGGCGAGGGCGCGTGGGTGGCGGGGGGCAGTGTGGTTAGGGACGGGGAAGGCCAACGCGGTTGATGGCGACCGGCGGTGCGAGGCTCTTACCATTGCGCGCGAACACTCCCCACGGGCTGGCGCCCGCGGGGCGGACCGCGACTAGCGACAGAAGGCCGCCAGCGCGAGAGGCGCGGCGGACGCGAGCTCGCGCGCGGAAGCGCTTTGGGATCGGCCACAAAAATGGCGGCAGGAAGAGGGCAGCACCAATCAGCGGGCGATGCGAATAAAAACGTGCAGCTGGGAAGGCGAAGGAACGGGAAGCGATATATTGACAATTCGCTTGAAGGAGTAGAAGAGAAATTTGAATACTAGTCAGTGAAAGACCTAACCTACGTTAACCGACAGGAAGAGTTGGCACCGTTCACCTTTTCTAAGCTTACGAACTCCGTTTTCCGTGAAAAGTGGTAGCCTGTTCTCCGAAAAATATAAAAGTTTCTGATACACAGAAAAACAATATCTAGCAAGCCCTACTAATATTCTATGCGTTTTTCGTTTCCCTACGGAACAATTCATTTTCTAAGGCCAATTACATTTAAAAAGAATTGGTCTCAAGCACCAAACATAAAAATTCTCCACCTTTCACAGAACATTAGTTCAGAATTCCTGCTGTTTAAAGATCAAATATTTGCAACACTAACTAGAGCCATAGGGAAAACGGAAGCACTCTGCCCGCGCTTTCTGTGGGAAAACAGGACCGACCGTCCAGATTCGGCAAAACGGTTTAATCAAGATAAAACTAATTTATTCGACCCGACCTGCGGGCCATTCAAACGTGTTACATTTAATCTTATTTCCTCGGTAAGTTTTCTTCGAATATTATGGACCATAGAAGATTATTCAAATTTTAAACATGGCGTTTATTAAGCAGATTGGCCTTAATTTTATTCATTGTTAAAAATTTAAAGCACTGAAAAGGGGGCAATCCTTAGGGATGGAAACGACTGCTTTCTAAATAAAAAATTGAAATATAAGCCAAACCTTGCGAATTTTTCTTTGTGAAATCAAACTATTTTTTGTGCAAAGTCTAACTTATTTTTTCGTGATTAAAAAAGAAAAATTTCACTAAAACAAAAAAAAAACAATAACAAAGGTTTAGTAAAGCGTGTGGAACCATGTGATTATGCATAATATACAATATACTGACATTCTCTCGCTTT
>BOPP01000004.1:8693707-8742051 GCA_017312745.1 Gryllus bimaculatus | reverse complement strand
ACGTTATGAAATTCCACGACACTCATCGACCGTCATCGCCCGGTTGCAGGTCACCTGCGCGGCCCGCCCACGCATGAAATTCCTGGCCAGGGCGCCCCCTGCCCTGATATGGCCGGTTGCCCGCCGGGTGTGCGGGTAGGAGAAAATACATTTTGTCGACTGCAGTTTCTGCTACTTTGCCTCTGCTGGGTGAAAGCAACTTTCGTGGACGTTGCTTCATGTTCAAAACTTTTGATGCTCACGGATGAAAATTTTTTTGCTTGAAAATGGGGACGTTTAATCATGTACTCGTGACTCATTTCTTTGGTCCTGAAATGTATGGAAAATCGATATAAAATTACTCAATGTTTCTCATAACTTTCTTAAAATCATTTCACGTGTATTTTTATTCTTATTAATCTTTATTTGAAATATAATAAATATTTAAAATAATAGAATTAATTTGTTATAAATTGATTCGATTATACTTGTATCAATATCAATGTTAGAAAGAGAATTAAAATAGTCTTATTTGGAAATTGAGAGAAAATTAAAATCTCCCTTTTCTCCTGTTGAAATTTTGTACGTCAGTAATTCTTCCATTTTCTTCTCAGTAAATGTTTCTCTAATAAAAATAGTTGATTAACAGTTACGTATAACTTGGAAACATGTGTTGCGATCGTATCAAAGGAACACAATAAATTGTTTTTCTGGCTTTTCCTTTTTTTTCGGGAAATCTGATTAATAACAATAGGACATACCGTAGCGTTGATCTTTGTCATGGTTTATGTTTCGTTCAGTTTTTGGGCAGTGGAGCCTCAAGCGATCTTCAAATGTACAATGTCCTCTCCAGAAGTCATCGGCCGGACGACGGAAGTGTGCGTGTTTCGGAACGCGACGCCCCGCGTGCACACCGGATGCACAATCAGAACAAGTCGCGCAAGCTGAGGCTAACGGTGCGGGATGGGGTCCCCGGCGTGGGTACGGCTGAATTCCCGAGCCCGAGGCCGAGCCCGGGGCGGACGGGTAACTGTCGTTTGTACGCACATGTTACGTAGTCGTCGTTCTCATCGCTGCTTCCCTGGAGAGCGTTCCCGGCCCTGGCGCCGCCTGAGCTCGCTGCCCGGGCTCGCCCCACCAGGGCCTTGCAACTCCCGTATACTCTGGTGGAGGCAATTAGAGTGGCGCGCTCTACCCCTGCACCTTTTGCAGGAATTAAAAGACATACTACTGCCAACGTTGTTGAGATGATTCGTGGACCACACGTGTGCTGGCGGGACACAAGTAGGCGAACCC
Source organism: Gryllus bimaculatus (assembly GCA_017312745.1). Lineage (NCBI taxonomy): Eukaryota > Metazoa > Arthropoda > Insecta > Orthoptera > Gryllidae > Gryllus > Gryllus bimaculatus. Next base: position 8,740,776 of record BOPP01000004.1, on the reverse strand, counting down.
TGTGGAAAAGACTGGCGTTGCATATAGCCACGGTTTTTTCCACCACTTATTGCGCGCTAGCAAAGTGTCTATGTAGTAGTAACACCTTGCTGGTGTGCAACAGAAATGGTCTTGGTAGTGCGAGCTGCAGCTTGTAACTAAAGAAAATGTAAAACGCGTACTCACCACAGGCATAATAGATGCTAGAAGTGTTGTCCCCTTCACTTTTTTCCCAGTGATCTGGTTGCTCAGTGTGGGGGTGTCTTTCCGGGAATTATCATAGGTAATACCACGAGTGCTTTGGAAATTGTCGATAAATTCTCAACTCGCGAAGCGAGGAGGGGATTTATCTGAGAATTTCCAAAGCACGAATGGTATTTAATAGGACTATTCCGTGAGTGAAATTATGTCCAACAGAGTTCCAAAATGCGCCAAATATTGAAAATAACTGAAAGGGCATGTAAAAATCAGAGGTTATGTTATTGTACATACGCTGTTTATTGTACATAGCGATCGATGTTTAATGCATCCTAAGATAGATGAGTCACAATTTATGAACGACCCGTAGGTAGAAGCGGTAAGAAAAAGCGGATAGAAAAAGCGATAAACTTTTAGAGATACACCGCTCTGATTTGGGAATTTTGTTTGCATAGTTAAACACTTCTGGTTTCAATTTCACGAGTGAAGTAGTCATTATAAATATTATACATTTACAAACATATGATTGGTATGTTGCTTTGTATTTCCTATTTCCCGGAAATGCGTGAAACTTTTAGCGTTCCAAGTAGGCGAGCCTTGGCTGTGGCGATACTAACGCCCCTATCCTTGCACCCTTGCGTTTTTTCCGAATTTCATCGGAGCGATTTAAAAGATACTGCACGCAAACGACTGACACAATCCTCGAACCCCCCTCACCTCCTCTTGCGTCCGACAACCTGCAGCATCGTCCCCTAGTGACGGCTCTTTTCTTCCCCCACCCTCTCACTTGCCCCCGCTTCCTCCCGCCTCTTCTGGTTTTCTCGCTGCTTCTCCTCCTCCTTCCGGTGCCTTCTCCCACCTCTCGCCTTTTCACGTTTCAAGTCATCCCCCTCCTCTCTACTGCATCCTTTCGCTTTCATCCACTTCTCACCGTCAGCCGTTGCCTCGCGCCTCCGCTCGCCCGTTTCCTTCTCCAGACAAGCTTTCTTCCTAACTCGCCCAACTTCTGCGTCGCCTTTTCTTGCATTTTGCGTTCTCCGACAGCCACTCATTTTTACCCACATTCTCTTTTCTTTTGCTTCGTCTCTCTGTCGCAACTCGTTTTCCCTTGCCTTCAAATAAGTTCGTTCATTTCTTCACAGACAAGCTTCATGCGTGTGACCTTACTTTGTGGGCGATGGAAGATGGCTTTGAGGGACAATTAGTGAGAATGTTGAGAACTTTCAAACAAACCATAAGCAGTGTTATACAGGAGATACGAAATTGCCTGACCATATTCATTGTATTGTTTACAATTGTTTAGGAAATAGCATATGTGATGTTGAGAGTATAGAAATGTAATTTTAAAACGATGTAAAATCGACTTCGAAACATAAAAAGCATTGAAGTAAATAATTATTTGGAACATACATTTAGTCTTGTGATCCGGCATTGATACTATATGGTATTTTTGGTTAAATACATACTTTTCAGTTACTTCCTTCTCCGTCGTACAAGTTCGTTACAAAGCGGCCAACTCCTTCCCTTAATAACCTGTACATATTTCATGAAAGACCTTTATGTGGACTGTACGAGAAATTTTAGATTATTTCGATCGATGACATTTAATTACTGTCAAACATCAAACGAAGACTGAAAGCAGATATTCAAACTTGAATTAATGCGCGTTAAGTACTTAGTAGAATGCGAAACACGTCGCCAGAAGTCTAAAATTTTGTTCGTATTGTCACTGATGAAAAAGCGCTTATCGGAAACATGAAAAAAGAAAAAAATGAATGAAGGACCAATGGCATTGAGCGTACTGTCAGTCATCAACTTCCTTTACGAATTAGGCATGATGTGGTTTCCAACCACATTCCACCTCCAAGGCAATATTTCACACATTCCTTCCCTACCCACAGGAGCCGATGGATGGATAGAGTAGATGGAAAGCCCTCATAACCTATTTCTAATGTAATTCCTGCCCACAGCCTTTCCCCTTAACGAGTGGCAATTAAATGGAGTAGCTGCCCGATGTCCCCACCTTTCGGTACATCCCTCTTACAACATCTATTATTTATGCCTTACTCGCGACTCCAACGAATGCATTGAGTAACTCAGGGACTTCCCATACTAAGACTTCCTTCAAATGACCTTCCCTCCGGGGTAGTCGGACTCTCCAAGTGAGGCGGAATCAACTCGTCAGCATCCCCAAACATATTTTGCAAATTCGGAAGCCGAAAAGAAGCACTCTTTTCGAACTCATCCTGCACAGCGCCCGTACCGCAGCCAAGGGGTGTGTGGACAACCTTAAGGAAACAAGGCAGAGCGATTTGAAGTCCAACATAACAAACAAGGGATTAAAGTTTATGTGAATAACGATTGTATTACATGTTTCTTGGAATGTTCTCGGTGTTCAAAATAAAGACGTAGAACTACAGATGAACTTCGAAAAACCGTGTCTCGATTATCTGTGTTTGCAATTAATCGTGCTTTTAATTCGAAAAAAATGACAAAAAGGTTTCATCTTTAATTTTAAAGTTTCTTTTAAAGGAACACAATAAATGTTTTTGTATGACTACTATAACCATCAGAAGTTTGGATGAACCAGGTTGTTTTTTTGTGAACGGTTTTTCAACATTTTCGTACCATGAATAAAGAAATTTGAGAATCAGAAAAGGCTACCTAAAATAGTTGTTCTTCTGCTTTATAATGCCCCTTCACTCCCTCAAAATCTACCCTAAAAACAAAGTATGGTACATTTTTTGCCTGCTACCTCATGATGTTTCTTACAACCGATGGATCCTTGCGACATTTCCTGTTTGAAACGAAAGTACAAAAATATTTTCTCATTTTTTTACAAGAATGTTTTTACAAATTTAGATTCAATGAAAGAACTTCTGCAATTGTGGACCATAAAATATGCCGTTTTCGCAGTAGTTGATGATTGGGAAAACGTCCGTTAAGACTTTCCTGGAGGGAAGTCATAGATGAAGGCAGTGATAAAGAAAATATAGGAGATACAGAAGCTTCTCTTTAGCTGGATACATTAATTCTAGATTGCACCAACGCTTATAATGACGATAATGTTGATTGGCTTCAAAAGAATGTTAATAAAGTGGGATTCTAACGTCTGAGTGACAATGACATAGTCGCCCTCCCTCCCCCAACACACCCACCTACCCACACACGCTACCACCCTCCACCCACCCTCCCTCCCACCCGCCCATCCTTCCCTCAAACAACTTTCGCTTCCTCCTACACACCTTCCGCACCCTCTCACACCCCACGCTGCCTCCGCTCCCACCGCGTACGTCCTCCTCCGCTTTCACCCTAGCCGGCTCCTACCTCGCGCCAGCCCTTTCTACCCTCCAAACCACCCGTCTTTCTTGCCTCGCCATCAGTCCGAAAGGAGACGAGACGGGAGGAAGCGGCGCGCTTTTGGCTCCCTGTCCAAGAAGGAGGCGCGGCCTCCGCCGCCCACAGAATGGCCGCCCCATGGCGCGCGCGCGCGCCGCGCCTTTCGCCGTTGTCGAAAGGTTGATGCCCCGCGGCCGCGTCTCGTCCCGGCGGGATTACAGCGCGGCCTTGAGGCGCTGCCAAGCTCGCGCTTCGTGTGTTGCGGCGCCCCGCCAGCCGCCTGCCACCCGCTGCCCGCCGTGCCAGCCCCAACCTTGCGCTCGCCGCCCAATACTTCCAACTTTCTCCATCGCATCCTTCCAACGTTTCCTTTAATCATTGCCTGTCTCCTTCGCTGTCCGCAAGCACCGCCACCTCGAACGCCTCTTGGCGTCACGGGATACTGTCATCGCTCACGCTGCCGCTCACCGTCTTCGCCCAACGTCTCATGCACTGCCCGTTATAACAGCTCACTACTACTTTGACCCACATTAACGAAATATAGACAAATATTTATGTTTGATTCGTAGTGTTTCAGAATGCTGGTGAATAAAATGTTTTCAAAATAATGGCAGTAGTGCTGGGAAAACAAATCAAGTCATTGATTTATGCATGGGGCGAGGTTATGTTCTGTTGTTAGAAGACTAGCCTTAGTGTGTAACTCTATTACTTGAAATTTTGTAATTGATCTTCCCCCTCCCTATTGTAATTCCAAAACTGAAAAGTCTAAAAAATCTGAAAATCTTTAACATTTTTTTCTGAGTACTTTTTTGTGTTGTGATCAGGCAAAATAGCAGGCTTTATGGACTGAGCCTTTCCACTAACATTTTTACATTTTATATAATAATAATAATGATGATGATAATAATAATAATATAAAAAACAATAATAATAATAATAATAATAATAATAATAATAATAATAATAATAATAATAATAATAATAATTTCCAATGCATGCAGAAATTGAAAAAAACATTGGTGCCTGCAGACATATGAGGGATGTAAATGGTTTTCTAAGTCACCCAGAGAAATATCGAATAATAATGAAAACGTTTCGGTTTCAACTGAAAAATCCAAATGTTTGTAACATTCCTCTATTCTCATTCATGAGCCGTCTGAATTTTCATACCTAGTGCGTCACTGCTTACCACATAATTGACGTCATGCTGCTCCAAGGTTGTGGCCACCCGCTTATGTATTGCTATTACGTGCTGCATTATGGAACAGCAACTCTTTTCGCATTCTGGTATATAAAGAACTGTCATTCTGTCTAAATATTATTTTATGTTAATGCAATATTCGTGAAGACTTTTTTTGTTAAAATATTTAAATTATTGCAACGTTTTATGTCAGAGCATTTATTTGTAGTTCTGGCAAAGTGTGCATGCTATTTCTTGGGGAGCCCTTTTGTGTCGTTTGTTCAGCAGCATTTTTGCTGGTGCAGGCCACGAGTTATTAATTTTTGCTGTTATAGAAAATGTAATAGATCTTTCTATGTATGATAATGGTAGATGCTTTTGTAACATATTTTACTCCGATCAGGTCATCCTAAATGAAAGACAATCTGTCAACAGTTGAAAAAAGGTATAAACCATGTTTTTTGCCGAAATGTTTTGAAATATTAATCCGAGAAAGAAATGTGCATACGGCAAATCAATTGAAAAACCTAAATATAGTGATTCAGTAGGTCATATTTTCAGTCAAACGTAATTTCAAGGATGCGTCCATCACGCGTGTTGAAAAATGATTGAAATTGTCTTCGAAATCTCCGGTGCTTTTAGCTTTTCATTTCGAATTCAAACACGAAGCGTCAACGACAAAGATTGTCAACCTGCGTTTGCAGACAGCAATTCCGTGTGGAAGCGAAGGACCCCTCTGAAACAGAGGGAGCTGGCGCGGCCGCGGAGCCCACCGTGCAACGAGTCCGCCTACGTGCAGCCGCACGGGCGGAGGCGCAAGGCCGCGAGGTCACTGCACGCGGCGCCGCTGGCCGGCCGGCATCCCGCCCACTCGCCCACCCGCTCACCCGCTCACCCGCCCGCTTATTGTACTGGCGGCCACGCCACTGCACACTAATTGTCACCTGCGCGAACAAAGCACTTGAATTCGACTCAAGATTACGGGGCCCGTCCTCGTGAATGATGAACGGGGAAAGAGTGAGCTATGGTTGAATAGGTTCGAATGCTCTGTTCAAGGGTAAACTTGCTTTGCGCTAATATTCTGAACCTTCTTCATAGTATAATTTTAGACTTTTGTGAGTAAATGTATACTTTTTTAATAGATTGGAAACGGAACGGCCAATCAAAGTACTTTAGTGGTATATTGAACGAGTGTCCTGGTGGGAAATTGCTACCGAATGAAATTATCATTGGGTTACAACCTTCGTCTGTGATAAATAGCATCTTCTTATTCGCCTAAATGAACATCTGAAAAAAAGTTGTGTTGAAATATTAATTTGTATTATTTATTTTTCTTTCACTTGTTTCTACTCTTTACAGTAACTTCAGTAACTTCAGTGTAATAATACTCCACGTTTGCTAGTAAGGTAATAATAGAATATATGTGAAGTCTTCGTGTTTTAAAAATTGAACAAATACAAAAATATGTAACAGCTTAACGAAATCTACAGGTTTTAAAGTGTTAAATGGGAAGTTCAAAACATTTCACGTCTCTCTCTGGTATGTGATACTTACGCTGTGACCGTTATGGCGAAAGATCCCTTTTTAGAAAGCATTTGTAATTAAAAGAATGCATGAACCATGCTACTGTTCTTTACATGGCCCGTTACACAAGCGTTATTACACTTCATAAGATGAACTCGTGAGATGGAAGATATGTTAATGATTCACTTGAATACTTGGTTGTAGAATGGCAGCAGTGTCCACGGTGCCCGTTACGGAAGCAGTCGCCAACACCTGACGGTATAATTAATATTGGTCATTGTTTTTGTTTTCTTTTTCTGAAAGATTTGAAGAAGAGATATGTTCTTAAGTAAATTGTTGTTGAATAGAAATGCCTTTATTACATGTCCGTGTATGACAGTATATGTGACATTTCGGTAATATCTATAAAAAATTACATAGTTTTCCTTATTTTCAGAAGTATGTTCTGAGAATGAGAAATATATTGACTGATTATTTCGTGTTTCTGCGCGCGTCACCTGCGATGTTCATTAGCTGCGATTAGTGTTGTGCATATTTTTATCACGAGAGATAGCGGTGATATTCCCCCGCCGGATGGTGAGAACCGGCCCCGACCTACACGTCGGCTTGCGGGATTTCCTTAACCAGGTATCTCTCACCAGTGGGGCACCGCCTCATCCTGGACATGCTCAAAAGCTCTCGGCATGTGTGGTAGTGAAGTACAAGTAAGTGTGTGTGAAGGTAAGGGATTGAAATATGACGAGGAAAAGGAAGGAAAGATCGCGGTGGAAACGGCGGCCGACCGAATTTCGGTAAAATCGGCTCCAGTGTAGCCGCCGCCTTACGGTATTGCTACGGCATGCGAGTGGTATTGATCAGTGAAACGACGTAAAATTACCGATAAGAGCAGGCGGCCGTTCGAATTCTCCTTCAGACAGTGGTTTAACTGGTCCTAGCTATCTAGCTAGTGTCGGAGAAGTATATTGTATGTTGCGTAATCTTTATTATCAAAACATCGTAAAAATATGAAATGGCGATGGATGTCTTTGATGTCTTCGCGCACTTTCTTTTTCCCATTCAACAATGTGGAACTGTCAACGACTGCGAAAATTGTCTGTTATTTTTTTTATATTCATCAATTTCAGCTGCTGTGGGGAGTAACGGCGTGCAATACGCTATTTGTTATTTGTGTTATTACAGTAAATTAATAAGCATATTGGGAGATAACTGTTCATAAATTGCGTCGTTTTTGTTTCGAGTTTTAATATTTATTTCGTATGCATAATTTAAACGTCAAATGCCTTTGCTGTGCAGAATTGAAGTCTACTGCGCAATACGTGTTTTCATGTTTTGTCCAGGTTTTCATATTTTATTTTTTCGCGGTAAAATTATCACAGCAGTAAAGGAACTCACGTTGGTAAAATGAGAGTGTTAAATATTTTATGAAACTGCACGAGCCTACCAAAGTGAAACTTTTTAAGTTTAATTTAATTTGCATCAAATGATACTCCAAACTTTTCTGTTACGTTAGAGTTTTATTTCACACATATACTTCTCTCTTCAGAATTTGTAACTTTCGTGTGTATTGAATTAGGCTTTTTCCAGCCTGCCATTGTCATTTCACATTCGTTTTATTCGCGTTTAGCTGTGGCAATTTAATACAGCAAATGTATGTATGTGTAAAGATCTCATTTCCTTTGCAGTTAGCCCATTATGAATGTTTGACGCTCAGCAACTCCTCTCAAACAAGAAAGAGAGAAACAATAATAAAATAATAAGCCCTACAACCGGACACCTTTTGTATTTTTAGTGCATTGCCTTATTATTCATCCTCCAATAGTACACGGTATTTTGCTATTATCGTCCCGAAATGAATTAATTCGTCATTTATTTTATGCGCAAAATATTTCCAATTATCAAAACTCTTTAGTTACTCGCAGTTACATGAATGTTCTTTGTCCTGCAACAGGTCTTCAAAGGAAACATAAATTCATTCACTCACGAGGCGGGCTGTGGTGAATCCCGTAACCTTGGAGTTGTGAATGACGGTCGGTAGCGCATTCAGGCTTACATAACGTCTATAAAAAGTAATTCGGCCGAGCGGCGACGGCGGAGGAGGCGAAGAAGAGCGAGGGGGGGGGGGCGAAGGTGCGGTGACGTGAGCGCGCGCAACGAAATGTTTCGCACAGATTGGCGAGCCGCCGTCTGAGCACGCCTCGGCGACCGCCCCTTTGTTCGGTGGGGCCGGGCCACGCGGCGCGGCCAGGCGATCCGCTGCACTATAAAACCGCTGGGCGCGCGGGCCTGAAACCTGTCCGGGGCGCCTCGCCGCCGCCCTCCCCGCCCGGTCCCTTGCCCTGACGCCGGCGGCCCCGACGCGCAGCGCCACCCCGCCCTGCTCCGCTCCACGCCGCCGCCGCACCGACCCCTCGCTCCGACCTCGCCCGCGGACCGCATGCCACCCGCCAAGCCGGTAGACACGGGTGCCTCAAGCGCTGTTCCAGTCCCAGGCGATGCAGCATCGCACCAGACCTACAGCCCCGCTTTTCCACTGCGGATCGACTGCGTGCGAGTCGGAAATGCGCTTGGCCAATCAGACATATGATCTAAAAAACGCGCTTCCAAATAATATAATATTTATGTATCGAGTCCTTGTGCACTTTTCATGAAATCAATTATATTATTATAGCGCATGATTTTATAAATACCATCTTGGAATTTTGTCGTGTCGTGTTCATTATGACGTCTTGCTTCATAATCGCTATCATGCTCAGATTTCAGAAATTAAAAAATGACCATTACTTGTACAAGATTGCAACGCTGATCTACTACCTAATGTTGTTAAGAAGTGAGGTAATATGTGCTTTTACAGTTATTAATTGCTCATTGTGCTCAGTACAACATTGTGGGATGGCGTAGAAAGAAACCTTTAGAAAGATGATTTTTTGACATTCTTGTCTATTTTGTTGCAGGTGAGTTATCAGCCGATCCTCCGGATTCCTTGCATTCCATACGTGGTGAGTTACAGCATTGTCGTATGTTAGTATTTGTCCTCGAACTGCAGCAACAGGAGCATGTACCGTTACGTTCATTCCGATTATGTAAATGTTCATAGCTGAACTCGATAATATCACACCCTTCTAGAATACCGAATGAGGGAGTCTCTATGATTTTTTATATAACTCTGAACAATATATCTGAAACCAAAAAGTTAGCCATTGTAACGCTCATATTGATTTTGTCACTTAAATTATTTGAAGATTTGAACATCTGTACATTTTTGTACGTCATATTGCAAGGTGCGCACCAAGGATTCTACCTTAATTTTTCTAATTTGTAGTGCTTTAAGTTTTCTCACATCTTCAATTGCGCACATTTTATTATTAACAACTATCCCTATGTAAATTATAAGGAAATTTAGCTCCTTTCAAAGATGGTCAAATTGAGAACCTTAAGGATTAGTCTAGAAAACGTCGTAAAATGGTGTGAAATTAAAAGAAATACACATTAAGGATAGTGATTTATTCTCTAATAACGGGTGCCATGGATTAGAATTAAATCTTTACAATACATAAAAGTAAAATGAAATGAACATTTTTGATTTCCTAGCACCTAAATTTAACATAGTGTGTATGCGGTTTATGTGAAGAATTGTTCTTGATAGACATTTCAATCAGACTTAACTCCAAATTGGTCTATATACTGCCAATATGGCTGAGGAACACATTTACGAGACAACAAAGGAATGAAGACTAGCTAAATCCAGTAATATAATGGTTCAATATGTTTATTTGCAAAACTTCTTTCCCTCCGCTATTACCGTCCTACTCTGAACCTATTTCCATGAGCTTATCTATCCAATACATAGTAAGTGGAACTGGACACAAGACAGCCATAGAAAGGACACGTGTGTTCAAAAATCAAAGAAGCTAATTGATGAGTAGAAATCCTCCGTCCGTTTATCAATAGGCACTCTCATCAAAACTAATTACGCATTGTTAATCTAAAAAACATTCATAGTAAATCTTCCATATCTTTCTATTGAACAAAATTAGCCCAAGCATTTTATTTGCTCTTCCCCACATTTATGATAAAAGCTTCTGTAACTTTTTTCTTGCCCCCCCCCCCTCACTTTTTCTCGATTCCGCAACCTCCTCCCGTTCTACGTGTTCTGCTCACTAACCTTTCCCAGGTCTGACGTTCTACGTTATAAAGACAATGAAAAATGATTAGTCAGTGTAATGTTGATCCTGATAACACCTATGTGAAATGTCTTTGGCAAGCGGCAAACACTTCCTCATTTTTGTCATCGCATTTTTATTACTCATTCCTGAGGAGTATCTCGAACGATAACCATGCTACTACAGAAAACGCGTACGCATTCCGAGCGTTAAACTACCGCACTCGCGATAAGACAGTATATGACCGGAAACAATCTCAGGAGCAACAACATGAAGCACTTCGCAACAATCAACGATCAATGGTCGCGGAATAACAGGAAAGAGTGTGAGAGACGACCAACAGGGACAAAAAACCAAGCGCAACAGCACTTACTACACCAGATCTCCAGATAAGCAAGAACGGACGCGCACAGTCGTTTCTGCATCATAACAAGCGAGCGTGACGACCTCCCGGGAGAACAGCTGACGACCACGAGCATTGTTCTCTTCGCAGCGGCACTTCCGCAACATCAGCTGGCCACGTAAGGTGGCTGGGGCGCGGGAGGAAAAACCAGGGCAGAAGGCGACGCCCCGGCAACACCGCCGCCGCCGCCGCCGCCGTGGACGCCCATGAGGCCGAGCGGCCGTGGCGCCAGATGCGCCGCGTCGCCGGGGATCGGGCGAGGCGCTGCCGTTAGGGCCGCTCGACTTGCAGCGCGCAGCGGGGCGGGCGGAAGGCGATACGCTGATGGTCGCGCGCCGGTAGACGCCCCGACCTACCGCCGCCCGCTCGCCCGATGCACGTCCGCCTCTGCAGGCTCTTGCACAACCGGCTCGCGAGTTGCTTCTACTCGCGGTGGGGAGTGCACGTGACCTAGATGCAGCGTTGGGGGGAGATAGAATAACCTAGGCTGTGAGCTCGTCCGAACTGATGGATTCATTATATTTCAAGATGGAGGGACAGATAGAAAGTCAGGTCAACTTAATTTACTCTTGATTCTACTTTGAAAGGAGACTAAGCAGCTGTCGCTAGGTAATATGCCATTGCATGTTGTTTGCCTGTAAGGATTCTTATGACAATGTATTGTTATCCATCGCTCCATACTTACCTCCTTTTTGCATCACCCACATACCTACAAACTTTTGCTCGTTAGAGAAATTAACATTGCTCAAAGAATAAAAAGCAATGATCTCCCATGACTAAAGTGACCGTGATAAAGATGGACATTTATTGTATTTGCAATGTATTTCTTTTCGTTCTTAGAGGATATGTGATGCTGTCTGTACCAGTAAAGAGATTAATGCGCGTTATGCATATTAACACCATGTTTTCGTCCAAATGGTATGCTGAGAACGTCGCATCGCAATTGTCATAGTAGTTTCCACAGTCAATATGCCGAACCCTATTGCATCAAGTCCATCCCAGGACCATCGGATCGTTAAGGCAGTAGTGCCGTAGCGATCTCGGATCGAAGGATCGCGGGTTCGAGTCCCGCCTCGGGCATGGTTGTAATTTGTGTTCGTCCTTTCACCCCTTATCATCGCCGTATCATGTCATCTACACAGTTGCCATGCCGTTAAATGCAATACTGATGGCCTAGAGGTTAATGCGACCTCAAATAACAAAAAAAAAAATGTCCATCACTGCCCATGTTCTTTCAACGATTCTCGTATTTTAAAACAAATCGTCAACGGATAAAGTCATCGAGTGCACTGAGACTTACTGTATTACCAATTATTATAATAATAATATAAGCAAATCAAAACTGAAGTCTCGACTAAGAGCTACAATTTTTCAATATCGCTAAATAGTTTTGGAATATGAAGTATTTAATTTTTTCTGTTAGCATTACCTTCCAAATTAATCTATTTTCTAAAACCCAGATTTTATTGGTGCATAATGTGGCCAGGGTGCCACTATAAACTAAACATTTTCTACCCTATTTCAAAAATTCCGTATTTTCATCACGTCGTCTTTAAGGAATACTTCTGATGAATAACTTTCCATGTTTATTTCTGGGGTGAGATATTCAGCGTCCAAGTTTTCTCGTATTCTCGTGACATTTACCTAGCCAATGACCGTGGTCGTAGGTCTGCGGCACGCCTTTGCATCCTTCGCCTACCTCAAAAAAAATTCCTCTATATTATCTTCGTGACATTGCCACCCCCCTCTGTTGACGCCATCGACCTTGTCCTTAGGACTACATCAGCTTCATTATTCCGTTTGCTACCGTTCATGCTGGTATAAGTTTCACTCATACTGTGTCATAGTGGTATTTTTTCTCACTTTCAAAAGTTACGTAGCAGATAATGTGGACAATAATCATTACTGAACGAAGGTTCGGGTGGAAGTTTCCATTTTATGAGCTCCCTTTTTTTTCTGACGGGTGGTGGTGGGGATAGTGTAATCTGTATTAATGGAAATCGTGAGTGATGATACGATAATAGACGCACGATTGCAAATGGGATAATGAGTCAGATGGGATGCAGGTTGGTGTGGGAGGCTGAACGCATTGTCGTCCTATAGCGACAGCACCTGTTTTACGCAGAACTGGAGCCCTTCGTGTACAAACTCCGCTCGAGGCCGGCAAAAAAGTATCGTTTATAGTGTACAAAATAATAAAAAAAATCATATGAAGGTCTCGCATATCTCGTTAAGATGTATCAGTATCTCGAGAGCAAGATTTCGCGCTGAGTGAAGAAAAAAATCTGTCAGTTTGATCTTAAATATTAAGCGAAATGTTTCGTTGCGCAGTTTATCCCGTAAGACTATTCCGATTACAACCATTCAGTAAGCCATCTAATATGTGATGGCATCGAATACTAACTATTACGGCACTGCACGGGGCTCGCTGATCCCGTCGTCGTCATCGCGATCGCCTCCGCCTTCGTCGCCCCGGCGTGTCCCCGCGCGCTGCGGTTCCTCGGCGAGCGACGCTAATGCCCGCGACGGGCCGCCTCCACCCACCTCCACCTCCACCTCCGCACGAACGGCGCCGCAGGTATCGATCGGTCGTTTGTCAAAGCTTATGACCCCGGCATATCGGGTACCTCCATCTCATGCTTTTAATGGACACTTGAACAATGGCCCGCTTTCTTCGTAATCTCACCCCGCTTCTAAGTATGTGGCTATTTCGGGTGGGGACAGCGCGCCCCGAGGGGTCCACCGGCCCGCTGGCCGACTCGCTGCCCATTGTGGCGTTCATTACGAATGTACTTACCGTGTGACGAATTTGTCTCTGCGGACGCAGGCACGCGCGCCCGCGCGCGCCCGCCCGCCTGCCCGCCTCTGGTGACGCTGCAGACGTATTGCATGGTCACGCAAATTACCACGGACAGATGTTTGTTCCTGCGTGAACACAATTTTATGTTCCGACGTTCTGTAAATTAGTCGTAAAACATTCGAGCTTCTATAGCGGTGGTCAGTAATTAGCAGAAAATACGTTTATAACTTCAAATAAGAATGTGTAATAACGTGTTGAAACTGTATTGTTTTTTGTCTTTGGTTTTCCTGCAGGTTTCAAAAATTGCCTAGCAAATTTGATGAAATGTAAATCGTACTTCTGAATAATAACTTATATATACAGTGTAATTAATGCGAGTTATTGGTGAATTTTGATAACTTTGATAAGAGATGCCTCTTTTATTATTGGAGGTACTTGTTAAAAGAGTTTGACAAAAATTCACAGTCTAATAAGTACATTTAAGCAGTATTGAAAATATATTATCAACTGTATTTACCAAATCATTCTGAATGTTTCCCACATATATTTATTTGTTTATTTATAAGTAATAAAACCAAAAACAATAAATTGGTAACATCATCATTCTGTGATCATATCTGCTGTATAGTGTTCATACAACAATAAATTCAACGGCATTTATCGCAATTGAATTCATGTTTCCATTGACAAATTTAATTCTTTTAAAAAACAGAAAAGGCCAGTTTCGCTTAGCCGATTCCGTAGATGTGCAAATATATAATTAAACTTTGCATTCTCTCGAAACTGGGCCTCGCTTTTTGGTAATTGCAAATAATCATTTCTCAGTTATGGATTATTTGAATCTGTTGGAATATTTCATGTTGTATAATGTTGTAATGTTCATGAAGAATTTTATATACATCTAAAATGTTTTAGAATTTTAGATTTACCCCTGTAGTATAAATCTTGTCAATAGCTAATTGGTTTGAAACATTCTTTTTATACATTTATCGAACTCCAAAGTTTTCTGAAAATTCTCGTGCCTCGTGTGTGTATATGAAAGTAAATGTAAACAAATAATAGCTGGAAAACCAGTCATAAAGTAAGACGACAGAATTATAAAATTGCTACAGCAATATTACAACAGGTTATTACATTTCTCTATGAAAGCGTTGTAAATGCACATAGTATATTAAAAGCGCCAGCAGTAAAATTGTAAGTTATAGTTTTATGAACTAGATTCCAGATCTCGATGGCGACACGGTGGGCGCAAATTGCAGAATCGCATGCATCCGCGTCGATCACGCCCTCCCGCCAGCGTCCCCGCCTCCGCTCCCCTCCCCTCCCCCCCTCCCTCGCCCCTCCCGGCCCCGCCTTCCCGTCGTTCCAACCGCGAGTACGCACGAGCAGCGATCCAAAGTCCCTGGCCATTTTTCTCTCGCCGGTTAAATATCCCGCACCGCCCTGAAATGGACCGATTGCGTTCGCAGATCCAGCGGCTGAGTGCGGTCGCCGCGGTTGTGTTCCACGGCCCTTGTATTTATTAGGCCAGCGACGGCCGTATCAGCCTTTGGGGAGGCTTGCATCGTGATGAACGAGCTGGCGCGCTGGAATCGTCTTTATGCGCGCTTGCGCCGGTGATGGTTGGCGGGGAAATGTGGCGTAAGGAGCACGGAAGGTCAGGAGGCAACGAGCGCCGAGCGCCTTCGTGCACTTTATACGCTGATGTTTTTATCCACTACAGTGAGGTGTAAAAGGCTGCTTTTGGCATAAATGCAGCTATCCGAAAATTGAAATTACCTGGCCTCGTATTCGGGTTCCTGTCGACTACAGATGAAGCTGTTACGTCGAGCATTTACGGGCCTAGCTACCCTAGGCGCACGACCCGATGAGTGCTCATCAATTGCCAGAAATTTGATTCCCGAACACAAGAACTTCCTGATAAGTGACTTCTAAAAAATTTAAATTTTTTCAGTCGTTCTGTGCACGGCTAGTGGTGACCAGTCGAGCAGTCGGGTGGAGTGGGTATCTCGTGTTTTTCGTCATTCCGCGTGCTTTTACCCAAGCCCGAGCATAATCCTGCCGGCATTTCCCGACCTGACTCGATCCTGACTCGGCATCTATTGGGATATTCGTGATCGCAATTTATCAAGTCTACATTAAGAGATAAACGTTTGAAAAACAAACCTTTGGGGCGGTGATGCATTAAAATTAGTGTTTTGAAGTTACACGCTAAGTGATGTTTGAATCTTAATGGAAATTTCAAATCATATTCCTTCTCCTTTTTCTCCTTTCTCTACTCTTAAGTTACCAAGTCTCTTATATTTCTATTAGCATGCTATAAAAATATAGAACACGAACCATGAAATTCACTTCTTGGTTTCATTTCATGTCATAAATGGTAAATATTCTACGAAATCTTTCTCAGAATTCGTTCTTTGTATTTTAATTATTTCATTATATTTTTAACAATTATTCGATTTGTTATTACTATCACTGTAATTCATGAAAAACGCCAGCGATTCAAAGACCTGTACGGAGAATATTCAATTCATTCCGTTTCTGATTCTTTTGTGAACTTGGTCTGTAAAAATTTTAAGTTATAATTTTTGTACATTACTACAAGTGGCTTAAATACATTAGATATTTTTTCGAGATGATTTTGAATCATCAGTTGTAGACAGAGGGCACAGAGGAGGGGGATTTCATCCCTCTCAAGAAGCCGATGACACATTCACAAATACTACTAGTACTAACATTCTGCAGTTCTACATAGTTCCAGTAAATTGATCTACGAATATCAGTTTTGGAGAAAATCGTCTCAACGGTTTAGTCGCTTGCGTTGAGCACAGACGGACAGACAGGGAGACGTTTTGTCATCAATCGTATTTTCTGTACGAACTTGGACTCTGTCTATTCATCGTGTAAGCGTAACTTATGTACTACGAATAGGGACAAGATTTATCCACTTTTTCTTAACTCGTATCAGGGTTCGCAATAAGAGTTTTTCTGCCGTTAACTCAACGATTTCTAGCGCACAATTGCAATACTTTCTCCTCTTACCAAGTGAGGTGAGAAAGTGAATTGTCCTCAATTTGTGAAAATTCGAATCGTGTGGGACTTCTCTTAAAGACCCTTCCCGTTTTTTAGACATATCATCGACATGGCAAGCAGAGCTCCGATTCTAACCATGCATTTCAACTTCCGTTTGTTGTTGAAAACACTTAAAGCAGCCGCCGGATGCTTATCCGCGAGTTCTTTACAAGTCTCTTCTACTAACACTTTACTCTAAGGGCGGTTTTGATGTCGCGCCGCATTTGTTATCAGAGGAAATTGCCTTTGTGCTCTGGAGAGAATAATAATAAACAATTATGTAACGAGGAACAAATAAGGATGGACGGTAGCATGAAGTAAAGGAGAGGAGGGTATCCGAAATTGGCTTCTTAAATAAAACAGATAAGGAAGAAGGAGAGGAGGTTCACGAGTGATAAGGTTGCAAAATACACAGGGTAAAAATTCCTGCGCCATAAATTCTGACTACGTCTGCAATTTTAGGATAATAAAAATTCATCTTGGTTACCGGGTGGCGGAGTGGGGCCATCTGGGTCTTCTTTTGCGTAACAGCGGCCGCTGCCAACTTCTGCGTGTTGAGGGAGGGGAGAGGACGGCGCTTCCTTCGTTCAATATTCTTCGATATTTTTTTCTATTTACCGGCTTAAGCGGAAATGAGAATTCACGTGCACGCCAAGACGCGTGGCCGCCTCCGCCAGTCAGCCAGCGCGGGGCGGTGCGGGTGAAGGTAGAAGAAGCGCGGAGGTAGGGCAATAAATACTTTACTGGTTTAGGAGCATCATATTTTTGGCCAGTTGTTCTTTGAAAGTTTCCTTCATAATAAATTACAAGTTTTGATAGGGTTGTTCCTATTATAATTTATATTTTTTAAATAGTATTTTTCAGTACTTTCTTATAAATTTTGGACAACCGTAATCTTATATATAAAAGACAATGTTTGTTTGTTTATTGGGTCATACTCGTACTTAGAGCGCTTCCGTACCGTTATCCGATTACGATAAAACTTTGTCAACTTATTGATTGCACTGCCGGGAAGAATACAGACATAGTACGATGGGAATGTACATAGCCTGGGCACATAGACGCGCGTTGATGACTTAATGACGACTGAAGCCCCCTGAAGAGGGCGCTCTACGTAACGGCACTTAATGCAAAACGTTGCACACTAAAGTACGATTATTAAGACGTCTTCATTGCTTATTCTGCCCCTGCGATTGTGAAATTTCTCCTGGGAGAGACAGAGGAATGCAGAGATGCAGAGAGAGAAACAAACAGAAACAGAGACACGTAGAGAGCGACGGAAAGCGCCCGAGAGCGACATTGAGAGAGAAAGACAGAACCACACCCGCCAGAAAGTCATTCGTCTTCGAAATTTTTGCAGAGCATACCGTAAGACGTGATTAAAAATCACGTGACCAGTTTTATGTAAAGTGTAATACATTGCAATAGCGAAACATTGCCGGGACCATTAGTTAAATATTCTAACTAGTGATGTTAAAACGCACGCTATTAGTAGGGGTTATGTAATACTATTTATACTTTATGTAATACTATATTATATCTCTCCGAATTATTTTTTGTAAACACCATTTGACATCGTAAAACATTTGGTGCTAAAAAATGCAGAATGCAAGAAAGTAAAATATTTAAAAGTTAATAAATAATACGATACTGATAGCATTGAAAAACAAATAGATCGGAAAATATATAATAGTAATTATTAAAGGAGGAGGCGAGGAGGCGACGGCTCGGTCGTCGAGTGAAACACCGACACAACTTCCCTGCTGACACACGGGAACTATAGCCGCACTTATCTTACCGTAAAGAAGATGATGAAATGGGTGTTCTTCTGCTCGAATGCATTCCTGGCACCTACGGAATATATTCTAATTTACCTTTGAAATATGTCTCAAGAAATTACTGCGATATTCTCTTCCATAGAGCGCCGGAACTTTTTCCGAATGTTGGTTTTCTGCATACACCTGAATTTTTAAATACCCCCCTACGGAAAAAAGTAACAATGGATCAAATCATGTGTCATAGGAGACTATAACCCACGGCGTCCACGACGAATTATTTGTTTAACACTACAGTATTTAAAAAAAAATTCATGGATCGATTAGCAGTGCTAGCAGTTGCCGAATCTTGTTGAAAGTAACAATAGATGGTGGTGTCAATTGTTCGACGAATAATGTCAATATCTGATTTGTGTAAACATCAACAGTAACTGTGGTGTTGAAAAAAGAAGGCCCTTATGAATTATTGTGGAGCTCAACACACATTACTCTTCGTGGAGCAGGTAAGCGTTTTCTGCACTCCAATAGAAGTTTTGTTTCTTGAATCCATTCAGACGGAACCCAAAAACGAGAATCAGAATATGTTCCGTTGGTGTCAAGAATGCATTCGAGCCGAAGATCACATCTGCTGTATTTATAATCAGCATCGTCTGCAAGCTAACATAATCGCAGCAACGGTTCCTGTGTGTCAGCGCGAGAGTTGAGTCAGCGGTTCGCCCGGCGACCGAGCCCTCGCTTACCCGGGCAACGCGGCCCAAATTTTCGGCGAACGATAAAATAAACTCCCGATATAAAAGTGTTCGATTGTATTTCCGAAAACTATAAGCAGCCGTCATTATCGTGTTATTTGTGCACAATTTGCTAAAGGACACAATTTAAAATAAAATATCATAAATATATATATTAAATAAGAATAAAATGATGCATGAAATAATATACAAATTCTAACTTACGTAGCACCAACTGCGTAAATTGGGAGCGGGCGACTGAAGACTACCAGTCTTTATTTCGTATTTATTTCAAAGAGGTTTTAAATAATTTCTAAAAGATTGATTTTTAAACGTATAACTAAAGCTCTAATATAAGAAACGAACAAATAAATATAAAATATTAAATACTATACTCATTCTAACATACGTAGCATCCAACTACTTCCAAACACCTCAAATTACGATCAAGAAGACCAGTATTTTCAGGGCAGGCGACTAACTTTGACGCCCAATTTCTCCAAAAATACTCCTAGTTTTCATAAATTCAACTTGACCTTATTTGAAACTCTTTTTTTGATGAACGCATTTCATTAAGAAAAAAATGTATCCTTATAATTGTAGTTGTCGGAAGACGCCGATAAAATTGTGAATTTTTTCAATTGTTGAAAAATAAGGGGTTTGAACCAACATGAGGCCTGCACCATTTTTTTAAATGTCCTCTACACTATCCCCCTACAAGATTCCGGCAAAAACGATGCTGTTTTTTGAGAAAAAATTGTTTAAACGAAAGTTAAAAATATCTATATTTCACGCAACATTACTAGTAAAATACTCAAATTTTCGAAAAAATGTCAATGATCTTATTTCAAAATCGATTTTTAAGGAACAGATTTCATTAAGGGAAAATTTCTCTCTGTAATATTTCAGTTGTAGGAAGACGCCGGAAACAAAAACTTGATATTTTTCAATTTTTGAAAAATCAGTTTTCAACTAATACGAAACCTCCGCCATTATCTGAATCTTCCTTCAGACTATTCAACAAAAAATTTAATCAAAATCAATGGCGCCATTTTTGTGGAAATTTTAAAAAGTCCCGGTGGCGTCATGTAAAGTACCCTCCAAAGTTAAAATATCAATTTCAAATTCAAGGTGACGCATCATCAGCCAGATCAATAGGGGAATATCAATTTTGGAGGAATTCGTCTGAACGGTTTAAGCGCCAGCGTTGTTCACAGACAGAGACAGATGGACAGATTTTTGACGTCATTTTGACGTCAATTGATTTTTTGGTATCAAAGACCCACAAAACAATGACTCTGGCTACACCGCGTGTTAAAGGATTTTGTTCCTAAATTTACCAACTGGATGTATCCACTTTTTCGTTATCAGAGCCCTGTGAGAAGAGTTTTTCTGCCGAAAAATCGCTGTTTTTTCGCGCAGCTTTATATAACTTTCTCTTCTTAAGAAGTTCTTTTTTAAGCTCGAGATAGTAAAAATTAGCTCATACGTTTATTTAAATGAAAAAAAATGGAATTATGAAATATAAATTGTAATTTTTTTATTTAAATAAAATTATGAAATAAATGTTAATATATTTAATTATAGTTGTCCAAAATTAAAAAAGGAACTGGAAAATAATTATGAAATATAATATTTTCTTGATGTTCTTGTGAATTTTAATGTGTAAATTTTGTATAAAATATTAATTGGTACAATATTTTCGCCTTTGAACTGCAAACAAGTATTACCTCGGAAATTCTTACAATTAATTCCAAGTTAGAAGCAGGTTCTTGCACGATCCTTCTGGCCCTGCGAATCGGAAGAGCAATGCTTGTAATTGGTTTCATTCGTTAAGATATGATGCGGAAAGCAAAGCATAGTAGTTTTAGTCTCGGCAGGGAAGGGCTAGAGATGCTTTGAATGTGATAGGCTTGACGTTAAATGCTCACTGAATAGTTTTATCTGCTTTAAAATTGCTCGAAAAAAAGTATTTGAAGTGGGTGAATGGCAATCCGGACCCAGAACGCCTCTATATTCATTGACATTTGAACTGATTTCTTTTTTCTTCTTATTTCTTTCCTGATGTGAGCGATAAGAAGTTCAATCTAATTTCAATAGAGACTGATGTTGCGAAACGATGAATGCTTGCCGAAGGGAGGCTCTTAAAAGCACGCGCAAAAGCTTCTTTTACCTGTCTTCATCAAACGTGAACTTGCCACAGAAACTCCTTCTTTTTCGTAGGAATTCATCGTTAAAGCTCCCGGCTCAACATTATTTCTATTAGCGAGGGATCTCGCTAGCGTTGGTGATAAAGCCCGGGCGTGGGAGCCCCCCCCCCCCCAGAGGGCTGCCTGGTGAACAGCCGTGCGCCACCGATCACGGGTGATTGCGTTCGTCATGCTCGCTAATTAATATTAATGCAACTTTGAGAAACGCCCCTGTGAATGCAGCGCTGTTAAAATATTGGGTGTACTGTGTAAATTAATGTTTATGACTTTTTTAATTAATGAGCGTAATAATATTTTATTTGTAGCGATGTGCAAAGCGGTTCTGTGTGCGGCATGCCTCTGCCATTTAACATTTCTTTCGGACCGAAGCACGTGACGGCGTTATAAAGGTGTATAATGGTTGATGGGTGCACTAGAGGTCATCGGCAGGGTTCTAGCGTTATTTGACACCGTACAAATAAATATTTTAATCACTTTGTGCGTTGTTGTTTGATGTCACGACTTATATCGTGATTAACATTTTGTTTTAGTGGATCCTGTAATATGTATATCATTTATATTTCTGCTGCCATATTTTGATGAATTATATAAATTCCGCTCGTAATTTATGTGGTTAATTTTATTGTGCAGCGACCTACGCATGGGACATGGTAGCATTGAAATGTCCGATGTTCTTGTTTGCACGCAGTTCACTTTCCTCTTTCATATTTGATAAGTAAATTGCTATTAACTTCAGTAATTAATGTTAGGCATTACTGCCGGGATGTAATTTTTCCCTTTGTTGGGTGAAATGCGATCTCTAATTAAACTATGAACGAAACGCCTGGAAACTTGGTGGAGTATTCCCCGTATCATGTGGTGAAGTGCAGGCCACCTGAACCGGAGGCAGATAAACGGGGAGAGCAGCAGAATACGCACCGTAAACGCAACGCGTTTTGTTGCCCAGTTTTTATGAGCGCCGGGCCCATTGCGTTCGCATCTCCTCCCACTGCCTCCCCCCCCGCTCCTGCCTCGCCACTTCCGCCCACGCCAACTCGTGCGCTAGTACCTCCTCTCTGCTTCGCGTCGCCCACTGAAAAAGACGCGCTAGGGAACGAACCACACTTCTACGATAAGATCTCTGAGGAAGGCTACTGGAAGGGGGTAGTTCGGGGAAATGCGTGGGGAACTTTGCTGATTGCGGAGTTTAGTCCTCACTGGACAACGCTCTCCTCGTTTCTACTCATTTGATAATGTGGTTCCTCTCTCAGTTACGAATGCTTCTCTTTCGTCCCTTCGAGGCCACTACCAACTGGCACCTCAGTCTGTGTATTTCCAATTTCTTACGCTTTTCGACTGCATTGCCAACACTCTCCTAATTATCTGTTTCACTTTATTTATTATCTCAATCTTTACTTATTAAGACCCTTTATCTTGTATCTTTTTTGTTTTCATACTGTACATGCATCTGGGCATATTTTACCTGTACAGATTTTTGTATTTATCTCCGGAATTTCATCTTAGTATTCATCTTCTTAATCCAGCTTCTATTCTCCTGTTTACGTCGGCTGCTCTCATTCTAAAACTATGGATTCTACACACTTCGCCTTTCTCGGCTACTGTCCCTCACACCCCAACCAAACATCCTACCTATTTTCTGTGGTGTTTTTCGTGTGCTTGTCAACTCAGTGTCTTTCAGTTCCCTTGATTTTTCCGGATGTCTCTGCCGCGTTGTCTTGCTCCGGCTCTCAGGTCGGTCTCGCTGTTTCGCCGTGCTGTTTCTGCAGCCTGCATGTTCGCTCTCGTTTCCGCCGTAGCGGAACCCGCGACCATCTCTCGCTTCCCTCCGGGGCTTCCGTCACCCGGCTTCTCTTCCTCCTCGACCTCTTCCTTCCACTCCTCTCCCCCTTCTGTTCTCGTCGCCGCATCGCCACCGCCCGTGCCACTGCGCACTCCAGCTCTCAGGGCTTAACTCAGCGGCTCAGTTGTGAAATACAAGGATAGACTGTTCGAGAGGGAGCGTAGCGGCGCGGGGGCGGGGCGTGGCGGACGAGCGAGCGGGCGCGCGGGGCGAACGGACGAGCTGCGCGGGTGGCCGGGCGTGGGCGTGGGCGGGGGTGGGGCGGCCGATGGTCGATGGGCAGTGGCCGGCGCGGGCGCCGGGGGGGGGGGGGGGGGGGGGGGGGGGGGGGGGGGGGGGGGGGGGGAGGGGGGGGGGGGGGGGGGGGGGGGGGGGGGGGGGGGGGGGGGGGGGGGGGGGGGGGGGGGGGGGGGGGGGGGGGGGGGGGGGGGGGGGGGGGGGGGTGGGGGGCCGTGGCGATGGGGGGGAGTGGCCGGCTGCGGGGGGGGGGGGGGACGGCGGGGGGGCCGACCCGCGGGCGGTCGAGCGCTGCGCAATCTCGGTAACGAATTTAAGGGCTTGTATGTTAATTTGGCCTTTCCGCTATGGCCGTGCGAGCACGAGCCTCCAGCTTCACGCTGTAAAGCCGGATTGTTTCCGCGCGATAGATGTTGGCCATCAGGCCGGCTTTTGCGAAAAAAACGAAGAGGAGTGTAAATTTGAGCGTGCAGCGGGCGGCGGTCGGCGCCGCAGTCCGCTAGCCGCCTCTCCGTCTGCTCCCCCGCCCCCCGCCTTCCCAACTCTTCCTCCACTGCCGGTGCCTCACGCTCATTCGCAGCCGCGAATTTTCAACTTGCAAGGCTTTCTACTTAACGTGCATAATTACCGGTTGATGTATAATTGGATAATTACATCCTGAAAAAAAAGCAAGCTGGGTCCCCGTGTCATTCCTTCATTGCTATTTCCCTTTGAAATGGAATCGCAATAATCTGATATTTTATGCAGCATCATAATTCATTATACACGCTTTAGTGGTTTGGAATTAATCTTCGGGGTGCTTTGATTAATATTGGACCTGCGCTACATCGGACGGTTTCCGCGTGGGTGGCGGAGGGTGAGAGGGGGCGTGCCGCCGCGCAGGGGACGGGCGCTTCATCAACGGGCACACCCTCGCTGCAACCTTGCGCGGATATTTCGCGTCGAGTGCGTCGATAACGACGTCGCGTCGATCGCGCGCCGGCCGTGGGGGGGGGGGAGATCCGTTGTTGCGGCCGTGCGACGTACGATTGCCGCACGGGACTCGCGGGAATTGCGACCAACGGGAGCACTAGTGGAGAGTGGTGTTAGGTGGGCTATTGGGATTTTTCATATCCTTTCCCTTTTTTCCTGCAATATTTAAAAACGGCAAGTCTTTATAATGTTTACATATAGTATTTCCACAATGAAATTCCACACAGAAAATAATGAAAGTTTAGAATTTTACTTCCAAATATTAAAAAATAGAGTAAAGTAAAGAAAGGAGCTCATTTAACCGCATGTAGCAAGTTAGATGAGCCAAGCTGTAGGGTTAGGTAAAACATCACAAATAATGCAGTTTACAGAACATTCACTGTATATTTAAAAACAAAATCTTACCCAAATTCGAAATGTAAGCTAGAAAAAATATACAAAATAGAAAATAAAGGTGATAACAGAAAATAAGTAAATTGTACGAAAATAAAAAAAATTAAGATAGTAAAAAATGTTGCGTGTTAATTGAGAAACCCCCGTCTTTGTGCTCCCACCAACTTTAACCACCCCATTTAACTCTATAGCGACTTCTACAAAACAAGTTACAAATTCTGTATGATTGAACAGGTTGTGAAATCTAAGAACTTACACATAACTATTTATTCTAAACAAATATTATATAAAATATTAATTTTATTACAAAGTATATAGTCGAAAAACTAATAGATCGAAATTAATAAAATAATAACTCTAATCTAAAATTTTCACAAAACGTCCAGGTGGATTTTTCACGCATAGCAAGCAGGATATATAAATACACTAGTTGACCGCGAAGTTGACTCCACACAGCCTTCTTGGCACTTTTTTGAAGCCAATTTTGAATTTTGAACTCCTTAGCTCTCCTAAACTCTCGGCCTATCTAACATCACTCTACCCTATTATATGAATATAAAATCTGTTTTCGACAGTGGTAATGGTTACATTTTCTGCACGTTATTAACGTCATTAGGCCAATATAGAGCAAATAACGGACGTAGTTCAAGTTTGTAAACAAAGGTGATAGTCGAAGTTCCGAATAAACCAAGTCCGTTATTTATGAAAATGCCTATTACCTTTGGAAATGTCACCTTGTAAGAAAATACTCATATTTAAACTACTTTTCTTGGTATAGACGTACTCTCGTATACATTTTTTGTTGCGACTCATTGTTATATTGAGCTTAATGGGCGGCGACCGTTAAAATCCTTAACGAGTGCCGGCTGTTTAAAGCGTCTTTTCATCCCTGGTTTGATTGCGTTATGTCGATAAAACAGTGCAGTATTACGAAACAATATTTACTTCACAATTTCCGTATCCTCACCTCTCCAATTCTCCACAAAGAACTTCTAAGGCATGCTCCAAAATATATTCCTTTATGTCTTCAGCCGTTGGAACGCGAAAGAAGAAATGAGTTTTACCATTTCTTTTGGTTTAGTCTGGGATTATAGCATAGATCTTGTTCACGACGCGTGAAACACATGTAATAGTCACCTGCCCATGGAGGGTACTGGATTTGAACCTCAGCCCTTTGAGGAGAGGCGATGCGGCGCGCCTGCCGACGTGTCTGTTATGCCGCACGATGTCCTATTCATACATGTATTCTTTTATTCTAAATTTATTTGTATTTTGTAATTTAATTCGGATTCTAAATTTCGCTAACGAGAGGACTTTGAATGCAACTCAAAAGGCCGAACCGAAAGAAAATTTTATTTATGTATACACCCGCTTTTTTCATTTTATCTTTTCAAATGAAGAGGAAACTATCTTTTGAAGGTAAAATTTTTGTATTGGTGTATTAAAAACTGGAAGTAGTGCAAATAATATAGTGACAATAAAAATTGCCGTGTGCATTAAAAGGTAATGTTTAAAAATTATTGCGGAAAATTTTTCATGTCTGAGATCTTGTGAAGACTTGAGGCGAGTGCTAGTCTCAAAATAGTCGCTTCGCTACGACTTGTGTGCTTTAGGGGTGCCTGTTGGCGCTAGCGCCATACAGTGTGTCGTAGATCGTGAAGCTCACATTAATAGTCTTCTAAGTGTCGGTCATAGTAGACGGAATCAATAGCGGAGAAGTACCAGCGAGCGATCCATATTGCTTTCCTTTGCTTTCATAGCTCATGTCGCAAGTTCGAGAACCTCCCAAATGTGCAGTGTTGTACTCCTGCGTTTTTGCATTTTTGCTGAGAACGGATCGGAAGTTTGGCTTATCCATAGTTTGTATCAGGAATTTACAGGATCATTACTTTAATTTTCTACAAGAGAAATATCGGAACTACTAATCTGAGCGAGCGCAATTAGAATGTTGACTGTACTTGAATTACTTTGATTTATTTATGTATTTCACGTCAAAAACAGTTTAAAAGTGAGAGGAGGAGAAATACATGTACTTCCGTTGTAATTTAAGTGTACAGGGAGGGGGAGAGGCAGAGAGAGAGAGAGAGAGAGAGAGAGAGAGAGAGAGAGAGAGAGTTGTTTTTGCAGCTCTCTTTAGGAAAGGCATTAGAAACGTGTTGTTTCTAACAAAGTAAGTCATTTGGGCATCCTTAAATTTTTGCTGTGGCACTTAAGTCGACTTAATGAGATTTTTTACTCCTCGTTGACCACGTACTTTATGGAGATTGCTTTGTGCGTTTCATCTGTAATTGTGAAGGAACGAGACCTGGTGAGGTCGAGCTTAATGAGCAAGAACTGTGAAGTAATGTGTGTTCAGAAATGATATGTTATTCACCTGCAATCTTGCCGTGGTGTCAAACGGTCAAACGTTTCGTCGTAGAAGAGGTTTGAGTTATAAATTAAACTCTCTAACTTATCTTGTTGATTTTTCCTTCGTCCGTGCTCTGTCAGCAACTACGTTTTCTTTGTCCCCCCTTGTGATGCTTCTAATGAAATAAGCTTTCTGAGGAAGCTTTGTTGTAAACACAGAGACGCGTATTTAACTGAAATGAGTTTTGTCCTTGTTAATGAAGGGTTTTATGTCTGTCTTCAAACGTAAATACCTGGCTTTGTAACTCCACATTGATATTTAACTCTAAAGGCTATGTTTTCATAGTTAAAACATGAGCGTGCAAAAAGCATTATTTTATTTGAGGTTCTAGGAGCAATGAAACTGGAAGTGTGTCAGTGTCCTAGATAGAACATAATACTTGTTATAAAAAGAAGGGCGCTCAGCGACGAAAGAGTTGCAAAGAATACTTCATTTATACCGATAAATTTTTTTATCCCATGTTGAGGAATGAACGGTGGATGTTTACAGAATGAGAAAATATGTAATTGGTGGGATAGAAAGTATCGCTTTCACCTTGAGTTAGAGACAGTTCTGAAATAAGTATACATTAATGCCATTGTCTCTGAATGTATGAGCTCCTTGCCCTTCCAGACATTTTTTGTTGAAATTCTAATACAATAATTTCATTTTGGGAAGTCCATTGTAAGAATTCTTACCTTCAGAGACTGTTTCTTATAGCACATCATTTTATATTAGTTTCAATATAATCAAATTTCAATCAATTGAGATGTACGCTCCCACATTGAACAGCAGTTAACCCACCCAGATTCACTAAATAAATCAATTAATGAAGTATCGAATAGCATAGAAAACGTAAATGATTGGGGAAGATCTTATTGTCATTACACTTGCTAATATGTCGGAAATTGCACACGTTATGAAATACCACTTTTTTGGTATCAGACAATCAAAAACGTGTTTTTCTAGCAAAAACACTTTTCCCCAGGGTAATTATACTGTCTCTGTACTACGTAGTAGTACATGAGAATGTTAATTCTATCAGTTTAGAGTAGAGCTGTTAAAATGGTTCCGTAGTGTTTACATAGCCAGTTACAAGGAAAATATGAATGGTTGATATTAATTAATTCTAACGTTATAAAACATACTTCGGTATCAGCGTCGCGTGGTTTAGATCGTATCGTATCGTATTAGAATAACAATATTTCGTTACGGAATTGGTCTTCATTTCCAAGTGCCGTTGTGTATAGATAGAACGCCATTGACCTTGGCGTTTTCACGGAGCGAAACCTTGACCTCACCAGAAGCCAGACAGGTACTGTTATCAGCTCCACAAATCTCCGCATCTGCCGGACAAAAGAATGGCGTCGAGTCTGTTCCCGGGCGCGGCGCAGAGCTTCGCGGGTGCCCAGCACCTTTTGTTGGGCGCCGTGACTATCGTCCGGAATATCTCCATTATTTCGCGGCCGGGCAGGTACGCGCGGCCGGAGCCGCGCCGCGGAGCCGGGCGGGTGTGGAGCGGAGCGGAACGTGGTCGGCGGCGGGGAGGGTGATCGCGGGGCGAGCGCACGCCCCGATAAGGGTGCGCGGCAAGTGCAGGCACGCAGCGGGCGTCCTTGGGCCCGCGGAACCTGTTCCGGTGTGCGGCCGCGCGCTCGGGTTCCCTGTCCGCCGCACAAGCGCGTCCAGCGCCCGCGCCCGCGCCGCGCCGCCCAATTAACACGGGACGAACCCCGTAGGGGTTCTGCTTCACGGACCATCGCCGTCAACGGAGCCTGGATGACTCGTCTCCTATGAGATGTTATCATATTATGAGAATTTGGAGTCTTCCAAATATGTTTATTGTTGGAAAATATCACTACCCTTTTGTGGGCTTTTAACTCGCCCGCGTTGAAGCAGTGTAGATAGCTCTTCTTCGTAGAATGCCGTTTGTTCCGTATGCTTTACCTGTTGTGAACCGAAATTGATCCACTTCTCTTAACTGTCTTGTTAAATGCGTAATTTGTTTTAGAATTTCTAAATGATAAATTTGATCGTTGATTTCTGCTGACGAAATTTCGTTCCTCACATTTACAATACAGGTTCCTTCATAGAACACGCTATTAAGATGTTCTTTTTAAAAGATGGTCTTTTGGACAATTAATTCCATTTTTGTGCACGCCTACTAAATCTACCGCATTCTGCACACATTTTATGTAGGTCTCACGAGCGAACGTACTAGGTGTTAAGCGCGGTAAGGCGGTAAGGTCATCATGAAATATGACTATTACCAATATACTAAATACAATGGCTTATTTTAAAATGTCCTTAAGCAGAGGCACTTTTTGTATTCCTTTCTTCAATTGCGCGAAAAAGAAGAAAATATTTCGCGATAAAAATGGCTTAATTTCTTGTTTGTCTGTGTTTCCAAAACTGTTCAGTATTAAAACACAAAGTATGCTGTGACAGAATAGTAGTACACAAACGTTTACGTGAAAAACTTTTTATTATCTTATATGGATTTCTATCATGAAATATAAAAATTATTTCTGTGGTAAAATAAGTAAACGAATGTTCCTTTTCTTAAACGATCGCTGTCATTACATCTTGACTTCTTGGTGTCATTCAAGTGGTCATTCAAAAAATTTTCTATGGAAGAGGGGTGTATCTTTAAAGAAATATCTGCCACAATATAAAAATAACAAATGACAAAATTTACATCTTAATTTTTATAAAATGCTTACATAATTAGATATATGAATACATAGAACGGTGAATACGCGGTAATATCTGCAGTTCATTTATTTATTTTAACGTAAAATGACAGTTAAAAACTCTTTATGACATACTATGGGGAGAAGTGCAATCTGTTGCTCTTTCCACCAACCTTCCTGTCATGACCACCACCATCGTTGTTATCAAGAAGGTAAAACAGATACTGGCTTAAGAGGTATGCGAATCCCCATTGGTAAAAAATTCCGTGCTTACAAAATACAATTCTGCAATCTTGAGCAATTACGAAAGCACTCGCGAAAATGCGCGTTATTCTCGTTCTTTTGGACAGTTAGACCTGCTTTAATTGGTCAGTGGACGGAATAAACGTAAGAACCGCTACTCGTAAACATTGTTTGATTTCATTGTTCAAGATCTCAAGAAATGAATCCTTTCAGAGGCAGATTGAACGAACGGCGAAGCTCCCACTTCCCCGAGCACTGCCACCCAAGGGGCGCCCACAAAGGTTTTGGCTAACAAAGGGAAGACGGGATGAAACGCAGCCCAAGGCGCGGAGAGATCTCGGGGCAGAGAATCCTCAGCTGAAATTTTGATTTGTCTCTTTAAACATAGAGCTTAATACCAATTTGACCGGATGGCCTTTGCGACAATCGTACATAATCAGTTATAGCGGTTCAGTCGCTTTTCAGAAAAAGAACTAACTTGGAAGTCAGAATCAACGTCTTGGTTTTGTGGCGATAATCTTGTGTACCTTTTCTAACGTACTATATAAATATTGTTGGTGTTATTATTATTAATACATTATTAATGTTTGCTTGAAGTGATTCGAAACTTCATTCAATTCATACCTCATTGCATCTGTGAATATGCTCTCCTGCTATCAGTTTGAAGCATTTGGTTGTAGTGTAACATATTCAAGAGTATTAGTAGGAATTTTCTCTATTTTGGAGTGGGTGGGGGAAGGGTCAGTGAAGGCCACGTGTGATCCTGCGTTAGAAGAAAGTAAACATACACTATAGGAGTATTTGAGAGTCTAATCCCTCCATTAAACTTCCATTTATTACTTCCCTGACATCGTAAAGGTCATTTGTTGGAACTAGATCCATAATCTTGCTTGTTTTTCTTGCTACATTGAGAGAAATCTTAACAGGTTCTAAATGGAGCGGGGAGAGAAGTTGAGTTTTTTTCATTGAGAGAAATCGATGCCTTCAGAACTATTTCATCGGTTACCCTATTAAAATAGTGCCTGACGCGCCTCCCTACTCTGCAATGCAAAATTTCCCACCAATTGGTGGTTTCCATTGTAATGCCAAGTCTTCTGACCAGTGTTAAATCTCATCTTTCTGTTAATCGGGTCGTACCTTTTAGGCGAGCATAGAAGGTAATGCCAAGAAATTTTTGGTGAATGAATATTATTTCAACTACCTAGGCCATTCGTTCTGTAAGTGTAGTACATGTTATATACCGGGAGGCGTCGGTGTTACTACCGCACTGGAACAAGTGATCTGGCGTCGACCCACACGCCGGCTTGCAAGGTTTTCCCATTCCGGGAATTTCCCCCAGCGGGGCACCACCCCAGCCAGGACAGTATTAATGCCCCCGACTGATCTCCCGGCGCGTGTGATAGTGTAGTGCATAGTGTATGCATAGTGCATAGTGGAAGGTGAAAAAAGGGACAAGGAAGGGGAAGGGGAGATCGCGCGCGGTAAATGACCCGGTTATTAGAATACTGCTCCTGCACTCACCTGGAAAACTGCCGATAAACGCGAACAGCTGCTGGAATTCTCCAGACTGTCTGGTTGAATTCGACCCAGCCATGAAATATCTGGAGACAAAAACCCATCGCTATCCAGACTGGAACCCTAGGACTTGTACTAAACCGTCGCCACCGGTTGAAGGTGTTCGCCAAATCGGGACTGCAGCTCCCTGGCGGCCGGTGCTCCTGGCGTCGGCGCGCGCATCTCGCAGAGGCCCTCGACCTCGCTCGTCCCCGCACTTTCCTTTCCTGACCTCCTCAAGGTTTCGGCCGGCCGGGGGCGGCGGCGGCGGCAGCGCAGCAACGCGCAGCAACGCGCAGCAGCTGGCCAGCAGCGCGCCTTCCCGCCTCGGGCGGATTTATGACCCGCTGCGCCCTCCGGGAGGCGGGAGGCGGAGGGGATTTATTTTCGGGGATGGAGCCACGTCTTTTTTGCTTAGCATGCTGCGCTGTATAATACCAGTGGAGTAATGGTAGCGAGCAACAAAAGAATTATTAGGACCCGTTGCCGCACATCAGCTCCTGTTGTTTTCGAGAATATGCGAGGTGGTGTGTAATGGTTCTGCTAGCTTTTCTTCATTTTGGGACCTGTAGGCGCTTCTCTTTTAAATATGACTTCCTGGTAACTGCCCTGCTGATGTTTTTGAAAACGTGAAACAATTTCTTTCTTCTCAATAAATAAATCTAAAAGGTCGTTTTTCTTTGTTAAGCACTTCTGAAGTAATAACCATTTTTTAAAATCGTGTTTGCAATATTATTGTAAACTTTAACAGACATGTACTCAATAAAAGCATAATGTATTGTGTTATCCATCGTGTCCCTATGTTCAGACCGGTATATCGCATGACAACGACACGTTACCTTTTTTATGCATATAAATAATAAATTGAAATGTCGGCCCCGTGGCGCAGACGGTTGCGGCAGCCGTCGTCTGTGCCGAGGAGGCTGCAGGTTCGAGTCCTGCGTAGACATGGTCATATTTGTGATTGTTCCTTCACCTATCATCTCATAATTCACACTTCAAGGCGTAACAACCTTGTTGTAATCCAAGGATACAGCTGAAAAGTTGATCTTGGAAGAATTACACCCGTTAATCGTGTAGCGTGGTCAGTAACGCCAATAATAATAATAAATTGAAATACAAATAATAAAATTTAAATAAACTGTATAAAATTTCATCACTGTGCGAGAAACTACTTTCCCTTTACTTTGACAGGAGAAGATGCAAACGTGATGTTAGAAATGAGCAAGAAATTATTTTTGAAGTTTGTTAGTAGTCAACTTCTTTTTTCTTCCTGGTCTCCCATTTGTTCAGATCACCTGGGGGCGCCGCGCACCGACACATTTATTGCTCCTGGGCAGCCGTTCATAACTCGGTTGTCAGCGGGCAGAGAGTCGAAACATTGTTATAAAATGGCTGGAGTGGAGAGTTTTGCCTTTTAAAACGATTTTCTAACGTTCATCCCAAATTACGATGTACATTTAGTCTCCTGATTTAAGTTACATTATTTGTATTCGCGAAATGGATTTTTGTCGACAGGTGCCGAACAGTTGGCCAGATTTCGAGTGCAGGTCTTCATTGCCTTCTATAATACGTTTAATTGACTGAATATTTCGTGTTCCGGGCGTGTCTACTGCCGTGGTAATTAATCTAGGTGCATGTTTTTATCACGAGAGGTGGCGGTGTTCTACGAGGGCTTGCGGGAGTTATCCCATCCAGCGAGACACCGCCCCAATCGGAGCAAGCTCTAAGCTGCCGATTGGTCTTCCGATATGGGTGGAAGTGTAATGCATGTGTAAGTAAGGGGTGAGGATATGAAAAGAAAGAGGAAGGAAAGATCGCGCGCGGTTGGTGGCCCATTTTGTAGGGTACTGTTCTAGTATTCGCGTGGTGTTGATCGGAGAAGCCTCGGAAAACTAGCGATCAGTGTAGCCGGCCAAGTAGAATTCTCCTGAAAACAGTGACTGAACTCGACGTAGATATCTAGCTAGTGTCAAAAATCCTGCCACCGTTGAGTTTTGAATCCTAAGATTTTCCGCTCAGATGCACTCCAGAGACATCAATTGATCCTCTGAGATACCTACGCCGCTACTTTATGCTACGCTATGGCCGTTAAGCAAAAAAGTTGTTCTTTTTGATCTAATGTACATTTTAAAATGGAGATCATGTCGATTTGTCGGATGATAGAAAGGTACATAAGTGTTCTCCAAGCGTATTCAAATGAAACAACCTCATGTGTAGACTTGTGAATTACGGCATTTTATTTTCCGAGAAGTAACTGATTTTAAATGTACTGGGATTGCATTGTAAAAGTTCGCCTTCACTCATCGTACATTGGAGATAAGCTTCAATATGATTAGAATGAAGAATACTAGGTTGATAACCTTACATCAGACGGATCTTTTCTGAGAATCAGGGTTTACTCTCGTTTTCGCAACAACATATAGTACCAGATATTTATATCTTACAACAACGACAACAAAAACCTGCAAGGGGAAGAATATCTTGACCGGGAATCCAATAATGACTATTATTGCACTTGCAAATCAGGATCCAGAACACTTAGGTGTTGTGCTCATGTTGCTTGTGTCTTATGGTACTTATGGTATGCTTGACATCAGCAAAATATTCGATATTCAACTGCTGTTCTTGTAGAAAACGTTTTAGATGCAGTAAACAGACCAGCTCCAGTCGATTTGCATAATAGAGATATCACAAACGCCGAAGTAGAGAACTAAAATGCAAAAAAAAAAAGTTTTATGAACGGGAGAGGCAAAGGGACTCACGATAATTAAACACCTCGGTGGTGAGAGGCAAGGAGACTTACGGTAATGATTCGCCCTACCGTGTAAGGCAAGAAGACCTACGGTGATCAAGAGCTCAACGTGGAAGGCAAGGGGACTCACGGTAATGAAGCACTGTGACTTACGGAAAATGAAATAACATAACTCATAAGTCTAAAAAAGTGAGGTTGCTTAATTTCAGTATGCTTTGAGAGCACATATATGCCTTTCTATAATCCGACAAATCGACATGATCTCCGTTTTAAAATGTACATTAGAGAAAAAATAACTTTTTTGCTAACGACCATAACGACTTTTGATCTGTATGATCGAAGGAGCAACATACTAAATCTTCAGACAATTTGACCGAAAACTCATTTCCATAAGATTTGTGCGGGGTTCTTATATGTAACGGAGTTACAGTTTTGCCCTGATTTTTAGGCATTCCGCTGTGCGTAAATGTTTGGCAGGTTACGTTTCCACGTAGTAAAGGAGATTTCTGCCAAACATTGTGCATACGGGGCTACCTAAAATCAGGGGCAATTACGACATTTAATATTGCAAAAACTCCGTTTAAGGAATTTCTCAGTATATGTTTATTGATAAAAATTGATAATTTTCTATCCCTTTGCATGTCCTAGAAGGTTCTAACATTCATTCTAAGACACTCTGTTTACAGGTCCATTACAAAAATATTAAGTGGTTCAGACAATATGAGAATGATGAATAATTGGTACCTGCGCAATCACGTACTATTACTTTGCTAAAATCACATTTCAATATCTTAAACCATTCACAAAATATTGAGGTAAGCACTTTAGCTCCGAACGCTCTGCGTGTAGAAGGTAGAAAAACACATTTGGTACCATATGCTTCAATCGCCCGAATTAATTCCATTGATTTCTTGATACATGTATTGTTTTTCATTACTCTGCTGATTTTCTTCTTTAATTTCAACTTCGCATCTTTACATTGTTCTCCAAGTACTGTTTTTTTGTGGCTGTGATGTTTGTCCATTTCAACATCACAATCCTAACCAAATTTTACACCTTCATTAATCTCAATTTCCACCATCTCGTACATTCAGAACATTTTTTTGAACATACCAAAATAATGAAAGTAGTTGATCTCCGATATCATGCCATCCTTCCTAGAGATGAAACAACCACGTATTGAAACACTCACTACAGTATTATCGAAAATAGTTACCGCTGCGCATTAGTGTGACATATCCAAATTATTTGATTGTTCAATTCGCGGAACAAGTAGGATATTCTTTGCTCATTATCATTCCGGTAATCTTCAAAATGACTGTGCTGCGTAACAAAAAACATACTAATAAATTCCAGTAAAGAAAATATACGAAATTTTTAATTTATTTCTTACAAAAATGTGCTCCCTGGAAATGGCACCTAGAAGACGTTGCCAGGCTGTCCACTCTAGTCACCTCACTCTGTTAAAAATACGAATAAGGTGTCTAATATAATGTTTTTTTACCGTTTAGCTTGTTTATTGGTTTAAAGGACTCCGGAACTGCAGCCTGGCCAGACTATGGCCATGCCATGGCGTCCCTGGCTAATGGACTCGGAAGACCTGTAGTAAGCAGGTATCAATCCCTTACGACATCTATTTCGCATTCTCTACCCGCGAGAAGCTTTCACATAGTCAACCAGCTATATGAACTGGGACATGACAGTGAAAGGCGACAGTGTCTTTTTTATTCCATCCCAGAATCGGAGCTAGCTCGCTCTCCATGAGGTACTGGGAGGGGCTTACAATTATAAAATAATATTCGTTATTAGTGATCTGCAGCGGCAAAAATGTTGGTGAAGAAAACAACACAGAATAGTTTTTTCCCAAATCTATCTCGGTCAATGTTCAAGAACAACAAAAATGTAATCTCATATAACATTGCAATAAATTAAATGTTTTAACAAAAACAGTATTCACTAGTTCTGTAATGGTATAGTATAGCCTTCATATAGTGAAACAGTTCTTTAATACCAAGATTATAAACAATAAATAATAAATATAATATAAATATAAAAAATATGTTCCATTACGCACCACGTGAAGAGGAAATATTTAAAGGCGGTCGGCCTCTTCCTTGGAATCTTGCTGTCGCATGATCTTAGCTATATCGTTAGCTGAGGCGCACTCGGTATTCAATTCAGTGGGAACGCGCAAAGTGAGAATAGGCAGATTAACACAATAAAGTATTTGCATAAAATCTTTCATTATTTTGGGAGTTTCGGAGTATCTAAATACAGACATGCCTCACATGGCCGGAGACTGCAAAGTTTGCTTTCAATTTCTGCACGCGTTAGAAATTAGTAATAAAAATGTTTTCGTAGTCGCTGAGTAAATTTTACGAAACTATAGACACCTCTCTCGTGGCCGAAATGTGTATAATTTGCTTTAAATGTCTGCGTGCATTGGAAATGAGTAATACCAATTTTGGAAGATCGAAGGGCAGAAATGGGAAGAGGGTTCATACTTTCACAATTAACTGAGAATCAGATTTATAGAATTATTTTTTCTTTTAAGTACAAGGAAAGAATTGAAAACTAAGATGAGATTCATTACTCAAAGTCGGCATAATACTGATTGTTTTCTATTTATTTTATTTATTTTCAATTATACGTTTGCTATTGGATTGTATTAGCGTAGGTTTGAATGTTAAATATTTATCATTTGTTGCAGAGGGAAAATTATAAGGCACCTTAGATCCATATCTTAGATGTGGGGTTCAAGGTCATACCATAATGCATATTTGCATTCCTGACAACGTTCTTTTAACCGATTTAAAAAAAATGTATGTTACATCTTATGTCTTAAATTATCCATATTCATCATCGTACAATACATTATTTTCTTTGTATCTGAAATGGTTTTGCATGTGAAATATGTTTTTCAACAGAAAAACTCAATTTAGGTATTTAATCCTTATAAATTACTATCTGTGGGTGGTAGTCTATGTAGAGAAGAGACAATAGTTAACAGATCGTGTGGACAGTACCCCACAGCTAGATGCACTTCGACGGCCAATTGAAGTCACTCTTGAACCAGACAAGCTTCTTCATTGCACGCACCGTGAGTACAGATAAACTCTTGTCCAGATCGGCTTGTGGTCGAGTCTTTCGCATTCGATCATTCCCTTGCTGTTGTTTGCTGTTTCTTACTCCTGCTTGCTCTAGCTTGCTTTGTAGCACGCTGTCGTGGACTCGCGCTCGCTGCGCTGCCCACGGGTTTGCTCGCCGGCATACCACGACCTTGAACTCTCGCTTTCTGTAGCACACCTCTCGAGCCCCGTGGAAGCGTGAAGAGGTGGCTCTGCGCAAATGCGCATGCCGCAAGGCCATGTTACACGGGGGCTGGAATGCGAGGAAAATCTCTCGCGAATTTTATGCGCTACTGCGCTGCCATCTTGTAGTTCGTTTTGTTCTAGTGGTGGTGTGGAAAGTGTTTTTTATCTGCAAAGGAGTGGTAGTATTTGCGCATTCATTAAAACGTTTAAGATAGCATAATAGTTCGAGTGCTTATCACGGATCTATGAGAACACGGTGCTTTAGTGCATTTTAATGACCGCTTTTTGTTACACACAAAGAGGCGTTGTTTCTGACTACCATGTGATTACGTTTGATATTAGTGATAACTGATTATCTTAGACGACGATTTCATACCGTGAATAAGGCGCCAATCCTCTGTCATCAATTGACTGTTTACAGTCTCCAATTATTCTTGCACCTAACCTCCAAATCTCCAACGTACAATAACACAGCACAGTGAAAAATATTCTTTGAAAATATTGAGAATACCTAATGCTGTTCTGTATTTTGAATATTTCGATACCCATCTGTCGGCAAGGTATTGGGTTTCTCTGGCCGAACGCATTTAAAGTTAGGACCCCAGAGTAACTTCACCGAGTGTTGGAAGTGAATGCTGCGGCAAGGGGTTGAGAACATAGTGCTACATTGTTGCCTCGTAAGCAAGTAGGCGTGTGAGCAACTTGTAGAATGAGAGGGGAAATCTTGACGCCAATTACTCGACGCATGTGTTCTGTAAAACGTTTACAAGGGTGAAGACTGCCTGACGTTTTCTCTACCTGAGTTCTACAGCGTTTCTTACAACTCTCTATTGAAAAATGTGTCAGATACTAGGGGAGAAACCACTCTCCTTTGAGTGGTACTGCTTAGTACTCTCCCTGGTTTCTAATTTATTGATTGTTTGCACCTCATAGGTTTTCGTATTATGGTATTGTGCTATTAATAAAACACAGAGACGGCTTTCACACCTCACTGTTATAGCGGAAACTGTGTTCAGTATCGTCGTATATTCCATTTAGTTGTCTAGATTGTCCTACTTTAGATTCAAACATATGTTAGCTACCTGCGTAGAGGAAAGTTACCGAATTTGGACCGCACCCAAATATACGTATCTTATTTTATTTATTTTCGTAAAAAAATATAACAAACTGTATGTGACGTATAAGGGGAGAAGTACAATCGGCACACCCTTTCTTGAGCTGTATAATTTCTTCCCCACCCTTTTACTATTCAATCTTGAATGATGAAAGAATCAAGAAAGCGAAATTAGAAAAACAAGAAAACTAGGAATATTCGCTCCTTCGCATTTATTTACATTGCGAACTATACAGATTTTATATTTTTGCTATTTAGCCTTTGTAAAATTATACAATATTCAAGTTCATGTATTTTATATCGTTGTTGAAATAAATATTTTTCTTTTGTCAGTGTAGTCTCTAATTGTATACAAACAGGTACACAGCAGACAAGATTTTACTTAGTATTTAAACCTGTGTATCGATTTTAATTGTTTAACGTCATCTGGCGATGTCTTGTAAAGTAAAGTAAGTGTAATATATTTGGATTTCTATAGTGCACTGTTAATACTGGTACATGATAAATATTATACCTACGACGAGTGTTGTAATTGTAAATATATGTTTGGCATTAAAACGTTCCCATCCTTAAGTAAGTCAGTTTTCAAAAAAAACTACGAATTCGTGAATAAATAGGCAAGGAAATGGTAAGATTTCAAAGTGAATGAAGAGGGGATTGCTAGATTTACGTGGATGGAATTTGCTTGTTAATATTTTTTCTGTGACCTAAAAGTATGTGTACTGTAGGATGTATTTCGTCGTTTATGCCATATCTTACGTGGAAATGTACATTTGAAAAGTACACGCATAAAGGCTGGCTGAATTTGATTTAATTCTGAATGCCTAGCATAGTGAACTTAATTTAGTGTTCAATTCATTTGTTTGGTTTTTCCTTCCGAGGTTTGACTGAAATGTGATTTCCAAAAAATTTGTTACTTTCACATCAACCAATTACATATTATTCATTTTCAATGGTGCTTGCAATTGCTTGTTTGAAATGCAAAACTGCATTGAAACCTTTTTTCTTTGTTTACTAATAATTTGTTATTACGAAACCAATTTGAAACATCTTAAATCGTACTACTTATTATTTCTTTTTTGCAAAAAACATTCGTGACATCAGCAGTCAAAACTATTCTACCGTTTCTAATGAATGAGTACACCATTTTCGTATAAAAAAGATAGGGCTTGAATCGAACACTGTGGAACCCCATATTCAATTAGTAAAGAATTGGAAAGATCAGTATATAAAGTTCTTTCGTGCTAGTACGGCATTTATACTCTTTGCAATCAATGTTTAAGTACGAGGTTATCTAATCTAGGGTAATGCCATGAAATCCATATGAAGGTAATTTTTAAAGAAAAATGTTATTGTACAAAAGCGATTTTGCTGACCTGGATAGCCGAGGTCGTGAAGGTTGAAGGGCCAAAGCTGCCTCGACTCGAATGGTAGCGAGTTCGCCTCGGGGATGGATGTTAATGTTTTCTCAATTCTCCTACAGTTTAAAAATTAAAGTGATTGCTAAATGATTAAGATGTTGAAAACTACGTAAAAATAAAGCAATTTTATATTATATTTTATAATGACAGTCCGTTTTGACACGGTAGAGAACTTGGCAAAGTGAATTACAAAGATGTTGACGATTGGTGGAAGTGTAGCATCAACATTTGCAGTTGCAGTGTTGGCGTTATGGTTGTGTGTTCTCGTGTTGCCAACAACGTAATCTCTCATGTTTGTCAGCTCCTCGAAGGAAAACATAAACCCGGGCGAGAATGGTAGCAGCTGCCTGTAGATGTGAAAACGGAGGTATCTTTCTACATCAATGGAGAAACGATGACTTCCGTAAACGCTCTTTTATTATCTTTCTATCGTTCCAATTTGCGAGACACTGTTCATTATCTCTTAAAAACTTTAAGTCGTCATCTCCTTAGAATATGTGTGTTTTCATGATTTTTATGACAACTACGCCGGCCAAGTCATTTTAATTTATGGAAGTTTATTAGAATTCGCAATGAAATTAATGATATTTTTACCTTATTTATATATCGGAATTGATGACGAAACACATATGTAAGAAATTGTT
Organism: Gryllus bimaculatus; assembly: GCA_017312745.1. Taxonomy (NCBI): domain Eukaryota; kingdom Metazoa; phylum Arthropoda; class Insecta; order Orthoptera; family Gryllidae; genus Gryllus; species Gryllus bimaculatus. Next base: position 8,699,839 of record BOPP01000004.1, on the reverse strand, counting down.
AATGATCTACGAAACCTCAACTTGGGAAGTATGAAGTTCAGGAACTGCCCAAAAGTCGGTGTGTCTGAGATATGGGAATGGTGAGGACGACTATTCCCCTTCCGGGGACCCTCCTAAATGCGTGCAAAATGCATGATTTGCCCTCCCGTTTCAGTGTCCGCCTCGCCCCCATACGTCCAGCGAGCTGTGTCTGCCACCTACGGACATGCTACCTGAGCGAGGGAGCGGCTTCGACGGGTCATTCACCGGGCAAATCTGAACGTACTTCGTGGGGTCTTTCGTTCCGGGAAGAGAAGGGCGGACAGCTGCATTACTCTTTGATGCGACATGGCGACTCCTGACAGGGGCCACTCCTGCGGCCGAAGGGCAGGTGCGCAAGCGGGACTCCGGCTCCGGCTCCAGATACGCGCGGTAGGTAGGGTGTGTGCTGCTCTACGCATTTGTACTTTGCGTTTGCTGCCTGGTATTTTTTTAACTTACTGTCGTAAAATACTGGATTTAATTGGCACATGAGACGTCACATTGACAAGCTCTCTGCGCATTCACTAATTATATCTGCTTTGCTACACAGTTTTCTAATTCATCATTGTCGAGAGCTTTTGATTTTCCTCAGCTTCACGCTGTTTTCAGTTAATTGCTAATTTTGTTGCCCTTTGGTCATTTTCGTCAGTCAATTAATATTTATTGCAAAAACATTTCTAAAAGAAGATGGTTTAAGAATTGACAGTTACATGAGCTTTTAGATTATCAAGGAGTTAATCAGCAAAAGAGTCCCTTACATAAATCGGCAGAATATTTTTTTCGTAATCATTCCATTGTAATTAGTCAAAAATAGATTTTTCATCGATTTTTGATTAACTGTCAATTCAGGTTTTGAAATTATATATTTCTCTAAATACTACAAAATAAATCGTGATATACTATTAAACAGAGGACGAAAAGCGAATTTTTGCAATAAAATTCTCCACAGTAAAAATATAGTTAGCGATATAGTACTATGCGCATATTTTTAATAAACAAATTAGATCATTTAGAATTTCTATGTAAGTAGGAATGTAGTTGATTATGTCAGTAACTAGTTCCTCCAATGAATTTCTACTTAAAAAGAAGTACAATAATGGATAGACAAATATAATTTTTGAAACATTGATTTTAAAGAGGAATTTAGGTGAGTAATAGTTACAATATTCTTTAAAACTTGAATCGTTTCGACAAATCGTGTTTTTATTTTTTTAAGGAATTGAGGTATCCTTGGCATATTATATTTCGTCATCCTAATTGCCTCTTCAGTGTTTCCACCACAGATGTGTGTGTGCGCGCGCGCATTAGCGAGCTTGTCCGTCTCCAGCGTGCACAATTCGGAGCAAATGTAGGACGGCGCCCAGAAGCGTGCACTTGTCTCCTCAACGCGCGACCGGCGGACAAAGTCGAAGCGTTCTGTTGGACGCGTGCTCATCCTGCCGTTTCCCGCTCCGTTCGCCACCTCGCCGCGTCGCCGTCACGTCGCCAGCTCAGCGCCGCCGCGAGGTTCCGTCCTCGGCGCTAACTGCTGCAAAACTCGGCAGCCGCCGAATCTGCGGCGGCGGCGGCGGCGGCGGTGGCGGCGGGGGGTGGCGACGGGGCGGCGGCAGCGGCGGAGGGCCGGGGCTCCGAACTACGGCGTGCCCGCCACCTGCAGAGAACATTATCATGTAATCCGCCGATACAAGACTGCGGCGCGCGGCCCCTCCCACGCGCCCGGGATTTGTCGCGGGTTCCTCCCTCGCCGGCCCGCCCGCCCACTCACCAGCAGTACTGTAGTTGGCCCAGCAAGTACCAACAATACTGTCATCGGCTGTGCAGTCTCCCTACCACGATGGTCGGTCCTCTTCTGTTGTTGCCTCCTTCGCTTCGATGCCTGTATTCCTTCAAGGGGTCTTAGAGCTGCTACACAGTTCACTTCTCTTTTAGCTTTTCTCCCTCTTTTGTGTCCATGTCGTAAAATCACATGCTTGTTTTCTTTTATGTTTGATTGTCTCCTTAAACGTATTGTAGCGTCAAGTGTCTCATAGAGCTATGTTATTTGAACATTTTAAATTTGTATATGGTGCATGCTGGCTCGTAGCAAGACGCGGCCATTGTTCATCGCCGAGTCCAAGAATCAGGACACAGGGTATCTGAAGCAATTCAGGGCTCACTCGAAAGTTTGAGACAATATTCTGCGAAATTGTGAGGAACAAAAAGAGAGGAAGGCGTCGGCAAACCTGTGAATGAACTCGTAATGTGTGAATATAACGCGTCAATTGGAAGTTTCAAAATGTCAAATTAAGCTTTAAAATCATTCGCGTTCATTCCACTTGTAGCGTTGCTCTAATATGCAGAGTTCAACACGATCGGTCATTATTGAAGTTTTTCGCTGATAGTAAAAATATATCACATGACGTGTCTACGTTAAAATTAAATTTATTATTTTTTCATTGTTTTGTCTTAAAATCCCTGCCCATCATATATGTATCAGAACATTAACAACTGCATTTTTCTTTGCAACTTCAATCATCCCTTAGTCTTCACTGAGTCATTTCTCGTTTTTCATCTTACTTCACCCAAAAGAAAATTAGTTGAGCAAATTGCGGGATTTAATTCCCAGTTATAATAGACTATTACGGCGAGCTCCTTCCACAGTTTACAGCCTCTATTCCGTGACAACAATGGCATATTATGATATTTGTCTTCCCATAAACAGACGTGAAAGTTGGGCGATTGTACAGAAAAGGAGAAATGACGGACGACGCGAAAAGGAGAAGAACTGGAAAATGTCCTTGGACCGCCTAAATTTATTCTCCCTAGTTACGTAATGCCAATGCACTCATCTTCGCTTCTTTGGCTACCCGTCAAAACAGCCAACGTTAGTTCCTGAAAAGATAATGTTGGAATGTCGTGCAGAATTGCCGCTTATTATCTACAAAGGCGTAAATAAAACCCGGTCAACCGTACTGACGCCCCAGATCTAAGCATATCGTTCGACCTCCCAAGCAGTCCTCATCTTCGTTTTTGCTGTTTCTCCTAGCTGCCTCCGCGGGGGAATTCGAACCCCTAACCTGAGCGCGCTGCAGTCGTGCCGTAAGCGGCCGTAAGCGTGCCGTAAGCGTGCACGCTGTATGAACGGGTCAAGGAGTCGCTAGGATGATTTAATTCCGCGCGGCGCTGCCCCGGCGGGCGACGGGCAGCGAGCGACCGGCCTTCCGAGTGTGTGGCGCCGGCGAGGCCGCAGAATTCCCAACGACTGGCCTTTCATAACGAATCGCGGAGACGCCCCTTGAATCTCAACCAGCGCTTCATCCCGGCGATCAATTTCGCCCGCCCTCAAATTGGAGGATGGGGCCGGGGCCGGGGGCCCGGCGTCTGTGGTCTCCTCTCCGCTGCCTCAGAGGGCGCTCGTGCATATCGCGGCCATATCAGTATTGCGTGTCCGGTGTGGGGTATTTCAGAATGGCGTAATTGAATTTTTATTGCCTTGACTTTCTTTACGTGGGGACAAAGAGAGGGTGTTTGTGGTGATTAATTTTTACTTCTAGCACCGAGCACCAAGGGATTGTACGCTTTGGAAGTCCTTTTGCACGAAGTATAGCACACGATATTACAATACTGTTTATTATATCTACCATTGGTACCAGTGAAAAACAAACTTTTCTGTAAAAAGCATTAAAAAGAGAAGTTTTTATTTGATTTTAAGTGCGTTTTTATAGAAGTAACAGCTATTTTATGATATTTTTCTCTTCGTATATGAAATATATAGTAGTTCAGATTTTTGAAATAGAAACTTTGAAATCGTTTTAATCAATCAGCGAGTGTTTTGATGAAAATTCTTAATGACTTCAATCTTTATAGTTTCTTTTTAACGGTTTTCTAACATAAAATCATTCACAGAAAAATGTTTTTAAATTAGAATATTTCACTTAATAATACCCTCTTATAACTTGGTATGAATTTTATAGCGTAATTGATGTTTCAAATTATTTTTTCTCCTCCTCCTCTTCTTCTTCTTCTTCCTCCTCTTCTTCTTCTTCTTCTTCTTCTTCTTCTTCTTCTTATTATTATTATTATTATTATTATTATTATTATTATTATTATTATTATTATTATTATTGTTATTTATTAATATTAGTAGTCTTAGTATTCGTGTAAACATTGGCATGTAATAATAATAAATACATATGTTGGTGACGATGCATACGTTACAACAACGTGTATTATATGTTGTGTGTTTGCTATAAAGTATTACTTTAACCAAATGCAAGGAAACGGATATTCCAAATGGATGCGGTTTTATACAGATCATTTTCATTCTCGTGGCTTCTGAAAGTAGGCAGCATTCTGATGTGATTAAGGAAACGGGAGTTGACATTTGACTCTTTAAGTGTGGGTAGCATGGAAAGGAAGCCGAATTTTGCAACACGAAATACACTTTTGTACATGCACAAGTCGAGGCAAAGAAGTAATAACCCTCATTTCACTAGCCATGCTAAAAATATGAGAATTTCCACCAGAAAGCAAACATTACGTTCCAAACGCTGTACAGGTGTAGAACCACACTATGTTTATAAAAATGAGCAAGAAGTATATTTTACGCATAATATTAGCATTTGGATAATTCCAGAATAAATGTTTACACTATCCAAAATGGGTGCATAGAGACAAAATTCGGAACAGCTTCAAAAAATACTGCGGACTCAAGCCGAGTGAAGGGAACATTAGCCAACACGAGGTATATTACAGTCACGAGGAATAGCTAATATGCGATAGATGGGAATCAGACTGTTTGTAGGAAGTTTCTAAGGCAAATGAGAGAGTGGTTGTGCAGTTAAAGTTTCACTGCGTCAGTGGTGAATTTCTATTCACACGATACTACTTAATCTAACATAACATTACCTCAATATATAACTCAATGATCGCATTTCCAAGTTGGCGACAAGGCTCTAGCCTTCTATTGTCGTCTTTCTAGGTAAAACAATCTTAAGTCTGTGTAACCCGTAAATTTCAACCCATTTTCTGTGCCAAAATACTTCTTGCAAACGTACAAGATGCATGGGACTCGGAAAGTCACCTTACGTTAGCCGCAGTGCCCAGCGGCTAATGCAGATATTAGCCGAATGATGTCCGAATTGATTCGTTCATTGTCAGTCTTACAGATGCCAACCGTTTGTCTTACAGATGCCAACGCCATTATCCAAACCGTCATAATAATGCGCGAATTAACCTTCTATTCCTAATATATTGGTCTTTAGACTAACAAATACACAATAGACATGTCTGGATTTGCTAAAAATGTGCTTTCTCTTTGGCTTCCCAAAATTATTGAAATGTTGGTTTCGCTGTATTTTGCCACGACCCCTTCATATGTCTAAGAAATTTGCAAAGAAACTGCAGAGGCGTGAGATAATTGGTTAAAAAGAGCGGAGAAGCTCCGAATGGGAAACTTCGTAAATACAGAGAAGTCTCTATTTCAAGCGCGGTGAAACAAAGTTTTGTATAAATGCTGAATGTTTCTTTTTGTTTTGTGTTTGTTTTAATTTGTGCGACTTACAAAGACTTCGAAAACTGAAAGGAAGAAATAAGTATCTGCGTATTCGCTTTTGGTGTCTCATCCTTGAATAAATCTTCCTCCCAGACTTTCAACGAAGACAAGAGTTTCCAAAAGCCATTGACTGTGGAATTGAGCGCTTCAGTCGTACACGAATTGTTACCGTATTTTATGTAAATTGTGAAAACCGTTTATCTAAATACTTTCAATATTTGTAGTTGAGTTGGTTCGTTTCTCTTGGAAAGGTGATTCTTCTAGGGAAGAGTGATACCTCAATTACACTCTCCGTATCATATGAATAATAAGATGCAGCAGAGCAGCATTTCATTCGTGCAGGCTTCAAAACATTTTTATGACATGAATTTTTTTATTTACGCAACAATTTTTGAGGGATTATTAACAATTATTTCTCATGTCTCCATGGTAAATGAAGTAGACTGCACAGATATAATCCTGAAGACCCGTTTGGCTGAGTGTCTGAGCATTGTAGAGAGTAGTGAACGGAAAATCTTCTTCGGCCATCGAGTTTCTCCTGGATGCAGGTGGAGGAGTGGTTGAGCACGCTTCCGCAC
>BOPP01000004.1:8652945-8691848 GCA_017312745.1 Gryllus bimaculatus | reverse complement strand
AACCCGCTCCCGCGCGCGCTGCAGTCGCACGCGCCACCGCCGCCGCGCCGTTGCCGCCGCTGCTCCCTGGCCTGCCTCACGGCCGCTCGCCCGCGCCCCCGCCACGCCTCCCGAGCACGCGGGCCCCGGTCTCTGCCTCCGTTCATGAAATACTCTTCAGCCGCCAGCGCACAGCCTAGTTCCCGGTTGGGCCGTGGTAAGCCAGCATTTCAGTGTTGCTTGATGTGACGCGAAATAAAGGTTGCAGTTAGATGTGCAGAAAGCAAAGCTATGGTGTAAATGTGAAGATCGTGATTATGTTAATATCATTACGATAGCATATCCATTGTGGTGGAAATTCTCAGTGTGTTCCTGTACAGCTCTTGCTTAGCTGCTCTCAAAACGAGGTAGTAGAGTGGGTCCACGTGGTTGCTGAATAGCTGCGTAGTGTCTCCTGAGCGTCGTTCTCGCCGCGGACGCTGCTCTTCACCCAGGTGGCTGCGTCTGCAGTGCGTAGCGACACGCCCCTATCCTCTTCCACTTTTAATGAAATTCTCTCCAGCTGTCGTCGACGCCTAGTTTCCGGTTGGGCTGTGGAGTAAGCCTGCGCGTCAGTGTTGCTTGAGTGATCGTCGGGTTTCTTTGTGGGTCTTGAGAACCTACTTATGCAGACGCGTGGGCTTCCGACTAATCTTGAATGAAAGGATGAACACGCGAGTAAAGAGTACGTGTACAGAAAACACAGGTGTTGATCTGTGATGCTAATTTAAATGATGTGATTATGTGAAAGAAATCGTGACTATGTGGTGCGAATTCTCAGAATGTGCGTGTACAGCAGTTGTAGAGGTGCCCTCGAAAATCTGAAAGTTGGAGAGCGGAACCATGTGTTTGGTGAACAACATACACTGTTCAGTGCCTTGCAGGGCCAGCCGTCTTGCCTCCCTTGCTCGCGTCTCCAGGACGCCTCCTGAGCACACGTGACCCCTCAGCGTCGTCCTCCACCGCAGACGCTCTCCTCGGCCGACTAGCTACGTCTGCACTTGAGGCGCGTCCGTTTAGTGTCGCATTCTAACTTATTATTGAATATTGTGGCTGTAGACTCAAATGAGAGGTAATATTAAGCAATGCTTACTGGTTATTGTGAATACATTTCGTCTTTGAGAGAAAATGTTTGGCAAGAACAAATACCATTCAAATGAGCCATTGTTTGTGGCATTTTCTTGAGTCATTATTTTGTCATGGGTAGATAGCGAGGCAGAGAAAGCACACTGAACTGCAAGAGCTGGCCGAGCATAATAAAACAATGCATGTGGCCCGGTTGTTACTCATGCGACATGTTTCTGATCACGTAATTGCTAATTAAAGTGATGTCAATAATTACTGCAATTTTCTCATTTATCCAACTAGACACACAGGAATTTAATACCCCTAATCTTGCTGGGAGACTTGAAGGAAAAGGTTGCTTATAAATTCCTCACTCTCCCGGCGCACATACTTTATGCTTTAATATCGTTATTTAATTTTTTGCCAACAGCAAGCGCTCAGGTCACCCGTATTTGATGAATCAATGATATCGTTTCCATATTTTTATTGATGATTTGAATAGCATTCTGCATAGTTTTATGTCAATTTCGAATGCATTATTAAAACAAAAACCTGTTTAAAGAAAATCATATGGTATTTTGAATAGGGAGAATACTGCTCTCTCTGCGTAAACGACTCGGTATTTTGAACAGGATGTCAGAGCGAAGACTGACAGAAACACTGGTCGCTCTCACTAAAATCCCGATTACGGGTGCCTGCGAACAAATTAGATGTCAGACCTCGTAGATATCGGGTGGAGAGAAATCCTCATGTCGAAGTCAAGATGGATGTTCTGAAAGATAATGAGGAAACTGTCATTCGCTTGCCCTCACTTCAGCTCAGCATTTGATTTCATTTTCAATGAAAAAATTCAATACACTTACTCGACATGTATTCTCAGACATGAAAGCAGGTATCACAGAAATAGATAGATGAATGGCGATGCACATTTATTAGGACTGTTCATGATGTTGCGAAGTGTTGCGGGAGATGGCCAGCATGTTCTCGTCTGCTCTTCTTTGTTAGCTATATTGCAATCAACCATCTCTGCATGTTATTGCGCAGGAAGAATGTGTCTAATATTTTTGGAGCGAAATCAAATGTCGCTTTCCTCAAGAGCTGTATTCTTTTGAAATTCGAAACTATTTATTTTCACATTTACATATTATTAAATTTAGATATTATGTATACAGGGAGTGAAGTGTCATTTTTTAGGACACATTTCTGGCGCTGTACATTTCCGCATTTCTTTCAAGAGACACAGACTACAAAACAATACAAGAGCACTGCCCATACCTCTAGACTGACAATCGCACTAGACTATGGAATCGCTAAATCCTAATGTCGAGAGAGAGAGAGAGAGAGAGAGAGAGGGGAGAGAGGGAGGGATAGAGGGAGAGAGAAAGAGAGAGGGAGGGAGGGAGAGAGAAAGAGAGAGGGAAGGAGGGAGAGAGAAAGTGGGAGGAATTAATAGTAAACTAACAACATTGCAAAGTCGCAGTTACGATTATACGTACTACGAGCTACCCCGAGTAATGTACCGATACATCAAATTGCCAACATAAACATCCCCATTTATCCCTCACTTTCTGTCTACTATTAGTTTTCTATGAACTTAATAAAAAGCAAAATAAAAACTAAAAGGACAACTTTCTAAACATGAAATCAAAGAGAATAAAAGGAAATTTGAATGTGAAATCACAAAATTGTTGATATTTGCGTGTGCATATCTCTTAAATTGAAACCGAGTTATGTATGAACCGAATTTATATGCACTAATATTTGAAATATGTACGCATTTATACAGTAATAACTGCTAGCACTAAAATATGCCCTACAAAGCATATCTAATTTTCGTTTCTTATAATCTTTACGTATACCATTTTCATCCGGCACTTTAGCGCTCAGTGTAATTTCGTAGAGTAATATTAGAAGAATTGCATATTTTCCACAGTGAAATGTCTGCCGCTAACTAATTTGTCAATATGATTACAATTACTTTCAACATAATTCTGAGAACCCTTTAGCAGGCACTTTCATATCATGAAAAATTTCCTTTCTTTTTCGCATCCTGTTTGATTTGATTTATTCGATTGCTTTCAGGGGTCCGTGGCCCCACTGAAGATTTTGAAAGGAGCGCCGTAACCTTACCCAATAAAACATTTTTATCCGTAAATATTATCCATTCATAATTTCCTTCCTTTTTAAGCTAATACGTTGTGGAATTAATACACAGCATTTTGGAAAAACGCTTTTTAAGCCATTTGGCAACCCTGTAAATAGTAAAACATAAAGTCAGTTGTGTTTGTTAATGTCTTTAAATTTATAATTTTGTTCTCTTTTAGTATATTTTATTTATTTACTAGAAAAATATCAAATATAAATAAAACCGTTTGTTGGAAAAGGGGGCCTAGAAACGATCTCGATCTCTTTTGATAAATGTGCGTAATTTAGATATAGAATGTTTATAAACTCCATTGAAACACGTATGTACAAACACAAATCACAAAATTAGAAATTAAAATTATTATGGAATATAGTAAATAAATAAGACAATAACAATAAACGTGTTCAAGCAAAGTATGACCAATACTTATCAATTGTCAGGAATGATGCTTATTAAGAAGGCAAAATACGCTTGATAAAATCATGTTTAAATAATTGTAAACGGGGTGTTTCGTGCACATACCAAGTTAGAATTTGCAATGAAATTCGATTCCTAGTCATTTGCATTAGGACGGGCAGGTATGTGGAGTTATCTACCTGTTACTCGTTTCAAATACATTTTTGACGGAGACCATTTGTGGTCTCCGTCAGTCAAATTTGTCGATCATGATTCGGAGAAATAAAACCGCATAAATAGCAAAATCATTCTGATAAATTTTCTAAAATAAAGTCTGTGTAATCTGAAAAGCTTGAACCTCGTGCCGCAGGGGAGGCACGGAAACGTGCGCTGCTTCCCAATGCCTTCAGCAGCGACGTAGTTGTTCGCGAAGAAAGACATGCAGCCGGCGTCTCCCCCCGCCATAAGAGTAGAATGGGCGTCTCCTGTGTGCAAAACGCGGCGGCGCTCCACCGGTCGCCGACTTCGGAGACGCTTGCTGACTTGCGTGGCAGCGCCTGTCACTGCGCTCATTGTGCTCGGCAACCCCCCGGCTGTCAATGATTGATTGATGTATCCGGTTTCGTCAACTGCTACGGACATTAGTCCCGTTATTAAAGTAAACGTTTTTATCGTAGGAAGTAGCTGTTTTCCTCGCCCCTATGAACTGTGAGATCCAACGCCGACCTACAATGGCTTGCGAGGGAATTCCGTCTCCAGGTGTCTCCCAGCGGGGCACCTCCCCCCACGACGAAACACGTTCTAATTTTCCGTGTCTGATAATGCAGTGCATCTAAGTGTGTGTGTGTGTGTGTGTGTGTGTGTGTGCAAGGGAAGAGGATAGGACAAGAAAGGGGAAGGATTCCGCGCGGTCCTTGGCCGGTTTTTTAAGGTACTGCTCGTTCATTCGCCTGGTATTGATTGGAGACACTACACAAAACCACCGATCACAGGAGATGAATTCGTCCTAACTAGTATATAACTAGTATCGAATATCCGCATATTTCTATCCCCTTTTTTTAATTCCTCACGCCTTAGACACACACCTACATGCCCTACACTAGCACACATGCCGGGAGGTCAGTCAGGAACGTAGAGATTGTCCCGGACAGGGTTTGCTAATGGAAGATGTCTGATTCGGGAAAGCCCGCTAGCCGACGTGTAGGTCGGCCCCGGATATTAGTATCCATGGAGGGAGATTACAGTCATCTCCCAAGGAAAGGAAAACATGTACAGCACTAACAGAAGTAATGACCTTAGCATTTGGCACACCCGAAAACACGCAATAATCAAATCCATGGAAAATCCCCTTCCGCCAGGACCCGAGCCCTAAGGCCTCCCTGTCGGAGTCGCTGCAGAAACTGCGCCAATGTTGCTCTGAGCTGAACTCAGCCAGTGCCGGCTGCCAAGGGGCCCCGGCGTGGCGTGGCGGGTGCGACGCTGCGCGACGCCCGCGGCCGCTTCGTGTCGCCAGAGGGTGTCAGCGCGCCTGAAACAAAAGCCGGAAGTATCGGCGCCGCTCGCTGCGCCAGGGCCGCCGCCCGGGGGGAAATTGTTTTGTTCTGGCGGCGGGGCGCCCGGCGTCGCGCGCGGGAACTTCGCGTACGTGCATTTGCTCAACGAGGAAGATGAAGCAGAAGAGCTGGGGTGAAAGTGGAACGCGTTTGATTGTTGCGGTGTCACGTGCAAATAATTGCATGCTGAGACCAAAAACAAATTAGCTTAATAGCCCTTGCTATAGGCACGTTCTGTGACGTAACGTCGCATTGTAATATAATTGTTCCCGAGTGTTGTATCGCGAATTCTTCGTCTGACTGAACCGAAAACAACGTCGAGCAAGGTCTCTCCGTTTTATGTTTTGAAATGGGTGATTTGCTCTCCTGTGCAGATTAAAATTTTCGGATTATCAAATGCGTTACTGTTATTTCATTTGGAGGATGATATCATATCTGAGTTTTTTTTAATAATATGCTGAAAATGCAATGTGCATTCTAGCAATAAAAAATTGATCAAATTATTTTTTCGTGGTTTAAAGGATTTAATAAAGTATTTATATGATGGACATTTATTGGAATTTAATTAATCTTGCTAAAGCAAAATGCATAGATTAGAGTGAAGGTATGTAAAGCACACAAATACGGGTTTCTGTCACAAAAGCTGTTTCCTCATGGCTTAAAATATCTGGTACCTTTGACGCTGGTAATATCGCTGCCTCATGAAGATGACAGCCTCACAGTTTCGGCATGAGTCTGGCCTGCTATGTTAGCCTGGGTGGTCGCCGGATCGCTCATCATGCATATACCCCTCCCCATCCCGCCTGTCATGTCACTTCCACCACGCGGCTCGATCCCGCAACGCGTAATTCCATTCGTAGTTCTTTACCGGAGAACCGCTTCGTGATTGGATTGATGCATAACGATGCTGGTAGCGACTAGATAACCGCTTGTCATTTTGACGCAGTTGCCAATTACTATTTACAAAAAAAAAAGGAAGCGGATTCCCTTTTTCAATTCCATTTTTCTGTTTGATTTGCTGCCGTCGGGCGCAGAGGGCGCGTTCTGGCCGGTGACGCGGGCCGCGGGACAGGACAATCAGCCGCCTAGAGGCCAATTAAGTGGGAATCGATGGAACTGCCGCAGGAGGTGCCGGAGCAGACGGCGACGGCTGCCGTTCTCACCGGACGCGGCCTGCGTGCTCCGACGGCCACTCGACGCGCGCCTCCACTCCGCCTGACCGTGCTGTCCTAACGCCTCACCCCGACGACGTTTCTGTTGGAACCTGTTCGTTTTCCCTCTATTAAGTTTTGAATTTCTAATTCTCCTCTTATCCCCTTTAATTTGTACTCTAACTCTGCTGTTGTGAAGGAACAAAATTCAGGCCTTGGGTTCTCTTCTGTGCTTTACCGGATTTAAAATTCTTATTTGTAATTCAGTCCTACATGTTGTGAATAACAATATAAGGCCAAAGTCTTTACTTCCTTTTCGTGTTGACCTTCATTTCCACCTCCTTTCTACCTTGTGGTCTCTCCGTCTTATCCCTTGTTGATCTCACACGCCACCTTTCTTCGTGTATTTGCCCCTTTCTATTATACTTTCATCTTCATCTGCAGATCTTAGTGGGCCTTTCAGAGCGACAACCATTTAAAAAAATCGAATTTCGGGATCTTTTTTAAGACACACGGTTAATTTGTTTTAGAAATGTATTTAAAGTATATTTCATCACGAAATGATCACTGATTAAAACTGACTCACTGCTGTAATAACCACTTCTACTTAATGTATAAGGACTTTTTACCGCGTGTCGTTACTCCTGAGTGCACGTGGGAATGTATCGTTCGTCAGGCCATAGCAGGGCGTTTTTGAAGAACGAAACTTGTTTTTTCGTGCTTGGAAACTTTCAGTTTAGTTTTCAATTATTAAATTCATCATCAATCATTAAAAGAGATATTTTTACATAGAAATTAAGCGTAATGTACACCCAAATACAAGCACACTATCAAGAAACACTGATTTGTTTTCACTTCGCAACCCATATTTTTTCGACGTTTGGGGAGCGGATAATATGGACTTCGTATTACATTGAATGTGCTGGAGCAGACACTATTTAAGAATAGTGCGAAAAGACAGAACAACATCAACTAGCTCGATACCTGGCACTGTTTGATCAATAAATGTGAATTTTAAACATTTTATTGTTTTCATTTTCTTCATTTTAAACTCATTTTAAACTTCAGTATCTTACGCCACTATCGTATAATACTCTCCAAATCATTTTGTTTCACCAAATGAAATTTCATAAACAATTTTTTCCTATAAATAATCAATTCCTTTAATCCCATTAACTAATAATAATGTTTGTGAATATTATCGGTTTTAAATTTAAAACGATTCCAAGGTTCGGTTTGATTGATTGATGAATGATTCCGGACGCGTCAACGACTAAGGTCATTAGTTCCGTACGTGTAGGGCATGTGTTTTCCTCGAGAGGTGGAGGTAATCTTCCACGGCTGGATGATGATCCGGTGCCGACCTACCGCCGGCTAACGGGGTTTCCCCGAACCAAGTATCTCCCAGCAGCTGGGCACTGCTTCAGCCGCCCCGTCTAAGCTCCCGATTTATCTCCTGGCATGTGCGGTGCATGTAAGTATACGTGTGTGGATGTAAGGGGTGAAGATATGACAAGGAAGAAGTAGGAAAGATCACGTGCGGTCCATGACTCCTTTGTTATTAGAGTCCTGCTTTAGCATTCGCCTAGTATTGATCGGAGAAACCACGGAAACCTACCGATCAGAGCAGCTGACTGCGAGAATTCTCCTTCAGACATCGATTGAACTTGACCTAGCTATCTAGCTACTGACAAAACTCCTACCACTATTAGGTCTCAAACCTAGGACCTCAAGGTCAGAGCGACTGCAGTAACATAAGTTGATGCCCTGAGCCACCTTTCCAGGTACTAGGGTTCGGTATTTACCTGAAACATACATGATATTCCATTTTCATAAAGTTCCTCTATAACCGTATTGAGGTGGCTGATTGTTGCTTAATTGAATACAGGTTTGGCTGTGGTACTTACGATTGTGTTGATGATGATGTTGGATAATGTCCTGATGATTTCACGTCGGAGATTAAAATCAAAACGTTTCTGACTTGGGAGGAGCGTGTTTGGTTGTAGCGCCACGGTTCGCTCCACATGATGATGAAGGACCATCTCCCTCTTGCCGACGCTCGCTTCACCGATCGTCGCCCTGCTGTCCTCCCCGCCCTCATGGTCCTCCCCGGTCCTCCCCGCCCGGCCTCAGTAACGCCTCCTGCCTGGTCCACGTGACGCTCCCCGTCACGCTCCGTCGAGCACTTCTGCTGTCGCAGTAACTCCACACACTGGGCACGTTCGGAATTCTAGCCGGACAAAATTACTTCTGGAACTCAGAAGAGGCAAGTGACTAATTTGGAAGTCGAATGTTCTGAAAAGGGGGGATATAATTTCAGTTTTGTATTTATCTTTTACTTTTGAATCGTATAAAATAATATGATACACTTATATTTCTAGTTCACACTTTATTGTAAACATTAATATTCTACAAGCTACAATTTTTTTTCTCTGAATGTGATTGATTTTTTATATTTCATTCAGATCGTTCTCTACTTAACTCTATATATCGTTTACCACTAAAATTATTAAATTTGAAATATTCGTTTCATGTAATTATGAATTTTCATACGTTTAATCATTTTCAACTCACTAGTCTGCTTGCATGTAATCTAATGATCATATTATGGACTTACTTTAATTATTGCAATTCGCGGAAAGTGAGGTTATGTTTACTGAGTTCCTTGTACTCTCTTGATGGAAATACAGACTCGCGTAGACTCTGGTAGTGTTTTGTGCTTTTGGCCGGCGGGACTACTCTTTTTCCCTGACGATCTCCCTGGCTTCTCGGCTGCAACTTCCCCGCCTGCCTCTAGATCTCTCTGCCTCCCCGGCCGCTGCGCGTGCAGTCCACCGACTACACTAGAGCCTTTGGGCCTCCCGATCTGCATCATGTTTGCAGATACGATTTATTCAGCTATTTGCAACTAAAAGGACGCCGCGCGAAATTTGTATGCATCTGTGGCTGGCGGCCGCGCTTGCGCGTCTGCTCGTACAATGGCGTTCTGGTAGTAATTAAATTTGTAAAATGCGCATTATCACGAGGCGGGCAGTGGGCGCCGCCGGCGGCGGCGACGGCGCTCCGTGCCGTGGCCGCGTGGCTTTGAGAGCGGCCGGCGCGGCGCAGCGACGCGTGCTGGCCGGCGGCGGCGTGAGCGGTGAAGGCCCCGGAGGGGGCGGGAGGGGGTTGGACGGGAGCAGCTGCCGGCCTTGCCGCCGGTCATCCCCGACCTCTTCCGGAGCTGCCGTGTCTCTGCCCTTCTGTCGCCGCTTGCCTCCATCTTCCGGAATTCCAAGCTGGTTTGTTCTTGACCTCTTCGACGCGCTACCACTCGCCGCTCGCCCTTATTGTTATGCCACCCCGAATCTCACCGCAGAGCTGCCTGCCCTCCGCGCTCCCGTGTTCCTTCGCAGCCCAACATCTCTCCCACCTCTCTCGAGTTGAACTGACCCCTTTCCGAGCTTCGCGCCTCATGTTTTGATTTTTGTGGCTTGCATTTAAACTTCACTTATGTCTGTCCACGTCTTGTAGATTCACTCAAATTATATGGCCATCAGGAGTTTGTTAGACTTGAAGAAATAAAATGTCAGGATACAGTGTTGGGGAGGGGAGATACAGTGTTGGTCCCAATCATCAGGCTATAACAGATGTAAATTACGCAACTTTACCGAGACAGTGAAACTAGAAAAAAAGTTGTTAAAGATACATAAAGTATTATTATATATTAATTTGTAGCTTGTCTTGTCTTGTTAATCACCGCGTCGTTCAGTAGAATTTCATTCGGTTCCATTTGGTCATTTTTAACATGAATTTTTCTTCCTCATTGTGTGGCATTCTTTCTCTTCTCCGACCTCGCTTCATGCAATTTCATGATCACCTCATCATCTGTCATCATCTCTCTTCCTTCTCTCCTCACCTATTCCATTCTTCTTGGCTCCTTTGCTCATAGTTAAATGTTTTAGACTCTTTTGCAAGCCCCAAGTAGCGACACTCTCTTTCCCATGTCTTTGCCTCTAAAGCAAGTCCGCTGGTGGCACCCTTGCCCCTGCCACCCGACCCTCCGCGCCCTCTACTGCGTCCTTGCTATCGCGGATCTCGTCTGCGTCCGGCCCGCCATTCCACACCCCGGCGACCGCCCACGCATGCAGAATTTCCTGGCCAACCACGCGCGTGGCCTCCGTGCGGCTCCGCAACACTTGCGATGAGACTTGCAGCGTGATCATCTAATTTGCATATAATGGCAACATAAACAATTCCGCTCGTTAGTTTTGAATAACGTCTGCTCTGTGCAGCCGCGTGGTTTATTTTGCCCGTGGTTCTGGTCCCGCCGTTGGTTCTAAGAAGATAGTTGTACGCACGATTCACAGCTTCTAGTTACGACAGAAAACAGAACCAAGGAATGAGTTGATTTTATGTGCCACTTGAAAGGCTTTCAATCACAAAATTCTCTTAACTAGTATTTATTTTAACGTACGTCTACGTTCAATGAAAACTGCATATGACAATGGAAGGAATATAGTCTATTCTGCGCACATTTTCTTGATCTCCATAATCCCTATCCCTCACGTTAACTATACATAACACGTTGAATAATAGCATGATACATTTGAAAATTATAAATTTTCGCTCCCGAGTAATCAAAAAACTATTTGATTAACGAACGATCTATCTATATGATTTTGTAGTCTTGTTGAAGAAATAACCAACACACCTACTCGCTCCAAACCGCCTGCCACTGACAACACTACTCAAGAAAACACGCGTTGATAGTGAAGCTACGTTTAATGCCTAGAAGCAGAGCAAGGCCCCATCATAGACAGCCTTTGCTCAATGGAGCCAGAGGAACTGGATTAGAAAACTGATCGAGATAGGTGTCAAAAAGTGGACTTGCAATATAATAATAATAATAATAATAATAATAATAATAATAGTAATCATCATCGAAATGTATCAATGTTATTATTTGGCGGAAAGTAGCAATGGTAACAAGTGCATTGAGATTAAACCACTCTTTCATTCATTGGCGGTCTTGAATGTTATTCCAGACAGGTTTTTGGAACTTATAATAATGTCATTAGTTCCTGCATTTGGGAAAATATTTTTTATCTCGTTTTACATCTGTGAAAATGTGCATTGCATTCAAAAGAGGTGTCGTGTATCATCAAGGATTATTCCATCTTTCGTGACTTTGTTTTGTTGCTTTTTATGCTTTTAGTATTATTTTCATCCGCCTCTTATTTTGTTTATTCGAATGATCTTTACGATTTGACAAATACACAGTTTTTTCTTGATGAATGCTACAAATGTGTAGGACAAACGTGTCGAAGATTATTACTTTTTACTTAAGAACACGTGGAAAATCTCATTTAACAAAGTTCCATATGCGACTTTCGCCGCTGATTAGTAGGGAACTCATCTTGCACTGGCGTTAGGCAGGTACACAAAATATCTTAATCGAATGTTAGTAACCGTGAAGTTGCCTACCATTCAGAGGCAAATGTCTCGTGTCTAACTTCGTTGCATGAGATTCCTACCCAGGGTCTTCCATAAGTTTTTTTCTGGTGCATGGAGAAATTTATTCTGTTTATAAATTGGGGAAGGAGGGAATTCTTGTTTGAAACAAGGAGCTCCCGAGGTTCAATTGCCCTAAGCTCCTATTTTCTCTGGACGCCCCTGTATCCACCTGATGGTCATTGGCAAAGAGTTATTTTCTTCGTCTCCCGCACATGCCATAGTTGTAACAATTGTTCTGAGATCATGTATATCTTATTTTTTTATTCGATTGAACATATTTGATCTTAAAATGTTTGTGATGAATTCTTTGTCTTTCTTTTTTGCAGATAATTGAAAGCTGTTACTGATTTCCTTGGACAGCCGCTGCATCTTAACAAGGTATCGAAAATATTTGTTCTCGATTAAAATTTGTCAAATGTAATGAGTGGTTTTAATAGTGCTGTGTATGGAATATGTAAGATGTATTTATGATTGCTAACAAAATTTAAAAAAATGTCTTCCTAATTAATTATTCATTTTCGGAAATATCTTTTCTTTAACAAAACATTTGCAAAAGAGAAATGGTATTGATATTCGATACTCCTTATATTCACTGACGAGCATGAATGTTATTCCAAATAGTTTTCTTGGAGAGTCCAATAATGTAACGTAGTGCCTAGGTATTATTATATTTATAATTATTAGTATTACTTCAGTAATTCTTATCTGATGTTGCTTTGAATCAATAATGTAAATTGTAAATACATGAATACTTAAGATTCTCTCACGTCTGTAAATATTTTAAATGAGAGCGGCTGATTAAATACTAGATATAAGTCCTTTTATGATAATTTTGCTTTAATTATAGATCGCTACGTCAGTTACACTTAGTTTTAATATGTTGGATTTCCATTTCTCGATTGAAATTCAGTTTGAAATGCATTCATTTTTTTATTCGTAATAATTATATTGTATAAAAATATGTTGAACAAGAGTTTTCATAGAGCTTTTAGATCAACTTTTTGATAAGGGCAGAAAGCCGAATATGTTCTATCAACTTGGTAAGATTGAGTATAATTTTAGTTTATGAGAAGACGCAAGTATTTTGTCGATTTCCATTTCATTTTAGGTCTACTATTTATGGTTGAGAGCAATCACTCTCAACCATAAATAGTTCATAAACATTTTTGAAACATTATTAGATCGCACTAATTAAATTCCATTACCTCTGTAAATAGGCTTTTCAGTTTTTAGGATAGTATATAGAAATAATAACATTGTTCGCATTTCAATTGAATGTTACCCAAGTACTCCGCGAGGTACTGGAACCAATTTTAGAATAACTTTTAACGAAGTTGCGCAGTGTAAATGGCAGTATGTTTCTTAGGTATTTATCGCATGTATAAAATAATAAAGTTGACAGCAGAATGTTAAAAAAAATGCTGCAAAAGGGAATAAACGGAATGCTTTAAAAATATATTGGTGTTGCCAAACCATCACAATTAAGTCAGAGAAAAGTTTTTGTTTTGTAATTTAGCAACATTGCTTGATTGATATCAATACCTTGCATTATCGAGGAAACAACTACTACAGAAACCAAATAAATGATTTTTCTTGAAGGCATGGCTCTCGCGGACATTCTTTGAAACGTTTCGTCACCTTCTGATCAGTGACTTATTGTAGTCACATTTACTTGTAAACAAACCATTGATTTTGATTGGACATCACTAATCACTCTTTTAACTCGTTACACCGATATTTTTCAATTGAAAATTAGTGTTGTTCGGGGATCATTCTATTAGATCAAAATATGCTTTTCCTCGTGGAATAAGCGTAAAGTGAATCTCGAGAATTTTATATTCATTGGTGCCATTAATTCCGGTAGCAACGGTCAAATTCGCTTTAAGGACACATAAAAAGCACCGAAACGCCATTAATAAAATCGAATTAGTCTTACCATCTAATGTATTTTTACAGTGTTATTTTATACTAAAAGAAACAAATCGCCACTTAGTTTGTTACTGAACTTCTCTAACACATGAGCCTATTATCTGCGTGCGATATTCAAAACAAGTAAGGGAATACTTTCAAGCCGTTTTCAGCCTCATTGATAGGTGGTTCGTTCTATTAGAGTTAACACCGCTCATTCGTTATTATGAACGTGCAGCCCATTGATGTGGTATGTTAGCAGAGATAGAGCTATAAGGGATTCAATGTAGCTGTGACATTCTAAATACGACGGGCAATATACTTGCAAGACCGATTGAAATATGACGCGAGTTAAAAGTAAAAATGTATAGTATAATCTAATTCTGAAAATTTGTCTCTGCTACTACACAGTAAGATTTAAGACGCTTGGTTGTTCCGAGGAGTCCATAAGTGATTATTGTTACTGCGTTGGAACAGCTTCGGCAAGTTTATTTAAACGAAGTAAGTTATAGTTTCCTCGGAGCTATCTGGGCTTGGACCGCTGGCGCCGGCGGGGCGTCGTGGAGGGGCGCGGCTGAAAGAGGATGGAGGGGGGGGCGATGGAGGGAGCAGCTGGCGCCGGGGACATCGATTTCCATCCCCCGTGCAGCCCTGAGCTTCGGACGGCGAAGCCCCCACACAGCATTTCCCCATTAATTTCATTCGCAAACCTGTGAAAGTGCTTATCAGCGTTGGCGTGGAGCGGGACTTTTGATTTCCGACTTTCGGCGAGTTTCTCCGCCGGCCGCCCCACTTTCAGCGGAGGGCGGAAGGAGGGCGAGGGCGGCGGGAGGGAGGGGCTGAGCGAACGAAGGCAGCGCGTAACGAACGCTTTGGGTCCGAAGTTCCGGTCGACGCCACGCCACCCGGGTGGAGATGAGGAGAAAGGAGATGAACAGAGGCGGAGGGGAGGAGGACGGCTGAGTTGGGGAGGGCTGGGGACCGTCAGTGGAGAGCTGATGAGAGTCAGAACAGCGTGGAGCGATATGGGGAGCAAGGTATCGAGTGAATTAGGGAAGAGACGATACTGGAATTTCGGCGTCGAAAGGGGGAAAGGTGTGACGTGTGAAGATAGATGTAGAAGAGAAGACGGAGGAAGGCTAGCGGACGGAAGGAGCGGAGAGCACTGATAGGGAGCTGTGCGGGGATCCTCGAGGGGGAGGGGGAGTAGTGAGAAGGCCCGAAGGCACCAAGAATCAACAGGGATCAGTAGAGAGAGTTGCGAGGGGCGAGGAGGGGTCGGCCGCAAGCGCGGGAAGGCGGGGAGGACCCGAGAGGAGGGGGCGAGTGTGGCCACCCGCCCCACCCGCGCTAATTTCGCCGGTTTAGACTCGTTCCCTTGTGTAGGAAACCGTTAATCAAACCTTTCATAAAAAGTTTGGCCTGGTATTGGCCTCCCGGGAATTCTTTTATACATTATGGCAAACGCGCGGCCGAAACGCCCGGCGCCTGCGCGCTCGTTCGCCAGCGGCCGAAAGAGAGCTCGAATCCGTTTGGTGTGCGCGGGCGTCCGGTGCCTTTTCGCTTATTTAAGCAGCGGCCACAGCTTCACGCCCGGCGAGGAGAGCTGCTTAGCAGCGCGCTTCCACCAGCCTCCTTCCTCTGGGCGCTGCTTTTGAGGAGATTTGCTCCAAAAGGATATCCTGGGACGTTGCATCTCGACGGTCGTGAGTGTGTTCTGTTGACATCGACCCCTTGAGGTGTGAGTCAGTGATATCTACGTTAAATATTTATAAGATTTACACTGAAATAAAATTTTGCGAGTTTCGTCACAATTATTAATATTGTGTTTCGAATAGTTTCTGATTGGACTAATGTGTGATGTTCTTTCTGTAACCATTTGAGAGACTTTTAATAAAAATATATAATAACAGTAATAACTTGGGTTAAGATGACGTTGTGGAAGATCTGCGTAGAATTAAAATTAAGAATTGGAAAAAGATATGTCAAGACAGGAAGGAGTGGCAGAAGGTAGTTGTGCAGGTCAAGACCCACTGCAGATTTTAGCGCCAACATAAGAATAACTTGCCACAACTTGCGTCAGTGAAGTTCCGATATTAATTTTATTGTATTTTTGAAGAGTGAAATTTATTTTACCAGTCCAGTTGTACTGTATATTCCATTACTATTCTGTTCCTCGTCTCTAAATGAACCTTGAAATAATAATTTTATTTTGATTTACTTGTACATTAATTAATTTTATTTACCTAGCATATAGGAGGTATAGAACTTCATGCTGAAAAACTGAGATCGATGTTATGACTAAAATACACTTTTGGGGTCCCTGGTAAGTTTTTCTGTCCGTCCGTCTCTGCGTCTGTCCCTCTGTTTGTCTATCCATCTGATTGTAAACACCACAAGCGTCTCAGCTATTCACAGCACAATTTTCCCAAATGAATATTCCTCCATCGATCTAGCTGAACTCTAGGTCTTGTGAATTTGAAATGGATCTTTCAAGAAGGATTACCTCTAGCTTCTACGGTAATGGTTTGATTTTATTGCATTTGTAACAGTGGATCTGATAGAGGTTAAAATTGCTGACATATGTAATATTTTCGGTCGAATAATAAACAGTGATTTGGAAGAAATAAAAAAGATTTTTGCTCTCCGTAAGCAGATCAAAGGTTCATCTGAACATTTAGTCTTCAATGTTAAGACTATCAGTTCCATTCTTTGGTTACCCGGTACGGTGTGTATGCCAAAAACATTTGTAGATGCATTTACTTGATAATAATGCTAATCCTTTTCATAAATAACTTACTTATTTTTATGTTCCCGCCGTGCGCATAATGAGAACTTTACGGAACTTACTCGCCATGGTCTCCGTGGAATACGTGCATGTTTCGATCTTGAAAGAAATTATATGCTGCTCATAAACTTCATAGGACGATTTGGAGAATTTCTCAATCGTAAAATGGGGGACTGGGAAATGTAGACAAACTGTCGAAGAAATCTTTGCAAGTATTTGTGTCTGGATATTTTGATCCATTCTCAATATACCAAATACTGCAATTCCTTTCGTGGAAGCAGTCATTTCGAAAGCAAACACGCATGTTCACGGCACCGAAC
The DNA here is from genome assembly GCA_017312745.1 of Gryllus bimaculatus. NCBI lineage: Eukaryota > Metazoa > Arthropoda > Insecta > Orthoptera > Gryllidae > Gryllus > Gryllus bimaculatus. The sequence continues at coordinate 8,675,007 of BOPP01000004.1, read as the reverse complement.
CCCGTGTGTTTGCGCGTTCCGACGCGTGCTCCGCAAATCCGCGTAGTCGTTGCGCAGCGTGACACGCGACGCGCAAATGTGAGTTGAAGAGGTTCGCAAAGCCCGCGCTCTAACGTGGAGGCCTTTGAACCGAGGCCCCGGCGCCCGCCTCCATCCGCGTCGCGCCCTTAACGACGCCCACGCTCGTTTCGCCGTAGCCTGTTTGCCATATGCTCGCCGGAGGGCGCAGCGCGCCTCGCCTCGTCCCGTCCCGTCGCGTCCCCGCCCCGCCCCGCCCTCCGCTCCTCGTCCCTCCGCGCCCCGCCCCCGTCGTGTCACGGGGACGAGGCGGGCGAGACGCGCGGCGGCGGCGGGCTGCGCACAGCAGTTTTATGACGGAATCCGGCAGAATAAATTCACGACGTTGGTTTAATGATGCAAGAGCTTCTCGGCGGAGACGAAGGGCACGCCGCCGCTGCGCGCGCCCCCTTTCCCGGCCTCCGCGCGATCCCTTCTTGAGGCATAATGCGATGAAGTGGTATTTTCATTATTGGGGCGCGAGGCGGGGCATTTCGTCCGCCGCTTGCACTCGCCGCCCGGGGCGATGCGCCGCCTCGCTCCGTCCCCCGCGACCCTCCGCCACTCCCTTCCCTTCCTCTCTCACACCGCGCACGTTTTCGCGTCGAATGCCTCCCCCGTCGCCTGCATTCCCCACGCTAACCTGCCGGTTTCTCCCATCCACTTTCTCATCCTCCTTGCATTCCTTTTCACGCTTTTGACGTGACTGAGGTCGCCCGGTTTTCGTACATTTGTATATCCTCTCCTCTCTTTTCCCTCTTTTATCGCCCTGCTCTTCGTCTCTATGTTGGCTTCAGGAAATAATATTTTCGTATACAACTTTATTGTGTTTCATCTGCCTACCTTCTATTTTCTTTCATTCTTCTTCCGTCTATTTGTCTATGTCAGTCACTTAGCGTCTCCTTTCTTCCTCGAAATTCTGTCTTCCTCTCTCGTACAACTACAGCAGTATTTGACTCCTGCGTAATCTCGCTCATCTCCGACCGTGCCTCCTTTCAACGTAGTCTTTCTTCCCTTTTTCTTTTGCGCGAGCCCGAACCAGCTTCGCCGCCTCGCTCGGCTCCTCGGCCGCTTCCCGCGTTCAGCGCTTGAACGGGCGTTCAATTTGCTTAATGCAGGTGTTAATGGGTGTTACGTTTAAGGAGAATCTGAAGTTCGTTGCTCTTAAATAAATATAAAACAACACCATAAAATGCGCTGAATGGCTCTTAAGTCGATTTATTATTAAGATGATGGTGGCATCAGGGACGGAGGGAGGGCAGGGAGGCGACGGAGCGCCTCGCCCACGAAAGAATGGCCAGCTCTTTAATGCAAGCCGGCCATAAAGGAAAGTGACGCGCCGGCGGAGGCGCTTGCCCGAGGAGCAGCCGGGAGCCGGCGAGGCGCTTCTCGCAGCGGCTGCGAGGGCCAGGCAGCCGCCGGCCCAAGTGGCTCGGGGCAACGGCGTCTCTGACCGCGCTGTCCTAGGGTTCGACTTCCGGCGGTGGTGGAAATTTGGCAGAAGCTGGATAGGTCGAATTGGGCCACTGCCTGGAGGAGAATTCTACCTGTCAGCTAGCGGTCGTAATCGGTAGTTTTCCATGGTTTCACTGATCAATACCAATCGAATGCCAGAGCACCTTATCAAACGTGACATGGACCGTGGACGATCTTTTCTTCCCTACTCTTGTGCCCTCCCTTTACACCACACATACACACCACATACACGCCAGGAGACCAGTCGGGAACTTAGAGCCTGACACAGTTGAGGCGGAGATACCTGAAGAGGAAAACTCCCGCAACGCTACGTATACGTCGGCGCCATGTCTCACGTGGGGAGGAACTCCGACACCTCCCTGGATATAACATGCACTATACGTACGAAACTAATAACTATAGATTATTTAGTGCCTGAAATCACTAAATAATCAATCAAGCCAGTCTGCAGAACGACTCGAAGCGCCCTCCTCCACCTCCTCATTCTCCTCCTCCTCCTCCCCCACCTCCTCCTCCTCCTCTTCCTCTGCCTGCTCTCGCTAGCGCACCTGCGGATCGCACGGCACAGGATCGCCTATCTGGAGAGCATTCTCACAGAGTCAGCTTCATTCGTCAGAAAAATTTATGATGGATGAATCCGCTTTTTACATCATCTTTATATATCTCTTGTCGAGCTTTCATCATTGATTGACATGACGTTAAAAAATCTTTGAGGTCTGACAGCAGAAAGATGTGTTGGAGTTTTGATACATCTTGGTGCAGGCACACCGATGAATAGTGTCGCTCCTCAAGAAACGCCCGATTATCAATCTATGCGGAAATTCCCTCTTTATAGCCTACTTTATAATATTTTGTGAGTTGAGAAAAAATTGTTCAAAATGCACGTTTTTTCAGTATTTAAACTGTGTGTTCCGGTGAATTGTGCGTAAGAATCGCTATACTTCATCTGACTAACTTGAAAACGAGTAAATACAAATAAACAATCGTGTTTTTTATGTTGATTTCATGTCGTTGGTTTGTTCAAAAAGTGTTTGTTTTTTTTTTTTGTTGCAAGAACTAAAGTTATCCCTCTGGTGACGATTATGGGTCATACTTAATAAAATGTTCGTTCGTCTTCATAAATCTGCGGTTAGTAATGGTTGGTTAGGATATATTGTTTCAGTTGCGATTATTCCTTTCTAATAAAATAATTCCAAATATTTTCAAACTTTACATATATTGACGATTTGAGTCGAGATCGTATAGTATGTGCTATATAGTTGTTGCATACTGAAGTACTAGTATTGTATCTGTTACTGTAGCCATTTATAAAGAGGAAAACCATCCCCGAAAATATTTTTTAATGTTTTTATAATTTTTAAATCGAATAAAACATTTAATGTATTTGTAGTTAATGATACCAGATATTGCAGTTCAGCAAACTCTTAAAAACTTATGGTCTTTGTATTTTAATATGAATTATGTAATATTTTAAGGGTGGATACCGTTTCTCGTATATGGTCTTCGTTATTGAATGAGCCGTTGTTATCGTATATTACTTGTATATTAAGATATTGTTTCACAATCTTGTAATATACTTTTTGATGATATTGGGTGGACTAAATGGTAACATTTTTACAATTCATGTTGGAGGAGCAGGGCAGAAAAAAATAATTGATGCTGCAAAGCAATGTGGACATTTTGTAATATACTGTATTTATAATTTGTAGTACAATGGTTAATACACAAGAAGGGCGACTGGCCATTGACCCGTAACCCCCAAACCAGGAAGGGCAGAGCACTCCAGCCGGATAGGCTGAAGTGTCGTGATCCAAAGATGTACACATGTATCACGAACGTAAAATATGTGTTATTTCCTATAATCATATTCCACAAAACTACTGAATATTCCACAAACCGAGTTCTATTCGTAGGCGAGGGCGGGCGAGAAAGAGCGGGAGAAGAGTGCTCGGAACGAGTGGCTGGAGGGCCGCGCGAACGCCGTGGAGATCGCCTTAGTTTCACTGCTTCCTCCCTGCTCTCGTTGATTGAATTTCCGTTGACGTCGTGCTCCGCATGCAGAATATTTTGTAGACGTCCGTTCCTTTGGCTTCCTGGAAATGAATGTGAGTAGCCAAATCGACACGAATGGGGATTCCGTGATTTTCTAAGGACTGGGTCCTCGGGGCTCCGCAACCTGCTGTATTGTTTTGGAAGCCTCAAGAGCAAATTTCAGTGGAGTGTTGGTTTTGTCTGTTCATACTATACTTCATCTATAAGGTGTATATGTTACTTGTAAGATTTCATTCCGACATGGCTCTGTTGAATGAGTAATAGATAGTGGTAGTATTATTTAAGTTTGTTGCGCTAAAGGGGGGTAGGCGAGAATATAACTTGGGGCAGATGTGGATCAGGCGGGGGATGGGTAGGGAGACATGTAAGGAAATGAAGGGGGCAGGTGGGGTCCTAACTGTTTCTTAAGCTACACTCTACAATATGACACCTCACCTTTTTGAACTTTCTCTTACATTTTGGGTTATGTGTGCCCCCCCTCCTGCATTGCATATGTGGTAGCATAGGAAAAGTGCAGAAACCCTAAATGTTTGTATAATTAAATTAAAGAAAAAATACAGAAATAATGTTTAACGATAAGCTTAAGGGGCTATTCGATTTTCTGTGCAACTTGAACTTAACGCTTAGCAATATTAGAATGGTTGCTTTCGCACAGTTGTGGACCTATAATGCTGTAACCCATAGTTACAGGTTGGCCGTTGGGAATATTAATAATAATAATAATAATAATAATAATAATAATAATAATAATAACAATAATAATAATAAATTATTATTGTTATTGTATATAACCGTCACACGTTTAAAAATAAAATGTCAAGTCGGTCGCCCTCGTGGAACAAGGGCATGGAGCAAGTGTGTTGGAAATACGGCTCTGGTTTTAAATCCCGCGTAACGCATGAATATTTTCAGTTGTGTTTGTGGCAATGGAACATTCCTGCCACTCATACATCGCATCGATTCCTGAATCCTTCTATAATCCCTTACTTTGAGCAATAGTCCACAATATGAGCGGTAATTGTATATGAGATCTGTGTGTAATGTGTATTCGTAGGCTTCCGCGGCTGGAGTCATTGCATACTTGGCTGTCCGGAATGGGCCGCGTCTTAGTCGATCGAACTGACGTTTCGGCCACAACACGTTGGCCAAAACGTCAGTTCGATCGACTAAGACGCGGCCCATGTAGTATAGCTTTGAACAAGACCACAACTGGGTAGCCGAATCGACAGCTTGATCGACCGAGACGCGGTTCATCCCGGGCAGCCAAGTATCCACGTGTGCAATCCGCCAGTGTGCGTAGTTGAACTGAATCCCTACACCCAGCACAATGGTACAAACGCCGAGAGACGGGCCACTGATTACCAAATAGCAAATATGTAATGGTACAGAACATATGGGCCTGAAGTAGGGGCTCACAACGGAGTCGGTATCTATCCTCTGGGGGTCGATGAAATTTTGAAAAGGGTCAATGATGAGCACGAGAGTGGTCAATAGTCGAATATAAACCGGCAACTGATACTTCATTCAAGATTACATTAATCTAAAACCATATATTAATGAAATTGATAATTATGTAATTGTTTTCTCGTGCAAACAATAATAAACTACAAATTCACTCCTTTCCTTTCGTATTCACCATTCATTCTTAGGAACAGGGGCGTTGCTGTAATGTTACACGTGTATCGTTACGGGGCCTCAGTTGCGGTCCCTGGCTGTCGGAGAACGTGAAATAATAATTAAATTTGAATTCTACCCTTATTTTGTCCATTGCGACTCTCATACTTATACCAATTACACTGCAGATATCTTATTGTCATGCTAAACATTTTGTAACATTACAAAACAATGGAGATTTGGAACTCAGCTACTCAAAAGCGAAAGCTTCTTTGATTATTGAAAATCCAGACATTTACGAAAATATTGGCGTAGGAAATTGGTATCTTTAAAGCCTGTGCAATTCTTTTGTGTGATGATTATCTTTGGTGTTTATTAGAGAAAAAGATGCAAAGAAGTCAATAGAGAATTTTTTAAAGGGGTCAATGAAAGAAAAACGTTGGGAACCCCTGGCCTAAAGGCTACCTCGGCGTGATGTTTGGGGAGCGTGAGGTTCGTCTCCACTGATACTTGTCCTCAGAGCAGCGATACAGCGGGAGGCCCTGGTAGGTCCATCAGACAGCCGGGCATATGGGCCAAATGGCATACAAGGCAGCCGGGAAAACGGTAAGGTAAAACCAGGAAGGTACCCCAGACTTGAAGGAAATGGGAACAGGCTAGCATGAGAGTCTATACTATTTTGTATTGCTACCGGTTATTTTTTTGTAATAGGAATGCATTTAATTAATGTATTAAATTAAACTATTATAATTATATTCAGCGGCCCACAATATTTACTCCATTAAAATGTAGTAATAAGCAATTATTGTTTTATAAAGTTTTAAATCATGATTTTGCAATATTCGCGATTTAAACATCGGAAGATAGAAATCCGTTTGCCCACACATTCTAGTGAAGCAACACATCTTTTATCCAAGACGATGCGATAATGTTTGATTGATCCACTGAAATTGATATTTTTATGAGCTTCATAATAGAACAAGTGTTTTTATGGATCCATTAAGGCGAAAGTGCTGTTATGAAATCATGTCCTTTTCCCGGACAAAAGAAAAGAGCCATTTAAATTAAGCAACCATGCCATAACCAATTTAACGTTAGTCTATTTCAATAATTGTATATTTCCAATGAAAATGTTCTCCGTAGAGTGTTATAGATTAGAATCTCTGGGTCACGCCATTGTGGTAAGATATCTCTGCTATGGTTTACTCTAAGGTAATATCTCGTGGTCACTGAAGCGACATTCGTTCCTTTGTTATTCGTGATATTCATATTCATTTTTAGAGTTGATATATATTAAATCTTTCTCGTATTAATGTTTGTCTGAAACCAATTTTTTAAATTTAATTTCGGTAATTATGCGCATTGTATTCTTTTGGCGAGTTAAAAACGAAAATTGGAGGTTGTAAATTTAAAAGGACATTCTGTTATTGCTCACACCATATGGCATTAGACGCATTACTTGATTAATCTTCACTTACACTTAACTTAATGATGAGCTTTGTCAGATGAAAGAATATCATTCGAAAATAGAAAAATGTCCAGTTTTAAAAAAGAGCGCATTTCATTTTAAGCGAGTGACGAGTCTGTGACATAATGAAAATGACACCGAAAGTATGGTATTGTTGGTTCACAATTACGAGTAATGTGTTACCTTCACAAACAAAGTGTATTCTAAATTCCACTTCAAATTGCAACCATAGTGCACAAAAGACTATTAGTAATATTTGATGACTATTTCCTTTGCAATTGTGAATTAGTGCCGAGAAATGTATCAGTTTTTGTCTTTCGTCGAAATATAATGCTTCATTTTCGTGTTTGTATATGTGGAAATTGAATAAAATGGAGTAGCATTTGTTACTATACAAATACTCATTAACCGGCAGTATGTTGGTAATCAGTTCATTACGAATATGACGAGGATGCTGATTTAATTGAGATGATACAGTACACATTAATGTAATTATTATTCACTGTCATTGGACCGGGCAATGCGACCCAAATGTGCGATACTCCTAATGGCGCATCCCGGTTTCAGTCGTAAAGGATTTATTCAAGGGATTACATCACCCAACTCTGTATCACCGCTTTGCAATATTTTCTTTCTACTATTTAAAATTAGAAGTTTACAAGAGAATGGACTCGCTGAATAATTTAAGGTTTTTGTATTTATATTTATACATCAAATTAGTATTAATTACTCTTCCACAGAAGGAAATACAAATGATCTGGATTTATTGAAATTATTCTATTAAATCCAAACAAAAAATATTTCTAAAATGGAATGAAATTTACCCTTAACTGTTCAGATAATGGTGCTCAAATCTTTAGCTTTCATTGTTATTGTATATAAAAGCTTCTTAGGTGTCCCTTAAATTTAAAATATTTGGCATCCAGCATTGTTGATTTTGTTTGCATTATAATCATTAGGTAGAATTATTTCCTCGTGGAATAGTTTTGATGAAGTTGTTGAAATGTATTTGTTTCAATGTAAAACATGTTATACTGCATATAAAACATTTAGTTTCTAAACGTCAGGAATGGATTGTCCATACCTAAGAGAAAATGCCCTTTAAATTCGGAAATTCGCAATACAACGTTACATGATCTTTTATCAACGTGAAGTATCCTAACATTTATTATTGTCGGTGCACGTCTTCAACACATGGCTAGAATAATGCTCTGATACTGTACATTTATTACACGAGATGATTTCCCACAGACTCAAGACAGGTGTATCTGATATTTTTGTTGGTCAGTTTGCAGTTTACAATGATAATGTTTGAGATAAGTAATACCTAACATAATGACTACAGTGCACTATGAAAAATGTCTCCGAGCGCTCATTATAACAGACAGTTGGATGGTACCCACTATTCTACGCATTTTTGATCGTGTTCGGCACTCTAAGCGAAGACGAGCAGAAGCATGTGTTTTAACAAGTCGAGGTCACATTGACATTTCTTTTGACACGTGAAGTGATAAAAGTTATAAGTCGCTAACTCACTATTTAAGCAATTCAGATGCATATTGTAATGAACTTTCCATTCTCTCTTACAATGATTCCAATCATAAACGTTTGTATTTGAGTTTTTTGTACATCTTGTATTAAAATTAAAGGGAAAAAACACAACATTCGAATAAAACTCACGCAGAATTGTGCATGAAAATTGATACATTCTTCGTCCATGAAAAAGTTAAAATGAGCCTTCAAAAATCGGTTGTAAGTCGTTCACTATCGCAGGTGACGTTCTGGATCCCGATCGACTGTTTTAGAAATAATTTTTTAAACACCCTTTTCTTCAGGCTAGTTGTCGTATACTTCCATACATAAAACAGTTCTTAGGGCAATAATGTTGTCGCCAAAATGTTTGATGGCCACTTATGCTGGTTGCAATACTGCGATTTCTGACAAGTCCCGAGGCATTCGCCATTGTCGCAGTTTTGTGAATGGTTTAGTTTTCTTGAGGTTTGTCTGGAATAGGAACATGGATACATTAAAATTGATGAATAACATGGAAGGATACTTCTGGCTGGGATGCAATATGCTCCAAACACTCCCAAACACGCACAAACATTTCTGCAAGCAATTATCGGTTGGTCGTAGAAACGTTTGTCTCCAGCTACACGGTAGGGATAGCCCCAACTTTTGCCACGTGTTCGGGTTCGGGTCCGGGCCCAGCTCAAGCCTCTCATTTGTGGGCGTGAATTCGCCGAGCTCAGCGCGAACCTGGCGGTCCATTCCCGCGGGGCGGGGCGGCGTCGTGCAGCGGGGGTGGGAGCGGTCCTCGCCTCGGGAAGCGGCCGCCCAGGGAAAGCGGGATTGTGCGCCGCTCCCCAGGCCGTTATCTGTGCGCCGCGCAGCGCCCCCCGCCCCGCACCGCCCACGCCCACGCCCACGCCCGTCTTCGTGCGCCCACCCGCCAACCTCGCATTCGATCGGCGCGCGCGTTATCTTCCGCAGGGAACAGTGCGCCGCCGCGATGCGTGACGCGTCCCTGTCCGTGACACGTGGCGGATCGCCCTTTCCCCCTCGGCCGTGGGCCACGCGGCGTCGTGCTCGATGGAGTGCTCACCGACCTCACCGCGACCCCGGCCCGCGCGCGCTCGCGGAGCGAAGCGCCTTGACGCGCTGCTGATCGGGCCAAGCGAGCGTGGTCGCGAAGGAGGTGACACGTCGTTGAAGAGAATGAGGTCGCGAACTTGATAGAATTAGTTGGCGAATGTGGAGGTAAAGTAGAGAAAGTGGTCATTTATATGAAATGTAAAAAGGCGTATTTGATTTGGAGTGCGGTAAAAGTTTCCGAAGCAAGGCCATTGGTCGAGCTAGCGAATCATCAAGCACATTAAAATCGCTTTAAATCCGAATGCTAGCTCAGTGGCAGCATTATCGTTTTCTCTGTAGCGACTATGACCGTGAGCTTTTAATGTTCGAGTCCAGATGATTGGCTATACTTAGTTGATGATACTTAGTTACTTAGATGAGTTTCTATACTTAGTAAATACCTTGTCGAATTTTACCACTATGTGGAAGAGAATTGTGGCGGCTGGCGGCTTTAATCGGCGGTTTGATTAACACCAGATGAATGCCTTGGCAGTACATTAACAAATGGGCCATGAACGAAATCTTACTTCATCTTTGTCCTCTTCTCTGCCCTTGTACAAACACATTCATAGATGTATTACACTACTAGATAGTCGAAGTACCAATTTGTAGTTTCGAGCTTGTCTTGGTAAGGGCGATACTTCGCTGAAGAAAACTTCCTGGAGGGGAAACTTCGCAAGCCGATGTATATGTACACGCCACATCTCAAGTTACAGCGGAAAAAGTACACCGCCATCCCCCTAGATATAACATGTTGGGGACTAAGCGCAATAGCAGCTGACGCCCTCCCCCCAAAAAACGCTTATCATTCAAATCTCTGTGACTCACTATTTAGTAAGCGCCTTAGTTGTACCGAATTGGTGATTTTTAGTAGTAATGTTACGCATTTATTCGTATTTGTTGTTCATTGTTGTGGGCAAATGAGCGGTGAATAAACGGTGGTACTGGCATTGCCAGTTGTGTCCTCGCTGTTGCACTCTTACCATTTTCTCTGGTCCTAGTACATCGATTTTGCTAAGGACAACCTTTTGGTCCACAGACATCGCAGCCGTGGACATAAACAGCCAGTGTACATAAACTAAATGACCTCAGTTGAGTATGCGAAGTTTACCCCATTCTTCACACTTTTGAGGTAATGGCGAAGTACGTGAACAACTTTTCAACTGGGCAGTCTCGACTAGTGACGAGTCTGTCTGTGTTAGTGAAATAAGCCCGCTCGAATACACATCTCCATGTTTCAAGAGATAAGGGAGGGGATGTGGGAAGAGTTTGCAATTCACTGACAGAGACAAAATACTCCTCAACCTTTTTGCACCTACATTTTGTTTGAGGAAAAGTATTCTGCAAGGAAAAACGTAAAGCATTATACAGGATGTATAGAATAGAATATTTATTTTGCTACCTAGGTCTACAGATAAATATTTTTGTGAGTAGTGGTTTACTGTTACTAAAAATTCAAAAAAGACGAGACAAACAATAATTACATATCTATTTAATCAAATTTTACAGAATTAATGTCCTAACCCTATCCTGCTAACACTGACATACCAACATACAATAAATAATAATAATAATAATAATAATTTATAATAATTAATTATAATGTGAAATTATTCTAAAAGGAAATACAAATACACTATTTCTTTGTGCCAATATAGAAGTTATTTTTAAACAAAGCTGAATAAATTTACACTCATCCCATCAAGGTAAATGTGAAAATACTGCTTTCTTATTTATTGCAGTGTACATAAACGAAGGGTTAAATGTAAAACGAAGTGTAAACAAACCAAACAAAATAAAAAGTGAAGAGGCTTTAGTAGACGCTCCGTATACATTGCAACCGGGTTCGATAAATTCTTGGCACCTGTTTCACTTCAAATTGTAAAAAAACAAATGTGTTTTAAGCCTTTATTTAAGTGTATGATCTTTTTCCCTTGCCCCATAATAACCTTACACCAGTATTCTGTACTTTTAGAAATGAAATGTAAACTCTTTACATCTGGTATTTGTGTCGTATGTGATAATGTAATAATTTATTATTTCAAAGACAGTGTCAGATTCCAAGGAACGTAATTTTTAAATCATCTCGCTGTTATTATTACCTTTATTGTCTCAGCGGTACTATAATTTCAATTGTCGCCCTTGAATGCCTTTACTTTCGAGTCTGAAGAGATTGAGTTTCTAAAGAAATAAGAAAATAAATAAGTTTCGTCAAAATAAGTTAAATCGAGTATATTTAATTATATTTTTAAAGAACATTTCTATTTATTTGTGAATGTTACTTAATGGATGGTTATCCCATTCTAGTGTACATTTTTACCACTGTGATTAGAGGGTATTAAATAATTGAGTACATGTTCTCATGTTGGAACCGAGAACATATTTTATGTCGGGTTTATTCAGAAAAGTGTGAATGGAATTAAGAATCTTCTTTAATGTCTAATTTTAGGTTATTATTATTATTATTGTTATTATTACTTAATGTATTCTCCAAATTCATTTGTTGTCACAAAACTTGTATCCCATCAAAAATACGAAAACCCAACTTTAAGGGCCTAGGACTCTTTTTTTGAGTTTGTAATGTTTGTTTCAGTAATCTGGGCCTACTTCATAATCTTCAAACAATTTTTTCGCCTTACATCTACTTGATTCAGGACTGAGGAGTAATTCCCTATCCAGCAACAGCACCATTTTTCTGTCGATGATTTTTATAAATCGTAAAAACCTTGATATCTCCTTAGCGTATCAGGTTTAGACAGGATGTATGTATTAATGCGCATGCCGCCTTGTGAGCTCTGTGTGTGTGTCGAGTGGCACCCGTGACGTAGACCGTTGCAGACGCTCCCATTCCGAGGCGTCGCGGTCGTAGGCACTCGTCCTCCTCGAGCTTGGTGCCATTTATGGCCTGTGCCTTATCTTTATGGCCTCTATAAAAGAGCGTACAATCCCTTCTCTCTAGTACATCATCTGGAAGCCACCTGACTTCTGGTATCACTACAATATCCACTTTATACTCACCCAGTTCATCACATAATTTCTTGAAGGCTCCAATTATGAAGTGATAGAACATTACAAGCGCTTATCTTTTAATCATTATCCCGTTTCGTTCGTCATCGTCGACTTCATCATAAGTGTGGTTTCGAAGCATGAGACGGCTGTGATTTGAATATGCCCCTCTCTGCTTGCCACATGGTACTTTGAATTGCTGAAGTTTTGTAACTGTGAATGGCGGGGAATATACGAGATTTAGCTATTGTTTATTTGTATTGACAATAGGAGTAACAACATTTGAGGCTTTGCCAATCCAAGTGAGATAAGTGCCAAACTTTTTTTTTCGGATGATCACTAAAACTGTATGAATTCCTATTCTAGGTAGTTATGATTACTACTTAGGTGTTTACTGAACATCGCTCATTTAATTGGCACCCATTGTCGCCAATTTATATAATATTTAGATGTCAAAACCTTCGTTACGAACATTTTGGTAGTTAGCTACTTTGGCTTCGCCTCATTTAACTTAACGGTTGGTGATTTTTTAACTATTGGTGAATTATTATCAACTGTATTAGCTGCACAAACACGTACATTATTCTTAGATGAAATATGAAAGTTTAACTTAAGTTCTAATTTATATAGGTTTATTAAAATGAAAACCAAAAAGAAATTACATTGAAAAAGTAATAAAATGGTCATTTTGTCAATTATCATTAAGTATTATTCATTATGATCGTTTTGTTTATTATCTTTGAACTTGGCTATATATTGCGGGTGTCTCAGAATAAAGGTTACAAAATTCTAGAGCGTGTAGTTTTCCAATGAACATGTGGGAAATTTCATGCAACGAAGTTACACATACATATTTTTCTCCCCTGATTTCCAGCAACTTCTTATACACTGACGATCCGCAGGTCACGTTCTGAAGCAGACAAGGGGATTTCATGTACTTATCGATGATCTGTACACATCTTTCCTAACAATTGGAGGCAAATGTCAATGTATAAATGCATATAAAGCTATATACGCAGTTTTCCACTAGATGTTCATTAGCAATAAGTTATCATTTTCGACCTGCCTTCATACCCTAGTTTCTCTCGAGACACCATAGTACGTAGTACATACTCAAGTTCAAAGATAATGAGCCAAAGATCACAACGAATGATCCTTTACTATAATGAACAACATGACTATTATACCTTTTTCATTTTTACTTTTTCAGTTCAATATATTTTCCTATTGGTTTTGAGTTTAACAAACGTATGTAAGTTAAAAATTATTTTCCACTTCAACATTTCACCTTAGAATGATATAAAAACACATTATGTTGGTGAAATTTTGATTTGAAAAATGTGAGAGGTAAATCCTAATGTTGACGACATTTCAAAACTTCAATCCGTGCCATTTATGTCTCGGATTTTTATTGACAAAAAAGTTACAATGCATTATCCGTATCTTTTATACTATTCCAGGTCGTTTCCGCTCCTATGTAGAAAAAAGTTCAGGCTACTATAATATATATATATATATATAATATGCTGTTATCTACTTGGCACCTCTAGACTATTCTAAAATTGCGAACGAGTTTCCTCGTCATGTTGTCATCGAGTTGCTTTATGAGCCACCCCAATCTCCGTACTTTTCGTGTTTTCCTTTAACGTCCGCGTTGTGACATGTTTTGTTCATTTACGCTTACTTAATGAAGTTACGCCTTTCTATAAAGTTAGTTTATAGATGCCTAAGTAATAACAAAGTTGTGAAGTTATTACATACCGTTGCATACCTTGTGAATGAAGGAGTGTGAAAGAAAGAGTTAGAATTTGGTAATTGAGAGTTTCGAAATTCGTGTAGCGTTTGAGATTTGGAAATGGAATTATCGCCTACTTTCAGGAAAATATTAAAATGTACTGAAAGCAATGAAAATTGAGTAGACTACAGTTTGGGAGACATTTTTTATGTGCAGGATTTTTGCAGTCAATGTGATAATTCTGTCAACGACGATTTACAATATCCGGAGGAATAACGAGCATGCGCTCTGCCGTCACGTTCTGATTCATGTATCTGCATAGGACATACACGCAAACGGTAACACATAATTTACATTTGCAAATTAGAATGATGGACACTATAGGTACGATTACTATTCCACTGCAGCCTGTACCTATATGTGATACTAAATTTGGAGTATCATTTCCTCCATTTGTGAAATACTGCCTGCAAATTGAATGTACTAACCAAACGGAGAATGTTGGGGCAGTTGAAGTGCGTATTTTCAGAACAGATATGTATTCATTAACGATTCTTCTCTGCTATTTTTAATATCGATCGTCTGATTTTTAGCACATGTAGTATCATTACCACGTACGTGTGAGATATGATATACACTGTAGAATTTATCGATGTAATATGGGATTACAGAAAAACAAGTAGCACGTTACCAGTGGTAACCGGTGATAGCTGACCTTTGATTATATAATATATATTCGTCCCTCCTATAATCGTATGGAGTGCCTGTGCGCTCACAAATATACGTGCGTATCAATTCAACGGAAACTGACGGATTTTGCATTTGAAGTCTGTTCTATTTTCAAGAAAACTTCAAAAGACTGTCAAGAAAATGACATGATCGTATGGTGAAGTTTTGAGATGTGACTTCGCTCACTGTGCTGAGAAACACAAACATTTAGAAGTCCCGTGTCAATTTCTATTAAAGTAGACATTAACTAGATATGCCCTCATTAAAACGTGATTAAAACCTGTTAGCACCTCAAATATTTTTTTGTCTTCTGAGATATGAAAAAATTGTTCCTGGCATTTTATAAGTGTTAGTTTTGTTTCTTCAAATTGGAACATAAAATTATGTAATTTTGTTAGAATATTTTTTAAAAATTCTGATTATGAACTGTAAATGTGAAGTTTTGTTCAAAGAAGTTTAGCCTGAACCTGTGAAAAATCACACCTTAAATATATGGTGATATGCAATTTCCTTAACAACAAAATAAACCACATACCAACACACACACACACACACACACACACACACAACATTGGTGGGGTAGTGCGCACAGATTCGAAGGGAAGACTTCGCATGCTCGCCGCTGGAGGTAAGCCACTATACGCTGCCGAGTCCTAGCAGCCGTTCGAAATGGCATTTTTTCAGGATAACAGTAGTAAATATCAAGAGGCAAAAATATTTGAGATTGGAAGTACTTTTTGCGACTCCTATGGACATGTAATACCATTGCTAAGTCAGTCTGTTCAACCGCTTGTTTCTCACGGTCAAAACAAAATTTGTTGGGCTTTCTATTAATATATATATATATATATATATATATATATATATTCTTAAGTTCATCGCAGCCGCTTGTTCTCATAAATTGTCGAGAAAAATCTTGCTTCCTATCAATATTCAGATTGTGGCTCTCTCACGCGGTACATTCCGCTTTGGCGGCTGCGCGGGGCACATCGCTCTATTTCCCGAGCGTCGGGCCGCTCCTCCGGCCTCTCGGACGGGGACCTCCGCGATACCGACGATCCATTAAATGCGCATGCAGCTAAAGGGCTAAAACTCAGTCTAGTATTTATTCGTCTGCGATAGTACGTACACTATCGAATGCGTAATGACTGCGTTTCGATATCTTAAAAGGTACAAAATATTTGAGGTGTTAACAGTTATTGAATCATATATCTTAACCGCTTATACACTGAGGTCATACGGATGACTTGTTGAAAATCGCATCGGATAGCTGAAACGTTCATGTTCATCTACACAATGATCTATGTTACGTTCCAATACAACACAGTACAGGTATGCCATACTCTCATGAAACGGATGGATTTTTGCTTGCGAATGCAACGTTCCCATGAAAGCATTCACTCATTTAATAGTACGATTGGGGATGATGCGATTAGCAAATCACTATCTACTTGCAAAATGAAACTAACATCAAACTTACAAGAGAGATTTGGTGCTTTCTTTCTATTAATAACTAGATATGTAGAAATGTTTTGTATATAGAAATAATTATTCTTACAATATTTTTGTAGATGTAATTGGGTAACTCTTTTTCAGGTTATTATGTATTTTCATTCACATTTAGTTGTGACATGTTTTATTGTATTGTATTCATTCTTTTGACCTTATTAGTAATGAATTTTTGTCGCGAGTCCTCCGGTCTAATTTAATTGCAGATATTCCGGTGCACGGATTAGATTTCCGTCCATTGTGAGTTGAAATTATGATCTGTTGAGGAATTTGAAAATAATTGTGTCTCGCCCGAAAAAATATATTTCCACTTCCGAATCACTTTAACTACCACTCCTTACAGTGTCACAGGACAAATGTTGGCCATTTGGCATTCGGCAAGAGCAGCCTGTTGATGTCGTGCTCTAATGATTTTAATCGGTGAATTGCTGCGAGCCTTTAGCGGTCCGCCGATCACAGTTAGGAAGCGCCGGCCCCCCTCCCGGCCTCCCTCGCCACGGCTGGGGCCCCCTGGCTTCGCTCGGAGCCCCGCCGACTGCGGCGCGCCGCGGAGTTGGGTGGGAGGGAGCGGTCGGCGGAACGATCGGCCAGGGGACGGAGGCGCCAGCTCCGTTCGTTATCCTCCTCCTCCTCCTCCTCCTCCGCCGCCGCCGCCATTGTGCGTCCCACAATCGGGCCCGGACGCCTTCCCATTGTCTTCCGCCGCGCGGCCGCCGCCCACCTCCCGTCCGAACATGCGTCTCCTGCCTAATTTCACTTTAATTTTCTTGGCTTCAATTCGCTGGCGCCGGCCGGCCTGCGGGCTGGGCAGCCAGTGTGCGCGGCGCCGCCCCGCGGGCGAGTGATGGCCTCGGGGCGGGGGCGGGGGCGGAGACTCGCAAGGCGAGCGCTTTCCTCCACAAATTCCCTGCTCCGCCCCGAGAAAGCCTCGGGGTTTGATTGCTCCGGAATGAATCTTTTGTTGGTGTAATTCGTCTTTAATGTGAAGCATTCTCGCCGCACCCACTTTGTTTTAAGGAAGGAAGGGGGTGTAAAGCACTGCAGAAATAGACAGTGTTAAATTAATGCAGGATTACGGTGGTGTGGAGTGGCCACTGGATGTTTCTTTGTTGGTATTGGATCTGATATTGAAACTTGTGTAGTGGTGAATTAATTTCAATTTACTTCACTTTTCCCCAAGAGAGTAGTTGATTTAATTGATAATTTCTTTTATTGGAAACAATAGTCCCACAATTATAAGACAGTAGTTATGTCTAAAGCTGCTCTGCATCACACCACCGCAGCAAGAATATTTTTGAACTTTACATCGTTGCTCGTGATATTAAGTATTTTAGGAACTGTGGGACTACATGCCCTTTGCTAAGTTCACTGACGCCGTTGAATAATATAAAAACGTGTGTATTTATGTACACATTTCAGTGCGATAATAACTATAAGCATTAGAAAGTATACATAAAGATTTTGATTTGAGTTTAATATTAAAAAAATCAGTTGTGCGTTTCTTTGAATGATACTAGAGTCACATCGCTTTAAGACAATGAACATCGTATGTGGTGTGAGCACTTTCAGGTAGGATGAAAAAGTAGTTCCTCTCATTTTTAAATTTGAGTGTTTCGCTTACGAGGTCATTCTCTGTAGCGTGTGCTTTTAGTTGGCTTCTCAGACACCGTTTTATCATGGCGCTCACCCGCGAGTACTTCTGTTTTCACACTTTAGAACGATCAATGTAGAACCCCGCACACGAGATTTTCCAGTTCAAAATGTACATGGTCCTCGTTTGAAGCAGTATTAACGTCCATGCAGAAAATGTTTATGATTCTTTCGTATTCGAAATTCCCTTTGAAAGTTGTGCTTATCCGAGAGGTAATGCGAGAGGAAATAATGCATGACATCCTTTATTGTGCAACAGATAGGGAGCTTGGGAATTCCACAGCGTGTTCCTTTTCCAGGAAATACGGCGATGTTTACTCGGGTGTGCACTTCGTATACCTGTTTGTTCGTCAGTAGGGTTATCAGAATTATGAGAAAATTGACTCAGAGTACAGAAAATAGAGTAGTGAGTAATGTCATATTCACCATTTTGACTTTCCTTTCTCTCACATAGTACTCTTCTGCAAATACCTGTTTCCCTACGCTCTTGTTGGCATGTTAAATCATATATTACGCTCACATGATCCTCATATACGCAGTAGAACAGGCGTGATATTTTCTCACTTAAGCACCGCAGTTAGTCGGTTCGGGGGTATGATAAAGGAGAGGTAATCAAAGTTTCACTCTGCCACATTACCTCCCCTCCCCCAGGTTTCTGTTCCCATTCAGAGCAATAAGCGTGGGGGACGGGAGTAAGTGTGTCCCAGCCTGGATCATGCGAGTTGTACTTCTAAGCCTCCGACAATCGCTTGTAGTGACAGGGGATTGTATTCACAGCGAGAACGAGTAGATGAAAACCCGGAGCAGCGACATTGTTTTGTTGTTCCCCTTTGTGGCAACAGGTGTCCTTCGTTCCCCATCGCGCGTTCAAAGTCAGACCAGCTTGCCTTTCCCTGCGCTCTCGTTTTCTCTCAACGCTGTTTCCATTTCTCCCTACATTCTCTACATTTTTTAAAACGTTCGCACAGATGGTGGTTGCCCTGGTCTGCCCCTCTCGCTTCACTATATTACATTGTCGCCTTGCTTACAAGCCCAAATAAGCGTTTCTGCTCGGCACCGTTCTGTGCATGCACCAGCGGACGGGTTGCAGGGGAAACGTCGAGAGGACCTGTTTCCGATCCTGGCATTAAAATTTAGCTTGGCGTTTAATTAAAATTTGTCGATGAACTTTCAGCGTAGGCAGCCGGCCGCGCAGTAACAGAAGTAGGAGAGGTGATAGGCAAACCAATCCGCTGGCCGGGTCGCGTTGCGGAGCGTTGCTTTTGACGCGAATATCGCTGTCTTCTATTTCCCGGCGCTGGCGCTGCTTTTCCAATATATTCGCAGAGCCGCTTCTTGTTGGAGATTGGGATGCGCCGCGCTCTCAGCTTGCATCCCTTGCGCGCCGTCGAAGATGTCAGGGCGAGAAGACAGTGAATTGAGGATGAGACGAAAGGTCTGATGATGTACACGCGCGTCAAGTGTGCGCAGGAAGCTCTTGCTTTTCGTTTTACGTCCAATAACCTATCTTATTACATATTCGAGCTGGTTCATGTTTCATATATTTACGGAATTGAGAATTCTTCTAACTTATCTAAAGTGACCACATCTACCACTCATTTGCATAATTACGAGTTAAAGTTAATCATGTACCTCATAGGGTCCAATCGCCCATATTCGGATCATTGTTGCTCGTCTGCTGTATCGGCCGCAGTGTTTTGAGTAGCTGTTGTTTACATGTGGAACAGTTATACTAGAAGATTTAATCGTAAATTTCCCATGGCACAGTTTCGCACTCCTAAATTGAACAAGTCAATCAGGAAGATATAGTGTTGTTTTAAATGCATGTTTCATACACTGTTGCACCATGACATAGTTTACTGGCCCGAAATGATGATGTTGTCCGACGCACTTTCCTCTGGTGTGAACTACAATTGAGTTAGAGTGAATGTTCACTCTACGTGTATAGAATATTAAAAAAGTTGATTATTCGTAATGAATGAATTATTGCACGACGGAAACTACGAAAAATAGGATAGAATCACAAAGCTGAGCCGTACCCTCAGGTTAGGGGAGGAGTTAGTGAGGTGGATAGCTAGATTATCTGGGCTAGGTTTTCCTTTTTAATTTCTTAAGTTTGTTTTCCTTACGTTTTCCAAATTTTCATGACATGAAATATCAAGACATATGTAAGTATCAGCAATAAAAATTAATAATTTTCTAGGTGTACGAATAAATTCATGGGATGCAGAAAAAAAGTTGAGAAAAATTGGTTAACTCAAACGCAGCATGATGCTAACTGCAAGTGTAAATGTAAGTGTGTGTGTAATTGAAGAGGATGGGTCAAAGATGAGGAAGGAAGGATCGCTCGCGGACGGTGCCTCTAGAACTAAAATTCGCCTCTAGTTCTCGTCTGTGGTTGACGACGTCGTAGCTAGTATAGGAAATCCTCCACAGTCGATTGTTGATACTGTCCCGTTGCTTCTCTGGATAATCCCGATAATTGTTCTAGTTCTCACTCTGGGCATCGTGTACTCTTAATTAGAACGAAATCGATATATCCAGTAAGATTTCTGAAGGAGCCATTCTTCCTAAACCTAAACATAAAGTATTAGTCTCATTTAATCATGTTGGCACTTCTAAAATGTTATTATTGTATTAACCAAGCATACATTTTTATGCACATTGTACACATAATAAATACCCATAGTTTCTGTTTTCATATATCCTGGTAAGCTATTCATCTATTAATTTTATTGACGTGCAAGTTTGAGTTGAATTATTTAAAAAAATCACTCTTCCCTCACTCAAATGTATAGGAATAAATAACATTACAAGCGGCAGAAGTATTAAGCGATAAAATATCTACAAATCTGTAAAGTAATATTCCTGATTAATTCTACTATAAATTAAAACAAAACTTCCCTACAAGAACGATTTAGATACACTGGGTCAGTTAACCTCCTGACCAGTTACCGCGGATTTTGGCGCAGGGCATCAACTGATCCCACTGCTGTGCTTCTGACCATGAGGCCCTAGGTTCGAGTCCCGACGATGACAGAATATTTTGACTCTAGCTAGGTAGCTAGGTCGAATTCAGTCGCTGTCTGGAGGAGAATTCTAGCGGCCGGCTGCTCTCATCGGTAGATTTGCGAGGTTTCTCCGACCTGCCAGACAGTATCCTAACGAACGGGCCACAGACCGCGCGGGAAATTTTCCTCCTCTTCTTTGCCGAATCCTCACCCCTTACGTACACACACACACACACTTACATGCACTTCACTACCACCCATGCCAGGAGATCAGTCGAGTGCTTAGAGCTTATTCGGGTTGGAGCGGTGTCGCGCTATTGGGAGATTCCTGGTTGGGGAAACCCCGCTAGCTGACGATACGGCGGCACCGAACTCTATCCTATAGATTGATTCCACGCGTGACAACTATAAGTAATTAATCCTATACGTGTAGGGCATGGGATTTCCCGGGTGATAGCGGTGTCCCTCTGCCGCTGAAACATGAGATTCAACGATGGCGTACACACCGGCCTTGGGGCGACCCTCCAGGTTGGGCCCCTCCGGGTTTTTTCCCCAGGCTCCATCCCAGACGGAAGAAGCTCCGAGCTCCCAACTGGTCTTCGAACGTGTGTGAGAGTGTAGAGCTTGTGTATATAAGGGTAAAGGAGGGAACAGGAATAGGAAGGGAAGTTCCCGCGCCATCCGTGGACCATTTGTGACTGCAGTGCTCTGGTATTCACTTGATATTGATCGGTGTAGTCACGGCAGTCTACCAATCAGACTTCCAGGCAGTAGTGAAGCTAGTGACAGAAAATCCACGATGGTTGAGTCTCGAAGCTGAGCCTTCCGGTCAACGCCACTGCAGAGGCAGCAATATTGTCGGTGACAGTTTACGGAAAATTGACTGCCTCGACCCCCCCCCCCCCTAGAGGACCCAAGAGTGTCACCGCCAGGCAGAATATTAATACAATCTTCCTTGAGATCGCGTGTTATAATGAAAATATCATGTCTAACATATTTGATGTTCTTTCTGAAATGTATAATGGAATTCGGAGAATAACATCATTTCTTTGAACAGCACAAGAAGAATTAAATTTTCGTCCATCGTTTCATGGAAGAGAACTTTCGCGCGAGCGAAAAAT
>BOPP01000004.1:8639565-8650034 GCA_017312745.1 Gryllus bimaculatus | reverse complement strand
TCCGACCTCACCTCCCCCGACATCCCGCCGCCCTTGCCGTCCTCGCTGCACCCGCCGCTCCTGCCGGCCCCGCCGTCGCCATCGCCCGTCCTCTCCCCCGTCCCCCGCGATGCGGCGCCCGCACTCCCCGGTGCTTTCGTAAGCCTGCTGCGGTATTGCCCTTCGCGCGCCTTGTTTCGCCGACCGCTCCCTCTCTGTCCCACAAGGTGGATTTAGGTAAAGAGACGCTCCCTCATAATTAGGTCTGGGAGAGTTGCACGGAAAAACTGATATATCGTTAAACTCGTAAATATTCGTTATTTTGAGTAATTGAAGTCTTCAAATTACGAACGCCGTAGAGAGCTGTTTTGAGTAACAAATGTCTCGTAGAGGAAACATCCCATATCATATACGAAAAATTTCACATGTTTCGTCGCTTCAGCTACTTGCAGCAACTATTCTATATGAACTTTCGTTCTTCCGCTGTATTCTCTTTCTTTTTATATGACGTATAAGGCGAATACAATTTGGGATACATTCTTCTTAGGAATGCTGCAAAGTAATATCTCACTTTTATGTATTTGTGAATATATTTCGAAGTATTTGCGACAGTACATTCTTCTCGTTTATTTTTCTACTACACTGACGCTAGTTTCACATCTCCTCTTCACCGTGTAAATCACCGAATTACAAGAGAAAACATGGTGAACTCCTATCGGCGCATCTGCAGCAACATGCATTGATGATTTTTAACGGCAGAAAATGTGACTTGATAGGTATTCAGTGAAGGTTAAAGGCTGTTTAAAGCGATAATTGGGGCTGGGTACATCCCTTCGATATCAAAAACATGATCATCTATGACGCTTGGGTCAAAAGATCACCTGTCCCACAAAAGTTGTAGTCGGTGTCATCAGCCGGTAAGCTCATTCTTATATTATTTTGGTATTTAAGGTGCGGTGCATATGGAATTTGTACATAACAAGGAATTCTTCATGATGAATCCGTTTGGAAACCGAAAGCAGGAATTCATAGTTTGTGAACTTGTGCAATGACAACACAAGACATTCAGTATCTTGGTTTCTCTGTGCATGATCATCCTTTATGCCGTTCTGACTTGACGCCATCGGATTTTGTAATGTTCCCAAAACTTATTAAACACCTCAGAAGACGTGTCATTGATTCGGGCGATGCGGTGCAGAAAAATGTGTCACAACGAGTAAATTTTGTTTGTTTATGCCTATGTATGCGTTCGTCGTGCGAGGGTGTACGTGCACGCAAGAGCAGAACAGTAAAGTGCCCCACAGTATCTGTTCTGTGAAGGCCGCATCTCAACGCTCTCGTGCCTAGCAAGGCAACGTCGGCGGTATTGGTGGTGTTGGCGGCGTGGGCGGTGTGGGCGGGGGAGTGTAACGATGCTGACACCGAGTAAATCACTGCTATCGACGCCATCGCGGCTGATGGCGCCTTCGGCTGCGCGTTTTTGTCGCGCTCCCGGCGCACGCGCTAATATTCCGGAGAAGCAGCAACGCGACCAATCACGGCCCCTCCGCGCCATTAGCGGCCGCCCGGCGCCGTCGTTCTTGCTGACTTCCATTACGGGCCCGTATTTGCGAGGCGGCCTGCGAAGCAGCGGGGCGAGACGGGAATGGAGTGGCCCCTACCCGCCGCGGCCCGCACGCCCGTCTCACCCTCGCATACCCTTCTCACGTAACGTCCTCGCTCCTTCCCCACTTCTCTCTTCTGCCCCTCTTATGCGTTTTTCATGCTCCGCTCTTGCACTTCGCACTTCCGCTCCCGACCCGCTCCGTCCCTCCCTGCTCCGTCTTGCCCCGCCCTCTTCTGCCGCGCCTGGTCACGCTCCACTCTAGTACGCCACGCAGCCCGCACAGCACCACTCCTTTCCGCTGCCACATTGCGCTCATTTCTTTTCACACTGCTCTCGCACACTCCCGATCTTCCATTCGCCCACCCCCTCCTTTCCTATTCTGTTTCAGAATTCTTGTCTACGTCCCCCACATACTAGTCGTCCCGTTTACGTGGCGGAAAAGAAGGGGCGCAGTTGCCCTTGCACGTTTGTGCGGGAAGGCGGTGCCGCGTGCAAACGCACATTTCGAAACTGGAGATCTGCGGAGGAAGGAGGATTAAACGCGCTAGGGATGTACATCGTTGGTGATTAGGGATAAGGTACATCATCTTAATTGTAAAGATACTGTCAGGTTCAACTAAATCCTCTATCAATCAGTGAAATAAACCAAAAATATAGATTTATTTTGACAAACATATATCATATTACAAAATTATTTTGTAAAAAGAAATAAATGAAGAAAGAATATAATAAGTATACAAGAGAGGAAAACCCTCAAGAGAGGAAACCGAGCTTCCTATTCCCATTTAGAAGAATGGAGTTGCTCTCAATGTACAATTTCTGGGAACTGAGAGGACCTAATCTTTGATACACACGCTATTGGATTCCAAGAACGCTGAGTGTCGATACGACTATTACTAGTTTCAGAGGAACTAAATTGGAAATTTTCATGGTACGTGGCAACCAGTGGCAACAATTGCAAATAGCCCAAAATTTCACAAGGTCCTCCTAAAATCACTTCGCGGTTCCCTAGAAACGATCGATGGCACAATAGCACGAACTTTCTGTTATTATTTAAAGCTTTTGCAATTTTCGAAAATTCAGAGTGTTTTCCAATAAGAAATCTACGTCATTCTTTTTTTAAGTGTTCCTTGATCTATCCGGGGGAGGGGGAATTGAAAAAAATTGTGCTATTTTTGAATATTTTTTTTTATATTTCATGAATTTGAAGCAAACTCAAACTCACAAAAACTCGCTCTTTATTTCAAAAAATTGATTATGACCTCTTTTAAAGATATACTTTTTTAGAAAATTGTATTCAAGGCCAATATCTCTTTCTTCAATACTGTGGTTTTGCAGTGTTAACTTTTGGCAATTTTCGAAAGTACAGGATTTGCCGGAAATGAGACTAACACAATTTTTTTGCCGTTCTTTGATACTTACAAGAAGAAAATTTAAAGAAAACAATTGGAGCCTTTTTTGAGAAAATAATTATTTAAAACTTGCCTATTTTTTGCGCAAAAATGCGATAGCGATGGTGAAGTAAAAGTGGTGGAATAGTGGTTGGTGGCAATCAGGGGCAGAGGACACCGGAAAACCTACCGAAATCTCAGGTTCCCCACCACTAAGTCCACCTGGATTGACCGGGGATCGACACCGGGGCCAAGCGCTTGAAGGCGAGCCGTGTGCAGAGCGAGGGGGCGGTTGACGGGGGCGGCGGGAGCGGGGGCAGGGGCGGGACGCTGCGAGGGCGCCGCGGGAGGGGCGCTTGTGTGCGGTGCGCGGTCGGTGAGCGGCGCGCGCTATTTATTCATCGAGCGGTCTTTGACGCTCCTCTGCCGCGAGGTGAGCACGTGCCCGCGCCGCTGCGCAGGCGGCCACATTAGCCTCCACTCGATGGCTCCTACGTGCTTGCTTGCTAGTATGTCGGAGTGGATGCTGCAAAGGGCGAAATGCCAGGTTATTTAATTTTTAGATTTCCTTATTCTGAAAAGTCATAATTTTTAGATGCCGTGCCGTGTTTTGCTTTAACGTTAGAATAAAAGTAGTGTCTATCTTAAAAGTGAAAGAGTCACTATACATTTTATTATTTATTTGTTATTGAAACGGAATGAACCTCTATTGAACATTGTTTGCATGTTGGTGTTTAAATATTTCTAATTAAAATTTGATGCCAAGTTTTGATTGTTTTAATATCATGGCGAGGAAAGACACTATAGATTTCGAGTAGCTCTCACGAATATCTTCATTTTTCTTTAAAAATAGTTCAAACTGTATGTGATCCATTCGGAGGGGGAGTATAATTTATTCGCGTTTTCTGAATCAACACCTCTCGAATATGCATAGTAAACTATTTAACATATTTAATATTATTATGTCATTATAATTTAATTTTTATAACAGAAGAAATACAGTTTTGATATTTTTCTTCAGCAATATCAATGAACTACTGTATATATTCATAGTCACGTTTTCAGGATTCCTGAACCTTAGTAAACGCAACTACAGTAAACGTTGGGCATTTAAAATACAGTATCTTGCAATATTGGATAAATTTTTAATATTATTTCTGGTTTTGAAGCATTTCCAAATTAAAACAATGAAAAAAAATGTTTCAATTTAAAGTGAATAATATTAATAGAATTTTATTCGAATTTTGGTTACACATCAAGTAACCATTAGCTTTGCGAAAATAGCTTTGCAATCATTGAGCTACAGAAATTAGGAAATCGTAATTGAGAGGAAGATATGGAAATAGCTTGTGTACTTCGCGGGCCTTTCTGAATAAACAAAAAGATTTATTAAAAAATATTTTAATTAATTGTTTGATTTATTACAAAATTTGTTTGATTTGTTACAAAATGTCATTACAAATCTGATTTTATTTTGCAATACTGTAATAGAATATGTATGTAAAAGCTCCCAACAATTACATATCGGCGTATATTAAAGAAAATAAGTGATTTATGTAGTTTTACTTTGATTCAGAACGATTTTTGAATGAGAGGACTAAAATAATGAGTGTGTAAATTATATTACATACTCATTCAGTAGAGTAATGCATGTACTCGTCGTAGAGAAGCTAGTGAAGGATTGCCTGAGTATTTCGCCAAGGTGGAAATGTAATTTATTTTCAGTACGTTTAATGAAATAAATACTGCCAACAGGCCCAATCCCACCGTTACAATGGCAGAAATTGTAAAAGAATCCATAGACACGTTTATTCAGCCTTAGGGAAAGTGGCCGCAGGAAAGGGATTTTGGTGGCGGCAGTGCGCGCAGCGAGCTTGAACGGTCGCCGCGAGAACGGTTGTCAGTGGTGGAGAGGGGTCAGCATCCGTTGCTGGGCGACAAATAGCCAGTCGGTCGCGGGCGATATTTTTCCACAGAATAAACTCTAGTAAATAGAAGTTTGTGGCTGACATAGTAGAACTAGAAACTATATACTGTGTCTCTCACTAGCCTCAGGAACTTCCCATCAGCAGAAGTCAGTTTCCTACTTAACTCATGTATTCCTCCTCACCATAACGTACTCAGTCATCTCGTGTTGGCTAATATGCACTTCATCCGACGAAGGTCCGAAGTATGCTTCGAAGCTGCTTGTACCAATTTATTCACCTATTTTAATTTATCCAAAGATTATTAGGTTAATTCGCGAATTGGCCCGATTCGGATCCTAACCGTAACATATATGTGCATATCAACGTAGTACATATATGAGTAATTTCAGGTGGTAAAAAGCACACCAGTATTCTTCCCAATTAGATGTACAAGCGTTTCTTATATCGTTT
This sequence comes from Gryllus bimaculatus, assembly GCA_017312745.1. NCBI lineage: Eukaryota > Metazoa > Arthropoda > Insecta > Orthoptera > Gryllidae > Gryllus > Gryllus bimaculatus. Next base: position 8,644,680 of record BOPP01000004.1, on the reverse strand, counting down.
TGTTGAGAAACGGTTCCTTTTTGCAGAACAGATTTTTTGATGATTTTTCTTCTTCTATGTGCAGAAAGTTGTGTTTAGGTTAAAGCTCTAAGAATAGTTATATGTACGAAGAAACAACTACACTTTTCGGGAATAAACGGAGAAAAATGCATGAATTATCGAAATTGGGGTGCATATTACTGTAGTCCTATATCACGAATGGTCCTGCAATGCAGTCCGATTGGAAATTGTGCTTTTGAAGCCAGATTGGTAATAGTATTGTTAACATTATAATGAACATGCTACTTTATTTTTTACCTTCTCAAAAGACTCATGTGTAAATGGATCAATGCGACAATATTAAATAAAGCTGTTTGTACACGTCTGATTTTTCTGTACCATCTCGTGGCTTTTAGAATCCTGCAGGCCTTTAGAATCCGAAATTTGGGCAAGATCCGAAGTGGTGTGACGGAACAAAATATTTTTTTCGTAATAGATTCTTTTTTTAATTGTTATTGAACATTTTCCAGGACACCTTAAATATTTTGTGGAGAGAACAGATACCCGAAGTTATGAAGAAGACAATAATGGCCTTTTGAATACCAATCATTTAGTAAAAGACTAAAAATCTGCTATCTTGAGAATTGTATATATTGTAAAATAATTATATAGTCTGGTTTTACTGTTCACAAGGTCGTTAATCCTTTATTGTTCACTAGAATTCATTGACTTCTAACATGTAAAAAAACATTTATTTTATGCTACAAATGTATTTATATTAAATTCAAAAGACGTGTCTATACGCTGTCCCATACACCAACGTACAACAACGTGTACAACAACGAACAAATTGAATTAAATTTACATTCATCTCAGTTTTGCGCTTCCTTTCTATCGCTTTGATTTTGCCACAGAGAGGTACCCTCAGAATAATGTGACACTTGTGGCGTCGTTAACACGAGGGCCAGAACCGTTAGGTTGGTGAAAGTACGCTGCGGGGGAGGAAGCGGTTAAGCCTGAACATCCGGAGTTTGCGCTCTGGCGGTTGACTCATGTAGAGCCGCAGAGCCACAAAAATACCGTTGGCTGTAAACTCCGAGGATGCTGCCGGCGAGCCTCGTTTACGGAAGCAGGCAGCCAACCTGAGAACTCTTTGTGTGGGCGTAAACCAAAGGCTGGCCTGCGAGCCTCGCGCCAGCCGGCGGGCCTATCTATGGAACAGTGGTGGGGGTGTCAGCCTCAACTATTTAACGCGGCGCCATCTGCGCCCGTGTTCTCATTCAGTTTGCATCGGGAAGCTTGTACGTGTATGTACAAGGAGGGTGTAGGAGTGAGGGCGAGATGTCCGGAGAGTAAGGGCCAGACAATCTCACGTGCTGTAGGCACACGGTCGCCACGACCGGGTTAACTTTTGGCGTCAGGCCATGTGACGGTAATTGTCACGGGACAGAGGTCCGACGGCGCGCATCACGCGTGGCTTGTATTTTCTGCGGTAAAGCAGTGTTCCGAAAGGAAAAGGTTGCCGGAGTGTTTTAATATTAGCAATTCATTGTAACTTGTACATAATCTTTGAATATATTATTTTTATTTTGTTATTGAAATTTATTTCTATTTCACTACGTCACACACTACCTTCAACTCGAAATGTGACAGTCGCTCTTTGTTGGGAGAGACGGATCCGTTACCTTTGCCTTCAGAGCACCGAAAACATTCGGCGCCAGGCGATAGTGATCTATCCGCCCTATGAGCAAGCGCGGGCGAGACGGTGCTTCGACAGTCGGAATGGGGAAGGCCTGGCGCGGGTCGCGTTCGTTGTTACTTTGTCCTCGGTCGGTGCGTCGCGTAAATAAACAACGTCCGCCGAAAAAGGACGTCAGTGAGTGAAAAGGAATCGCTGAAGTCGAGTCGAGGGATGACGAATGATGAAACGAACAAAGGAAAAAGAGAGGGATAAATGAGTTATGATCGACACGCAGCCCTACTAAAGAACAACAAATGCGCCACTAAAATGGGGACGCAGGAACAAAGGCCAAAGAATGGCACCATAAAAGAATACTCCGCGTGTAAATTAACGAAGAGGAACGATGAAAAATGGCCAAAGGAAGGAAAAGTACAACTTCAACTCCAACACGTAAAAGCAATGGGATGGGAAATAGCCTCATAGTGATGCTAAAAAAGTGGCAGGAACATTGTGCGTTTGCGCCTTGCAAATGATTTAAATGAATTGCAGATGCGTGCTAGTTGGCTGGATCTTTGGACGATTTCTGTAGGAGTGATGCGATAGCGGGCATAAACTTCAGGTGCTCAAGCAAAGAGAGTTATTGGTTGAATCTGAAGTCTACAAATTCGTATCATCATAAATTTCTAAAATACGTTGAAATACACATGTTAGTTAAAGTTCTAAAATCAGTTGACACACAGCCTAGTTGTAATGTTTAGAATTAAAAAGTACTGTGACTTCAATTGGTATTGCCTTTGGAATTGTTATTGGCAATTTTAAAGCAAAAGAGTCTTAGAAACTTGCAAAAATCTAAGAACAATAAAATCCAATGGTCATTCCTACAACTTATAAACCTACAACAATGGAAAGTATAGTATCGAGAATTGATAATAGGAGACAGAAAAAGAACTCATCAATGTCTACAATATTAACGTAAGAGATAGAATGACATGGAAGATATTGCAGTAAATTGGAATGAACGGCACATAGAACATTTAAAAATGGTGTATCCTAGGCCAGGTGCAGTGTATACGGAGCTGTTAAAAAATAGTGCTAGAGCACTCTGAAATTCTCTGCCAACTGAACAATAGATGTGTGAAGGGTGTGACGCCAGAAAAGTTTACAAAAAGCTACAGTTCCAACATACAAAAAAGGCGATAGAAAACAATGTGGAAATTATAGAGGCATAACTGTGCTCTGTAGTATTCGCCGGCTATATGAAAAAATTCTCAAATTTTGCCTTGAAATGGGTTTTATAGATATGGAATAACACAGCGGCATTAGATCTGGACGCTCAAGTAATAATAATATTTTTAGTATCAGACTTGTGACCAACAAATGGCTTGCCCATAAATTCAGAAACTCATCTGGTATTAATAGATATAAGAGAACCCTTGAACACTGTTCAATTAATTAAAATCTGGATGAACCATCTGGAGAAACAATGAGTTAAGATACTTACTGAAAGCTGTTGGAAATCTATACAGCAGAAATGCAAGTCAAGTTAAAATTGGAAGAAATCTTTCCGAACCATTTTCTGTAAATAAATGCTTACGGAATAGGTTTTGCATAGCTCCTATTCAGTTTAAATTACGTTTAAACGAAGCTATAAAAACTAGAGGAGACAATGTTGCAATCTGGGTATAAACATTAACGATTCCATGATCTGTTCCCTTAATTATGCAGACGGCTAATTCATCTTTGCTGAGAAGGAAGATGTTGTTTTGCATATGTTGCGATAACTTCATGAAGAGTACTTAAATTGGAGGCTTGAAATAAATATTAATAAAACAGAATATCTGGTTGTAGGAGGAGCGCTGTGTGTACATAATGTTTCATAATTGAAATCCTGCCAGAAGGGTAGCTATCTAGGTACTCAAATAGCAGCAAATGGTGAGAGTACACAAGATATTCAGAGTAGAATATCAAAAAGGAAAGTAGCTATAAGACAATTGAATCCCTTAATACGGAATCAAAGTCTGAGAAGAATTTTTAGAGAATGGTATATTAGACTATCGTAGAAAGTATTACCACATATGGGCCTAAAGGTTGGTAAATATCGAAAGGTAATGTGAAAAATGTAAAGAAATGGAAATGTACTGTTTATTAGCAAATAAGCTGTGAATTGGCATTGTTGGGCAAAGCAAGAAACGAAGAAATTAGAAGAAAAGTATAAGTGAGTTTCAACATTATTGATACCATTGAAATTAAAGTGCTCAAATGGTATAGCCCCTTGGACAGACTGGGTGAAGAACGATGGCCTCTAAAGCTTTGAAATTGGAAACCAACGTCACACATAAGACGAGGAAGGCCCAGAAGTACATGGAAGAAGTGGAGAAGGCAATGGCTGAAAGAGGATTAACTGCAAGAGTGTGCAGTGACAGACTTAACTAGAAATTGGGATGCGAGAGACGTCTAATGATGTAAAATACTCGCAGTACAACTATATCTTTAATTGCCAGATGCCACTTATTGTATTTATTGCTCAATCCTACCATTCAAGCGCATTTGACCAGATCGGTCGTTTCTTAACGACAAATACTGTAGACGACGTGACACCTCCACAAGTACTGAAAACACCTGAAGAATACTCATCGCTCCAGTAACATGTAACACATTAACCACACGCTTTTTCACTTTCAGTGGTAAAGCTGATTTTTTAAAGAATTCTTACATTGAATTTCAAAGGGGTCCAACAACTACCAGATATTACTTACCTTAACTGACCATGGTCTGATGTCCATCGAATTTCTTCCGGTATTTCTTGGAGAACTTACATTCTTCGTCTTGCATACTTCTTTCAGCAATCTTCCCTTACTGTCTCTCATCAACCTTCCACATGGCACTGCCCATGTCCACTGCCCTCCACTTGCCGTCCTCGGTTCCCATCGCCCGTCGCCTGTCCCCCGTCCCCGTTGCCGCCCTCTGAGCGCGCACAGGGGCGCGGGGCCGTCTTCGCGCGGTCGCAAATAGCTGCGGACCAGCTGACGCGACGCTAAAACGCGGCCCATACATCAGCGCGAGCTGACGTCAGCTCCGCGTCGCCGCCGCTACTAATGCATCGATCCTCCCTTGTATACGCCTTACCCGGCCGCCCTTTGCCCGCCTAACTATTGGTCCTCCCTGCGACCGTCCTATAACTCCCTGCTCTTGCGGCCTTTTATTTTTTCTTAATCTTTTCCCCCGGATCCCTTCCTCCAGGCCGCAACTCCCTCTTGCTCGTTCCTCGATCCGTCTTCTTCCGCCGCCGTCTCTCTCGCCGTCCCGAGCTCAGCATCCTTTATCAACCGGCGCGGGGGCGGTGCCGGGGAGGGGAAATTCTATCAGTGGCGCCGTTGTGTTTAATAAAGTATCCGTGACTAGTGACAGACGAGACAAACTGTGGCATCTGAGAAGACAGATGGCCGTCCGCCCTA
>BOPP01000004.1:8628862-8639486 GCA_017312745.1 Gryllus bimaculatus | reverse complement strand
TCCGCCCCGCCCCGCCCCATCCCTGCCGCGGCCGGTCTCACGCCCTCTCCATGCTGCTTCCCTGCAGACTCTCTGGCAGTAGGATCGGTGGCTGGCGCCGGAGTGAGAGCCGCGACTAGCAGGAGGGGTCTCGGGTCTGTCCAGCGGCAGGAAAGAAGATGAGAGGAATTTGTAACTAGTGAAAAGAACAAATGATGCAAAGAAACAAATGGAATGCTGGCGATATGGTGGGTTTTTATACCTTGGAGAATTAGAATGAGGATAAGTTACTTTAAAAATTGAGGAATATTAATTGCAGCTGAAATTGGTCAAAACGCATAAGAGCACTCCATACGAAGAAAAGTCATTGCAGATAATAAGCGTGACGCTTTCAAAATATGTGCAAGGAAGAGGTAAACCGTCGTCGGTAAACATTCGTATTGTCAAAATATCTAATGGCATTAGCCAACAAACCAGTCATGAGGTTACGTCATAATTCAGAAAGTTTTTTTTCTTAGGAGCGTGTGTTAGACCACCAATGGTAATATTAAGACAGATGTTTGTAAAGTCCCATTACTAGTTTGTTATTGAGCTTCATTCGTGGTGCAACTGTACACTATTAATTTTTTTCTTTCTTGAGAGTGAAGAGAGCATACTTTGGTAAGTTGTGATGATATGATACTGAAAATTAGAATAAATTAAGTGAAACAAATTATCATACTAGACTTTAATATGATGAGTGGATGAAAATAAGCTCAAAAGATAATGCTTTTTGGTGCACTCGGCTACTGACCACCACCACTCTTTTGCAACATATGATTGCCAACAAGAGCGAAACCAGCTCTTTTCCGCAACTGGCGATGTTGCCACGGCCCTACACTAGGAAAGAAGCTCTTCTCTCTGAAATGTTGTACGTGTTAAATGAATGCAACTATGACTTTGCACGACACTTGTTATTCACAAATGTGCCAATGTCTACTTAAAGAGAAGCAAAGTATTCAACTTGATATGTACTGTGATTCACGACTTTAAGTCTGTGAAAAACGCACAAATATGTAGACATTCATGAATGTGACATCATGTCTAAACACACGAGGAATGAAAGAATTCGAAGGGAGTAAAACAGAAGAGTAAGAATGTCGTGCAGTCCACTCTGAATTCGAGGAATAACATTTCCATAACAGATAGTTTGGCGGGCTCTGAAGCCGAGTATAGCAGCAGTGTATGGATAAATTCGAATCATAGACTGAAAAAAATGGAAACCTATTTACAATGCATCATGTCACTCACACGCAAGCTGATGTACTTGTAAATGTAGCATTTATGAAAACTAATAGACTTTTGTGTCACGCGAAGAAGGGAGGGAACAAATTGAATCCTCTTGGCATAGTACAAAATTCGAAATGGGAATGTATGTATGTAGTCGGTAATCAAGATGACCCACTTCTGATGCTGGTCATTAAATCTGACGGACGGAAAGGGCAAAGAGGCATTGTAAGTGTAGCAAGGAACAATGAGAAGAAAATCATGCAAGACATGCAGATGAACATAAACACTGAACTGCTAATGCTACTTGACATGAAATGTTAGTCGCAAAAATGTTGAAGAGTTCATGGAGAGTCAAACCACTCCATCGACATTATCGAGAGAAAAATGCAAAATACACAGATCAACAAAGATCAGTAATTAATATATCTTAAAAGGGAAGTTTTGCTTAAAGTTGAGGCAATTAAAAAAAATATTTTCTCAAAACCGGCACGAAATTCTTTTATTCCATTTTTTCTCGTACAGAAAATAATAAGCGAATAAAAATGGCGCAGGTCCATTTTCGTTGAATACTCCTCAATTTTCGAAAATTGCATTCTCAATTGCAAATAGTGCAAGAAAGTATGTGTTGTTGTAACATAACGAGTTTTCTTAGTTATTAACCGATATAATCATGGAATTCGTGGAAATGAGAACAGCGGGAGGAGAGGAGTGAATGAGTGGAAAATAAAGCACAGCGGAAGGAATAAGCTGAGCTGTGAATAAGGAATCTCTCAAACCGCTCTGTGCACTGCGCACGAAACGCCGGTAACGTCCTAAACATCCGATCCCAGGGGCGGACGGACGAACGGGGCCGCATTGAGCGGCAGATGACGGCCGAGACGGCGGTCGTAGCGCGATTTACGGTGCCTATTGTGTTGCTGCTATTGCTCTCCTTGCTGATGGCAATCCACGACGCTTTTAGCGGCCCCGCTCTGTGAGGTACCGTTCTGAAGCTTGTGTCTCATGGGAAGCCGCCTTGGCGCGCCGCGCCAGCTGCCAACTTCCGGAGCATCATCTTTCCCGTGAGACTGACTCCTTCCGCACGACGACTATCTTCGAACGTCCGTACTTCTCATTGTAATGGAATTTTGCTTCTAGGCAGGTAACAATGCTGGTTACTATTATGTATTAAGGTTTGTCATTTGTTTTATTTTGATTGCTTTTTAGCGACCCCATGGCAAACTAACTAGCGTACAATCTAATTACAGATATGTAACATTTCCTTCAAATGATATATCTCTCATTTCGGGTCAGCACTTAAAGATAAATACTATCATTTTCAGTTCATTTACTTTTAACCCGTTATATTTGATATGGTAATTAATGAATTTACGTTTATGTAAATGTGTATTTCCGTTGCCTGAGTTATGGACACCAGCATACAAAACTCACATTGCATAACGTTCTGATAGAACACAATCGGGAGGACCTAGGTTCGAGTCCCGACGTAGGCAGGATTTTCGACAATTGCATGTTAGCAAGGTCGAGTTCAGTCGCTGTCTGCAGGAAAATTCTAGCGGTCGGCTGCTGTGATCAGTAGTTTGCCGTGGTTTCTCCGATCAACACCAGTAGAATGCCGGAACTGTACCCTAACGGGCCACGGACCGCGCGTGATTTCACCTCCCTCTTCCTCGTCCTCTCCTCACCCCTTACACACACACACACACACACACACACGCACGCATTACATTACCACACATGCCGGGAGACCCGTCAGGAGCTAAGAGTCTGTCCTGGCTGGGGGTGCCCCGCTGGTGGGAGATATCTGGTTTGAGAAAATCCCGTTAGCCAACGATAGGTCGGCGGGGGAAACATCACCGCCATCTCTGGAGAAAAAAACATGCTCTACACTTACGGCACAAATAACCCTGGTAGTTGACGTGCTCGGAATCACTAAACAATCAATCAATCTTAATTGTATAAGGCAGTGTATGTGTTGTAATGCATTTTGTCATGAGATTTGAAGTTTCCTGCAAAGACGTTCAATGTAACAAATATTAATGGACATGTAAATGAAAAACGCACGAGACGTAGATCTTTAGGGAATGAATGCGGTAATTGAGAAATAGATTTTTTACGATGTTCTTGAAATCATTCTTTACAACTTATTTTCGCTTTATATCACAGTTTCTCACTGAATTACGCTTCTCAGATTTTGTGTTTAGATCCTTTCTTCTTCTTCTTTTGTTGAGTTTTTTAAGACAGTTCAATCTCATTAGGCGATAGTGTAGCCACTTGAAACATGCATGCCAATCAATGTTTAGTATCTTGTATACATAGTGCATATGAAATAGAGAAAGTAATACTGTAAAAAATCGATGTCGTAATTTTGACAGAAATACAGGTTTTTGGTGTCTGATTTTTAACTCGCATTTGTCTAATGCTGAATGTGTTTATTTTCAAAACAACTACCCGGCCGCCTGTTTGCGAATAATATTGACATTTCAGCGGTGCACAGAATTTTCGAAAAAATGAATTTTCCTAATAGATCTGGACACTCTCACGCTCCAGCGGATTTGAAACTGATTTTTTTAATTTTTGACAGTACTTTACATGCAGTCCCCTTTTAATGACATTTTAAAAATTATCTCAATAATGGCTCCAAACTATTTTCATTTTACATATCAACTACAAAAAAGACGACGAATTATGTGCTCTGTCGTGGCACCACTAGTTTTATTTGTTATTTTTTCACATTAGGGAACACCAGCTTTCTGTGATTAATACAATGTGCAACAATATCCCATAAAGTAATTTTCTAATCGCTTATTGTATCAATATTTTTTTTAAAAAAATGTACTGCAGATGTAATAAATGCCAGTAAAGTCCGGATTGCACTGTTCGTGCTCTGAAAAAATGGGAGAAAGAACAGTTCATTAAAACTAATTACCAAAAATAATTGTCTCCGTAGTTAATGGGATAAATCCTTCACATTTCTCTAACGTTTCAATTTATAGATGTACTTTTTACATTATTATTGGAACGATGTTACCTTAATAAGCGTGCGGTCATTTAATGTGGATCATTATTGTGGTCGTCTTTTCCTTCCGTGCGTACCTTCTATTTAAGACGTCACAAAAAATAATATTTCAATTAAGGTGGAAAATTGCGAATCAACCGCCAAAAAGTAAAGAAGATACTTTGTCAATTATCAATAATTTGAGAAGTCTTTCATTGTACTTCGAAACTATATAAATGCAATCTACTCAATTTCGTTTCGAAGAGCACGTTCTTTTGTTAGCAAATTAACATCTCCATTATTTCAGAATGATCATAACTGTTGTAATAAGGAGGGTGAGTTTTTAATTGCTCCCGAAAAGTTTTAGGAAGAGAGAAAAATGTTCTTTCGTGGACTTTTGTTTTATGGCGCAGTTTTCGTTACTTTTCTTAATATGAACTCCCAGAATATTGTTCTAAAAGCGAGCTCCGCTACTTGTGCTCTTTTATGACCGCGTGTATTCTTGTTTTCTAGCCGCAGAGGACAGTTTTCAGCCCTAATAAAAGCCTCGATGCTTGGAAGTTTATTATATAGACATAAACATTGTGGATTTACTAAACGAAAACTCAAAAATACGAGAAAAACGCACGAGAAATATTTAAGAATTCTCTTAAGGTTTGTTTTACTGAACGGTAACTTCAATTATAACTTTTGACTTCTTCTTTTCAACACAGCTATTGTCGTTATATACACAGATGTACACGTTTAGGTAATTGCCAGTATCTGGTGTTTTTGCAATATTTTGATTATAACTTTCTCGAATACTACTTACATAATATACACTGCTAGAAATTTCTGCATTACTTGTAATGTAAAAGGACAGGAAAGTAATTATCATGTAGGCACATTAAATTTAATGTACACTTACAGTAACTTTAAAGTATGGGTACATTAAATTTAGTGAACGTGAACTTCGAATTTAATGTACATATGTAGATAAAATGTAATGTACACACTTACAATAAATTTAATGTACGTGCGAACATTGTAAGTGTACCTTAAATTTACTGTACGTGTACATAAAATGTACTCTATGTGAACATGAAATTTACAGTATATGTACATTACAATTTACTATACGTGTACATTAAATTTAATGTACGTTCATGATAATTACTATCATATACTTTTACATTAAAAGTAATGCAGTCATTTCTGACTGTGCTTTTTACTTCTCCTTCGAGAGAAAATTCTTCTACTCCTAACACGACATGGGTTTTTGTTTGCTAGTATCAATAGAACTATTATATAGCTCTTGGTGCTTGGTTATTTACTAGTATACTAAATATTATTGAATTAATTTTACCAAGAATTTATTTATATTATTTATTTATTGAATATGGAATAATTAATACTTATTTTACTTTTTTTATATATAGAAATATATTCTTCAAAAATACAAAACTATCGGCACTTGGGAAATAATAAATTCAAAAGTATTAAAATGTAGACTTCGTTGTATTTTGTCCATTTTTAGCCAATCTAAAAACTACAGAATCAATGCTTTGCTGCAGAATGCTTTTTTCCACCTTCTTTTTCCAGCCTTTTATCTCTTTCAGTTGGATTTATTTCAATAACTTCCCTGAAAGTAATAATTTTATTATTAATAAATTATTCAGCATTACCTTTTTACACAGTTAAAAAAATAACGATAAAAATAATTGACAGCAGCAATTGATTTGCTTGTACGTAGGAACTGAGTAGGAGAAAGATACACAATAAAAGAACGAAATGAGAAAGAAAATCGATTTAATGTGAAACAAACTATTAGTAATATTATTACCTTTCTTTGGTCATTCTAGAAATTACTAAATCAGAAAAAATTAGGTTTGTAGGAATATAATCCCTTCTCTACTTAATACTACCCATTTTGACATTGTTTTCTGTATTGCAATTTTACTGATACTTTAATCTGAGACCGATTGCCTATTTATAAAAACAATTCTTAAGAATGTAATGTAACAATTTTATCTCAAATGTTCTATCCATTGTAAGACGTTATTTAATGAAACATTATTTTTAATGTAGTGCCTATTAGTAATAAAACTCCAACGTACCTTCGTATGAATCCGAGGGTTGTTTCTAATTTTGCAGAGTAGGTATATCCAAAAACGTAATAGCTATGTCACACCTTCAATAACGTCTTTACAAAATAGTAGAACTTTTTGTTCCAGGATTACAGTTATTTACTTTTGGACCTACTGTCACCCTCATTTCTTGAGCTTCAGTTCATTGTCTTAATTTGTTTGGTACATTCTTATATTTAGACAGTCACTTGCAATCTGCAGTACATATCCGTCAATTGGTAGAGATTAAAAAATTTAACATTTCATAAAAATAATATTAAATAATGTTAATAATGAAAATAATATTAAATAAATAATACTAGGTAAGATTAATCAGACTTTACTTTGACAAATCCAATACGCCTTAATCGCTTCAGCTTCTCTCGATGTTAACCGCCAACCGCTCTAGAAAACTACTGTGATGAGAACAGGAAGGAAGAATAACATTCATAAGTTTCACACGCTTTCATATCAGAATGTTATGACGTTTCTTTGATTTTGCACTTTGCATTTTGTAGAAATGTCTACGATTACTCTAACATAAGAACACGACTACAAGAGCTTTAGAATACGAATGAATCCCCAACACAGGCATGAATTTGGCTGGCTGGAAAATTCGTCAACCTGTGTCTTACCTGCAAGGGACAAGAAGTGTTCAGAATTTCCTAAGCTGCTCCCAAAATAAAGACAGACGAGACTGTGCCTCAGGCAAACCTTGCAAAAACGCAGCCTAACTGGGAATAGGGAATGTTCAATACAATATTAAAGTAAATAATTTTGTGGAAAAATGATGAATGTACAGAATTAAATATAAAGCTCAAATAAAAAATATTTTAAATTTATGTTAGTGAAAATAGTGAAATAAAATATTTCTAAGTTTTTAAACAGTAACTATGTTCCATAATTATTCATCAAAACTGCGTGAATTTTAATTTAAACATTAAATTTAATGTACAAACACATTAATCTCGTTTTAATGTACAAGGTATATTACGTTTCATGTACAGTCGTACCTTGCTTTTAATTTAAGCATTAAATTTATATAACATAAACATATACATTTATAGCCTTTTAATGTACAAAGTACACTAAAATTAATGTACAGTCGTGCATTAATCCACATTAAATTTAATGTAATGTCTGACAGTGGAGAGAAAGTATTGTAATGTTGTGGCAAAAACTGAGATTTTTCGACAAAAACAAGTGTAGGTCCCTTATAGCGAAGATATGGATAATTATTTTTCCTGTGTGTATTAAATTATTTTCTCTAACACGTTGTGTACTCAGAACTCATGTTTTGTGGGTTCTTGATACCGAAAAAGTAGCTGACGGCAAACTGTTTGTTCGTCCGTCTGTGTGCGATGCTAGAGCCTCAACGCCGCCAGCATGAATTGCTCACGACTCAGAGGCAAATGCAACATGCGTAACATCATTACATGAAACGTAACACTTGTTCATCGGCAAAGTGTTATTATTTCCGTCCAATACACATGCCGTAGAAGTTTGCAACATTTATTCCGAGACTTTGTCCATAACAGGTACACTAGGACGACCGCATAGATCGCCACACGACATTGTTGTCTATTCAGTTCCGTTAATTTCTAAACTGGGCTACAGCGTGGGATGGGCCGTGTGCGGCGTACCGCCTTCTCCCCTTCATCTCCACGTGCCCCATGTGCCCCGCCACCATGAGTTATCTAAGAATCAGGGGCAAATGCAAAATGTCTAACATACTTAAATAAAACTTCCCACATGTTCACAGGCAAGGCATTCTGTATTAGTTACCATAGGATGAACGGCGAGATCACCATACGATATTGTTTTCAATTCAGTTCCGTTCAGTTCGAAACCCTGGGCCAGAGCGTGTGCGGCGTGGACCCTCCTCCCCGGCGTCTTCTCGTGCCCCATGTGCGGTGCCATCGGGGTTCGCGGGAGGGGGGGGCGAGATGCGCGCGTCAGCATCCATCGCCGCGGCGCGGGTGACAGCGCTCGGCGCGTGGAGCGCGTGCGGAAGCAAGCGGGTTCTCTCCGCGCATCCGCCTCCACCATCCATCATTGTCCCCGCAGAGGTGCGCGCCGAGTAAAAAATGAAATACACCAAAAGAAAAATGAATGGCGAAGTAGTGGAAAAATACTTCGGGAATTACTGGTCGGTAACTGATAGTGTCGTGCGGACGGAGAGGGACGAGAGCGGCCGCGCGGCGGAACGTGCCGAAGCTGTCAGAAGCGACGACGGCGCTCGTCCCTTCGAGCCTCCGAGTCGCATCCTCCACCTCCACGTCTTCGCGATGAATGCTTGCGACGAATATTCTCCTCGTGAGACGTGCGACCCCATCAGATTCACCGGCCTTTTCCGCGAGGTGCAGACGCTCTCGCTTCGGAACGTTGACGAATTTTATCAAAATACATCGATAGTTCGATACATCCTTCAAAGCTTTTTCATGTCAATGTTAAACATCGGCAAAAGATTGGTGTTTTAAGTACTATACAACATATCTATTTTCCATTCCTGTTTCTATTTTTAATTAGAGAACCTAAATAATACACGGCATATTTTATTCTTTAGTCAGTATAAGTAATATGTTACTAATAATGTTTATCGAATGAACGAAATAAGAAATGAAGGGCATCGTGTTTTACTATTCCATTCACTTTCATTAATGAATTATGAAAGTAAAACTCCATATATCTTATATTCATAATAGAGGTATATACTGCCTTTAAGCACTCTTATCTTAATTTTGATCTATATTCAATAAAAACAGGGTTCAGAATACAGCTTAACGATATTACAACGTACAATGGTCATCGAAAAACAAAACAATTTTTTTAAATCTATGTTTTTTCGAAAAATATGTCGATATGAAAAAGTATCTAAAACAAGACATGGATGTGAATATATGGATGTTTGTGGTGGAAAATATCGATGTTTTAAATCCATCGAAATTATTTTCCATTCCTAGTTGCGCCTCTTTTGTCTCAGTTTGACATATTTTAGGGGCTTTTTGGTTTCTTCTATTATTTTTCCTTGCGATTTATTTCATTGGCTCTCATATTCCATTAACATTAAAATTATTCCATATGTTTAAATGTAAATACTTGTTAATTTTTATTCTAAATCAATTAATATTGCTACATTCTTTAGTATTTAATTTTTAAATGGCCCCTTGATATGCCGTAAACCCTGGTAGTACAAGAACGTTAATTGTTAATAATCGCTTTCTAGAAAGCTCTTCTTTCCTTTCAAAGTGAATTATTTGACAGTCCGTTTCAAAGAATCGTCTGCCTTTGCTTTCTCGGAAGTGGCTGTTACCTGCAATATTCACATCAACCTTTTCTCCCTGTAGCTGAATTTATGTTTTATCTTTTTCACTCTTTTCGTCTCGTCGTTGCTTACGTCTTTTCTTTTGAACTTCATCCTTTCCTCTGGTGATCAAACAGAAAGGTCGTAATCGCCGCGTCATTTCGATGTCTGTTAACTGTACAAACTACTTGAAACGATTGGGATGGGGTTATATTTTCAATCCAGGAGCAGAGAAGAATACACCTTGCTCTAATCGATGTGTTCGATGCTATTCTCTTATCGTATGATAATAATAACTTAAGATAAATCTTTATTTGTTCGTTTCATTTTATCAAATATGTCCTCTTTCTTAGTCTTAGATATCTTCTATATCAATACTGTGTTTTCAATATTCATTCTTACAACGCGATACGTTTATTGCCTCTTTCACGACACTTCGTCACATATTTCATTTCATTAAATAATACTCCATGTTTCTCACAGTATGACTCTTGCTCATTCCACTCCAACATGAAGCCAAATCTTCGTTTCTTAACGCTCGTATGTAGTACATTTCTCATGTGTCCCTTTGAAAACGAAAAGATTACAGAAATAATGTAGAAGTAAAAATAAAATAAATTGAGAGAATTAGAAGAAAGAGATAATGACAAAGAAAATTAAATGAAATTCTAATGCTAATGTGCTAGATGCTAATGTGAAAGATTCGGAGCACACACGTCGATGGTTTATGATCCACGCGGTTCTCGTGTGCTCCATATTGTTTGGAGGGCGACCACGCTCTGTGAGCGTGCGCCGTCAGCGTGTTGACGCCTAGATGAAACTGTACTGTGTTGCATAATTAATTGATTTATGATTTTAATTATTGCGCGGTGGCGGCGCCGGCGCCGGCAGCGTGGCGCGACGTGGTGTGGGAACGGGCGCGGAGGCGGGTGTCGGGCGGACCGGCCGAACTGCGGCGAGGGCGGCGCG
>BOPP01000004.1:8610642-8628422 GCA_017312745.1 Gryllus bimaculatus | reverse complement strand
CTTAGGTAGGGCGGGGCGAGACTGCGCGGGGCGACCGGCAGAGGCGCGGGGAGTAGGGGCGGCGTGGGAGCGCGCGGCACGGCGTGAAGTGGGAAACGCGGGTCGCAACGCATTGGGCAGATCGGAACCCTGCGCGACGAACTCCGGGCCCCACGCGTGCCCGATGGATTGGTCGCAGTGCGCCCTTTGTGTCTGCTGGTGAAGGCCTCTGCTTTCCGCCTTTCAAATTTCGATCCGCCAGATTGGTTGAAATTGTGTGATGTGATTTTGTAATTACGAATGAAATGGTTACGAATGGGGTGGCTTAGCACAAACGCCAGCAACTTACTGCACGCGTGCAGGCCTTCCCCCTGCGGAACGAGTGTCGTTTACGCACTAAGGGAATTGAGTTGTTGAAAATTGAATTTAATTTTCATTAAAGACATATCTTATGTTTGATTTGTTTAATTGTATTGGTTTTTCAAATAGTTTTTTTTATAATAAACCTAATTTTAGAATAAATGTTCAAATTGTTTCGTTCTAAATTTACTTTGTATTATGTTTTTTTTATATTCACTCTTTATTATTACAGTATTCAATAATGTGCAAATAACATTATAGTTATTAAATTTTTGGGATTATTTATTCACAGTGAGATCTATCCCGATATAATGGATATTGTGGTACATATAAATATCGAGGTTGGCAGTATCATCGCTACATTACTTCTCCGCTCACTGATTTCTAGAAAAATCGAGGATTCGAAATGCCGAGGTAAATTTCAGAGTGACAAAGAATGAGTCAGAATTTACAAAAAAAACAACAAACGATTTCGATAATATTTCTCCCTTAACATTATTATTGATAATACTAACTACCAAAACCACAAATATATCAAGAACAAATACAAATTAGCATTACATTGTAAAATGATATACTCACGTATCACACTCACATGTTTGGAATTTTCATTTCCAACGTCGTTATTTATTTGACTTATACATGAACAAACAATTGGACTATTAATGTATTTCCCGAGATAACTTTTCAAAATAATCGTTGTTGGTCTGCAATCTTGAATGAGACCTCGCGCCGACGGATTTTACAGCCGTAGAGAAATAATGTCGAGGTAGAGAAATTTCGAAATAATATGATCACCTGCGAAGAAGGAATTCATAAACATCTTGTTGTTGTCGCAAACGCAACTTTGTGTTAGTTGGATGTTTTGAATTTACATTTCACGGGTGATGTAATCTGCTCATCTTCGGCGCTTCTCCCACTGCGTAGATCGCTTCATCCAGGCATTACAATTAACTCAAATTTATGTTCGGATGACTGAGGCAACGGCGGCCAATGCTAATAGCGGCTCCCTGGCAGAGTAGAAAGGAGAGCTAGAGGAAAGAAATTGTCAATGAAAACCGGGTAGGCCTTTACTATTATTATTATTATTATTATTATTATTATTATTACTATTACTATTACTATTACTATCATTGTTGTTGTTATTGTCTACCTGCACCCGTCTCGCACTCGACTATTGCTGTTCAGGTTTAACTAATTCTTGTCGATTAACTAATTAAAATAGTAAATAAATAAAAAAAACGTTTCGTTGCATTATGTTTGTTGAATTGCTCACGTAGCCTTGCTGTATGTAATTCACTGCACAAACAATGGTCGTTTTTCAGTCACTGTTCCATTCATACGACTGTTGATGCATCTCCAGAGAAGTTTCTACATCAGTCTTGCTTGTTATTATTCGCCACCATTTACAGTGTGGCCAATGTCGTTGCTAATATTTAATTTGTTTTCATGCACGGTGAAACGATATTATTACTGAAAGAATGGCACAATGATGGCGAAAAAAATGAATTTTAGTCTATTGATCTTCCACCAGTTATAATAAGACAACGTAATTTAAATATTACCAATCTTTTTGTTGTAGTGTGGTGATTTTTTATTGTTGGTTGTAGTTTATTCGCACCTTGTGAAGCAAAATGATAATAGAATTTTATGTTTCAGATTGTCTGGAGTTATTCTTGGCCAGCGAATGTTAACTTTGTAAGTACAATTTTTTTATAGCATAAAATCCACATTATCTTCTTTCATGCTTGAAAATCAAGCCCTTGTAGATTTTTGACCCTTGAGATTTTATCTTTCTTCTCGGCGTATATTCTTCGACATATTTTAATGAATATAAATGAATATAAAGAATATTAAACATCATTGAGTTAACAATTATTGTGAAATGGATATATTGTGCTAAGTGTTTATTCTGTTGTTGCATCAGTTATAAATTACTTGTATGTTTCTGTAAATATGTTGAACGAGAGTGACAAGTGCTATTTATCCGAAGTTTACGACTCAGCTTAAAAGTTAACGAAACTATCTAATTGCAAAGTATCCGTTTATTTGTCAGTCGTTGTGTTCCGAATGCGTAAACGCTAAATTAACTCGGGATAAGGCCGCCCGACGTCGGCAGTCATCTGCTCCCGCTTTATGACCCCGCTTCGTTTCTCTCTTCCTTTCTCTCGCCGTCTTTTCAGTTTTTCCCTTTCTGGCGCTTCGGAAGGACGGCTGGCAAGCCATCACCAGACGCGTCCTTTTCGCCTTTCCTTTGTTTTTAAGCGTCGCTAATTAAATCGCTCTTGAAGTAATTCTTGAAGTTGGCGATATTTTGAGCAGTGAATTTGCACGACTGGACGGAACCAGTGCCAGACAGCCGCCATTGTGTTCTCATTAGCATGCATTTTAGGCGGTGCGTCACAAAGGGGGCGTGTGCTTGTTATTTACAACCTTTGCTGGAATTAAACTAATTACCTACCTCTTTTGTATTATCGGAATACACATTCCGTTTGTATCGTGACGCTTACACCGCGATTATTCGTTCATTTATCCTTTTGAAGTTCCAGAGTCGGTTCTCAGATCCTACACACTTTGGTGTTGGATTTGCCAGCGTTCCAATTCAGAAGATTGTCGCGTTTGTTGAGGCGCTCAGGGAAATCCCTTCCCTTTCAAAGTAACTTTTGAGTTTTTGATATTGAAAGTTGTAAATGTTTCCGCTCCCGGATATTCACTGCCTAAAGTAGTGAGAAAATTATATTAAAACTCCATTGGCCTTTCTATGCCATGCTTTAAACAAATGTTTATTCTTATTTATATGGTTCTCTTTATTGGTATTTATTCTCAATATTAGTGTACTTATAATGTGAAAAATAATAGTGGATTGTAATACACGTAGAAATCATTAGTCATTTTGCCCAGCTCTACGGTTTACTACTGGGAAAGGTGACTCAGGGCATCAACTGATGTCACTGCAGTGTCTCTAACGTAGGTCCTAGGATTTAGTCCAGACAGTGGTAGGATTTTCGACACTAACTCGTCAGCTAGGACGAATTCAGTCGCTGTTACACCAGGCCGGCTGCTCTGATCGGTAGTTTTCTGTTGTTCCTCCAGTCAACACTAGGCGAATATTGAAAAGGTACCATAACAAACGGGCCACGGGCCGCGATCTTTTTTTTTCTCTTCCTTTATCTTATCCTCACCCCTTACACACACACACACACACACACACACACGCGCACTAACAAGCTCTACACTACCGCAAATGCCGGGAGACCGGTCGGGAGCTTACAGCTTGTCCCAGCTATGGCGGCGCTTTGCTGGTGGGAGATACCTGGTTGTGGAAAACCCCGCTAGCTGACTGTATGTCAGCGCCGGATCTCGCTAACCAAGAAAGGAAAGACCAGCGCCAGCTTTAGGGGGAAAACATACACTACAATTACGGGACTATATACCTTTTCCGTTTATATGCCCGAAATCACTTACACCAATCAATCACGATTTAGTCAGTGACTGTCCAGAGAGGGAAATTCTGTATCCGTAGGCGTTTTCGTTAGTCCAAACGTGATCACATTTAAAAGGAATGAATTGTAATTAATTCATACAGTCGGTCAATGTGATTTTCTACGTTGTTACTGATGCGTTTTACGAATCTTTTGTTGCCTCTGTGATTTTCGACTTTCGTTACAGAATGAACATATATTGGACGTAATAAAAAAGTTAATTTTGTTTTCGACATCGCAATTCATGCCTTAAAATTTATTGAAACAAATGAAAGAAATAACATTTTGAATGCAGCTTCATTGGCAGCAGTGTTTTGTGGATATGCAAATATCGCTGATAAATTGTATGTGTTGATACTATAGAGCTTAAATGGCTGTACTGAGTGCATACTATTTTCTTACTGCGTAAATATAACAATAGTAAGCGTTCGACTAGTGTTTTTTGTAACACCGAAGATTAATTTCTTGAAGGGTGCAAGATTTTTATCGAGTTCATAGTTAATCGGATGGGAGACATCAGGGTCAGCCACCACTTGGGCGCCTTGGTGAGGAATTCGTTTTTGCAAACAGCGCGAACGTACTCTTATCATTGCATCAAACAAAAAATTATTACAATACCCAAAATGAAAATATTAAATAGTTCCCCTGAAATAGATCAATCTGTTACTTTTCTAACTGACCTCATCAACGCAACTATCTAAAGTTCTCAATTGACTTCCATTCCGAACACAATCCACAAACTCCACAATAAATTATCTACAGGCATCTTAAAAGCTATATCTGAGAAACAAAACCAAAAGGCTCTGATCTCGTTTAAGTACACGTGAACTAAAGAGAGAACGCAACTTAATCTCTAGTGTTGTCAGAATACTTATCAAAAGCCCTAACAACGAACTCTTACTAGGCCAAGACCCACCTCGGGTTGTAGCGGCAACATAAGATAACAACAAACAATATATCCACTAACATACATCCACTTAACATACAACACTTATGCATTATGGGAATTCATAAAAAAATTCTAAAGAGAAAAACACTGTCTTTCCATTGAATACAACCTCACGTAAAACTGTATAATCTATTCAGAAGGTAGAGGCGCTGGCCAATCACTGAACGTACATTCACTGACAACACGAGTGTACATCCGCAACATAGCAATATACTACCCGCTACCAAATTAAACTTCTTCGGTCCGTATCAGAGAATAAATTACTCATATTCCGCGAAAATTTCGATTATCAAAAAGTTTTCTAATAAAAAAAGGTTACGACAACATCAACAATACTGGAATAAAAGACTACTATCATTGGCAATAACGTACTAAAACAACATGTTTAATTCGCGTCTCAGGACATTATTTCCCACGTAAATGAAAACACACAACCATAGCAAAGCCCAATAAAATCCCAACTAACCCTGATAATTACCGCCCTATCACTTTATTAACAAACCTCTCCCAAACATTCAAAAACCTGAAATACCTCCTATAAGTAACCAATGTCATCCCCGCGGTACAGTTCGGATTAATTTGAAAGAATCTCATCGCAACATCTTATTGAGAATCTTAGAACTCATTTATTCAGCTTTAAAAAGTACGAAAGCTTTCGACAGAACCATCAAGCTCTTTTATACAACTCATTGAAATAGGCACCGCAATACTTAAAATCAATAATACGTTTTTTAAACAATAAAACATTTTCAGCAAATGTAAATGGCCATGTCTAAACCAATGAACAATGAACCCCGGAATTCCTCAAGCCTCTCCGTTATCAACCATCCTGTTCAACCTCTATACTGCTGACCTACCGACACTTAATAAAATAACGATTATCCAATTTGCCGACGACTCTGCCACATTTACCTCTGGTACAGCCCACCCTAAATTAAGAACCCATATCCAAATGTATCTAAATCTGATCGACAGCTGGGCTGCTAAGCATAAAATTAATTTAAATCTAAACAAAACCGGCACTAAAATATGTTCATTAAGACCCTACTCTCTCTCACCTCTCAATTTAAATAACAATACAATAGAATGTTACCCTACTAACAAATCTTTAAAATACTTAGGCTTATACTAATATAAGAAGTTACTACGACCATTTATTTACAAAAACAGTCCAATCCATTATAATTCAGCCTTAAGAATTTCCAAGACAATTCTGAGACCCATAATGTTGTACATACCCAATAATCACCTCTACAATGAATTTTAGTTGGAACCCATAGATCAATACATCACATATCAGGCCACCAACTTTTATTATAATTATCATCACCTTTCAAACTTGCCAATACCGCTACGTATTTTTCTTCAGAAAATATTTTTTTTAAAGAAAGCGTAATCGTGTGCCGAAATTCTAGCTTAGGAAATGAAGTTTCAAGACCCTAAAAAGCGTGTGAGATAAATCAGTTAAGGTTGCAGAGGCTAGTAAATCTCGAGCATCGTCGTGAGAGAACGGATTATCTGACATTATGAAAGCAAGAGGTTGCAATAGATTATTTTTTAAGTTGGAGGGCTACTGAATATCTCCTTAACCAAAAGTCAACATAATCCGGCACAAATCGTCACAAAAATACTTAAAGTGTCGTTTGATGCTACGTTTGCGAATCAATATTTGTTCGAAGAATTCTAGGTCTTGTGTGATCAACATTTTAATAATTCATGTCGAGTATAATTACTTATTTGATAAAACGCTTTGGTTAAGAATTGTGAAATTGTAATAAATCCTTTTTTTGCAGAGGATAATTTGTTATCGGAGGAATATTCTTGATATTTCTGATTGCTTTTATTTTTAATTGCGTGCTCGTGTAATTGTAGTTAATTTCAATTGCGTGCTCGAGATTCTAAATGTTTGATGAATTTGTGAGAATTAAAGTGGAGTATTTTAAGATCGTTGTTACCTAGGTCTGCAATATGATTACCCGAGTAGACGGATTATCTAACACTCTACTCCCCTCATCCACTTTTGATCCTTCGGAATTATAAATTGTAACGCTTGTGGATACTTGTTTTGAAATTCCTGATAACGCAATTAAAACTTTGACAAATGATTTTGCGCGAACTTTCACCAGCATAATATTTATGGTTTTAATTTCTCGGTCAGCTAAACACGTTGCGCACGGAAAGAACTATTTATTACGAAATGTGTGATTTCACACTTGGGGAAAACAATGTTCGCATTTTAATTTCCAGTCACGAACTTACTCGTCATTTTCCAGTCCACGAATTTATAGCAATACCATTAATAGAAAACTAGAGCGATTCCGGACCACTGTCATTGCGTATGATTTGATTAAGAGGTTGTGGGCGTGGCTCATTTAATGGGGTTTCGGAGTTCCCCGACCGCAGCACGACGTGACGTGCGTTCGCCCGTGTTGCCTGGCCGCACAGCGCCGTCGCCACCGAACATGCACCGGCTCTGCGCACGCGCAACACGCGCTGGCAAAGGGAATGTCGAACGGCCACCGGCGCAGCGGATGGGGGGAACGAGCTGTTCCGAGAACAGCGCACCGGCCGACGTGTCGCTCGTGGAATTTTGAAGGATTTGTTTGTACTGTTTTGTCATGGGATTTTCAATATCGCATTATTTGCATCGCGGGATTTGCGGTTGACACTTTCTGTAAGACTGCATTTAGTCATATCACAACCGGGTCAAATAATTGTCAAAAGAAATAATGCATATTTATATGTTACTTATTAATATAACGTTGTTCTAGAGAAGTTCAAAACCAAAACTTTATTTTCCGAAGAAGCCCAGAAATATCAACCCTCAAGAAGGAAAAGATCGAGAAGGCTTTTGAAGGGGAACGAAAAGTCGCAATAACGTTTGCTCCTTGATTGTAGATGATGATTCGAATAGTATCACCATTAAACGCAACATTATTTGTCTGGCATGTATTATCCTGCCTGTATAACATGTTTAGTATCTCGACATCCTGACTAATTTTGATTTTTTTCCTTCGGGCATATTTTATTCCCCACGATTCAATTTTGAAATGAGCTTCCTTGTATTCCCGGAAAACTCAAGATAAAATTTACGTCTCGAGTTACTTATAAGTGTAATTAAAAAGTTATTCGTTTTATTGAGTGTCAGTACAGAATAACATTACGGAAAGTGTGTACGTTTGCTTTGTGAACATACATTTACTATGTTATTTGAAGTTTTATATATTGTCCAATTTGAATAATGACAGAATAAACAAGGTTGTAATGGATATGTAGTTGTAATGAATATTGACTATTTGAAAACTTTTAAATAATATATTATTTTCTTGTGTCAGTGTTTTTAATAATAATTCACTCAATATTTAAGAGTTATCCGTCGAATCGTGAGGATATGGAAGCAAAGGAATCCACAAAACTGTTTTTCTCAAGGTAATATTAGTAACTCTTCCATAAACTTAAAAATCTCTATCGCAAATATACCTTCTATATTATATAATGTTGTAACTCAACTTATAGTACATATCAGCCGATACTGAGAGGTCTTTTGTGACAAAATTAATGTGAAACTTTAATAACAGCTCTAGAAATATAGCAAAGAGCTATATTTGATACCGCATATACTCGTATGTGTACAAGTGGACAGTCTTCTAGTCTGGAACACCAGGGCATCTGTTTCCATGTTATTCGGGTGTGGCGTTGGGCTTGTGCGTAAGGGAGCAAAGAGGATTTGTGTATTATTAAAATATCCATAATGAGCTTATTCTGACCCTCTGGAGAGCGTTTTCTTATGATTACATAATTCTACGTTTTCGCCACAGAAGTGAGCTTATTTCATTTGTAGACACTTTTCTCTGAGATCACAAACTTAAATGTTTAAAACATGTCATAAATATCAAATGTGACATGAATAATATTCGTTTCATGTAATGATCTGCTTGTTGATTATATAGCAGATGAAAAATACGTAGTATTAATATTTATTTTCTTGGCTGTAACTGCGCACAAATTCCTTCAAATACTGTCTCCGAACAACGAATATTTTGTGTTTTATGCATTTACTAGTGATATGTTTCTTGCGAGCGAATAATGGAGCATGGATGAGTGCTTATTTTCACTCATTATCCGATTTGGCATTTTCTACTAACTAGTGCACGAATAACCTTAAACTGTAGCTTTAAAGAAGATTTCTCTTACGTGTGAACTTGTAATTTTTTGAAACTGTTCTTTCGTGGTATTGTGTCACTCTATGGTAGCGGATCGTTCTTGTTTGGAAAACAAATGCGGTAGCGCTCTTTTTTATTCAAATATTATCATCTTTTTACCTGCCATTGATAGTTCCTGATGAAACATAATCCACCCGTTAAAAACTGAGGACATTTCCTCTTTTCACTCTTCCATGTCCTGGTAGTAGAAAAGCGTAGTTGTTGCAGACTGAGCAAGCTCGGTAATGTTCGTCCACTATTCATTAAGGAAGAAAAAGCTCACTTTCAGCCACTGGCCGGCGAGGCGTTGCACGTGAGCCGCGCGCGAACGCGGCGGAGGGGAGAGGAGAGGAGGCTGCGCGCCAAGCGGCCGGCCCGCAGGCGTCCTCCTCCACCCCGGCGGCTGAGTGGCCGCTGTTAGCCGCTCGCTGCCGACCAACCTCCCGCCGATTCCCAGCGCTGACTCTTCCCCGCTCCCAGCCCCGCCCCGGCCCCAGTCCCCAGGCCGGCGTATTTTATTTCGCTGCCGCCGCTATTATTCTGCGTTAAAATTGCCTTTTCCATTACTGTAATGAAGTTTTGGCTCTGTAAAAACAATTGGAAGTTAAAACTCCTCAAAGGAAACCGGACACCGTTCTGTGAAACGTGGCTCGCGCCCCTGGTGTTTTATCACCGCGATCGCGAGGTACGCGAATCAGGTTCCGTATTAAAGCACCTTCTGTTATTGGAGGTACACTAAAATGGAAAAGCAATTACTCCGATTGTTTCCAAACTTAAACTGCGCTGGTCTGTCCGGTTACGGTTTCTTCATTACCTTGGCAACGAAAAATGTACGTAACCGAGTCAGTGGGTTTTATTCATTTTATTCGCCGTTTTCTTGCCCGGCCGACTGCATGTGCTGGGCTCGTAGTCTGTCACTACGCCTTGATGGCGCTGTTTGAATTTTGACTAACTGTTCGAGTACGTATCAATGCTGCTCTTCCAAAATTAATATTTTAGTCATGCATGAAATGCTTCCTTCTTATTCTACAACAGTACTTATACTATTACACCTTTAATACCTGAGTTCCGCTATTTCACTTTGGGTTTGTAAAAACGTCATGATGAATATTTGTGTTTAGTTTATTAATTCGAAGGTGTTATTAATTGGAGTTTTTCGCATGTCTCAATCAGGTAGAGATGAAACTAGTTGTGCTAAACCTGCACATACTTTCTCGCACTTTCTGTAACTGCTACATGATCCTCTAAAATTGTTTCCAACATCAAAAATATAGTTCTCCCGGTTGAGGTTCGAACATCTTGCTGATAGCATGCTATTTTGGAGCTGTTTATAGGGAAAAAATGTTAATATCCCTTAACTCAAGAAAAAATTACGTTGAAACTACGTAAGTTTTCGCAAAATTGTACATGATCTTACGTAACGATCTATTTTTAAATTTTTATTAACAGAAAGATTATCTATAGTCAATAATGTATTTAAGAAATGTTAATTGTTTTGTAACTTTCGAAAATACAGTGAGTTTACCTAAAATGGGGCCTGCGCTATATTTGGCGTCTTTTGCTCCATTCGAAGAAAAAGTTAGAGAAAAAGAATTCGTTTTTTGGAAAAAATAATTGTTTAAAAAATGCTCATACTTCACGCAAAGTTTCCTGAAAACTACTCTTATTTTCGAAAAATTGTGCACTACCTGATTTAAAAATTTCTTTAATTAGCAGATTTCATTTAAGAAAATCTCTCATCTAGGATGATGCCGAAAAAAATTGGAACTTCTTAGAGTTCAACAAAAAGATCCACATTTCTTTATTCTACCCAAGAACACAGTCGGGGAAGCAGATGAAGTGTCAGACAGGGAGACCACAAGCCACTCATCTAGAACCACGTCAAGAAAGCGTTCGAAAAGAATAGCATCCGAGAATTAGATTCTGAGAGGGAAACAAAGAAATCTCTGGAATTAGAGAAATCTATAGCGGGAATTGAGGACGAAAAATGTATATTGTCTTAAATAATGTGAGAGCAGGTCTAGCATGGATGAGATTCAGAAATAGAAAAAAATCTTGACTATATATATCTTCTGCAAATAACAGGAGACGTGAAAGCATTTTCTTTAAAATACGAAAGCACTGAACAACAAGGCATCCACATTTTGCAAGTGGACGACTATGAAATGACAGCGCGATAAAAGTGAAGATGGACCTTTTAATTCTACAAAATATCCAACTAAAATTTACATGTCGCTTTGGACAATTATTCTCTGCGGTGCGACACAAAAGACAGAAAGCAATAACTGCATTTCGTCAGCGGAAAACGCCGCCTCAGCGAATAAACGACACATTGAATCAACAGTACTAGAAATGAAAGCTACATAAATGTTTACAATTCCTTACAATTATTTTACGGTCAGAAAGAACTTTAAAGTAAAATGTAAAAACGTAATACTATGAGTACTATTAAAAACCATAACAAAACAAATAAAAAAACGATGATATTAAAACTACAGCAACGGAATATTATTATTTCAAAATTACTCAAGAACATTAGTAATGAAATAGAGAATCAATTATACTTTTCAAGGATATTCCTTTTTTAATTTTAAACAAAATTAACGTAATATACAGGAAGACAAAATTTCAAATTTTTGTAAAATAAAATTTAATTTTAGTGGTGATGAATACGGGTTAATCAGACAAACTAGTGGTGCTGCAAGAGTACGTACTTTCTTGCGAGATTGTTAATGGCTAAGTAATATTATAATATGACAATTTCGGTCTTACACTTCAACAACAATTTGAAAAATTCTTAGACAAAGGGAAAAATTTGATTTTTTTTTTAATTTTCGAAATTTCAGGCTTTATAACCAACACGAGGCTCGCACAATTTTCTTAAACGTCCTTCAGACTACTCAATAACAAAATTTCATCAAAATTGATGGCACCATGTTTTTGAACATTACGAAAATGTAGAGGCTTTATGAAAGAAACCTCCAGAATTAAAATATCGATTTAAAATTCAAGGGGCCGCGACACCAGCGAGATCGATCGAGGAATATAAATTTTGGAAAAAATCGACTGAACGGTTTACCCACTAGCATTGTTCACACATGGATAGACAGACTTTTTGCCGTCAATCGTCTTTTCGATATCAATGACTCACAAAATATGGATTGTGTCTGCTCCACGTGTTAGATGATTTTTTTCTAAATTTAGCAATTGGATTTATCCATATTTTCGTTGCTTGGGCCCTGTAAGAAGCGTTTTTTGCCGAAAATACCGCGGTAGAGTTAGCGAGAAAGTAAAAATTTCTTCTGTGTGTGCGAAAAAAATCAATTAGTAAGAAATATACTGAATTTAGGAGATCACAACAGTTCTATTTAATGTCAAAAAAGTATTAAAATGAGCGTAAAGAATACGTTTTGAAATGGGATGGTCATTTAAAGGAATGATATTGAACGCAAATTAATCAACACGAAATCATTGAGTTTGAACAGTAATCGTGCTCAATGCGTAATATGTATAATGCAGAAATCTCGCCATCAACCCTGGTCTTGGAAAATATAAATTCTACAGTATTACTACATAGTATAATGCGGAATCTTGACTAATGAGAAGAAAATACTGCTCCACTGGGCTACCTAATTGAGCAAGTTTTACTTTAATTCTTTTCCACTTGTACTAAGGTAATCGTCAAAATATGTAAGAATATATTAGAATCACAGGCTCACACTATTACCAAACCCCGTATTTTTGGCGAAAATAATGGCTTAACGAAAATGAAATTTTCCATTTCATTGTTAAGTTGTAAAGTGACTTGAACGAAGTGTGTTTTATATTTTTTATTCTT
The DNA here is from genome assembly GCA_017312745.1 of Gryllus bimaculatus. Taxonomy (NCBI): domain Eukaryota; kingdom Metazoa; phylum Arthropoda; class Insecta; order Orthoptera; family Gryllidae; genus Gryllus; species Gryllus bimaculatus. The sequence goes on along the minus strand of BOPP01000004.1, from coordinate 8,615,612 downwards.
TGCGTCCATTGCGATAATTTACCCTCATTGCAAGGTCTATATACTCGTATTCGCGGTTAACGGGGAAGGTTTTCGGGATTAATGTGTGCCGGTAATGCTATTGTCGATTGTGGTGATGATTGTAATGGACGAAATAAAATAGATGGCCATGCGCCCATTGTGTGACCAGGCAACATGAGTTGTCATGTTACTTCGTGACACCGACGCCGTGGGAAAACAACACAGACTGTTAATTAGCTAGTATTTCAAAGCTGTGGGATTATTACATCCCGGTAGTACTTTTTTGTCATTTTATCGTTCAGTAATGGTCAGAGACGTCATCAAAAATGCATTTACACTCCTCTGAAAACTCCTCGTGTGTCATTTCAAGCGGCGACCACGTGACATCCATTGTCACCGGAGATATCCCTCTTGGGAAAGTAATTGAGTGGAAGTACTAATCTGTCAGAGGATGGTCTGTGGACCTATGTGCGTGCACTATTGTTTCTCAGGATCGTTTTCGACACTGATAGCATGACGTTATATGCCTGATGCAGTGACAGTATTCAGGACTGTTAGTTTGATTTAAGGCTAACTGCTCTTAATGTGGAAACTGGAATTGAATTTTTGTTGATAGCAGTAACAAATTGTGTGATACGTTGGAACAAATTCTCTGAAGGGGCAATAACTTAACACCTTCAAAAGAACCAGCCCATTGTTCATTCCTGCGTAGTAAGAATATGTAGTGCTTAAGGCATAATTGTAATATATCCAAAATTTTAAAAAATGCTCCAATTGTCAATAAATGTTACAATTGTAATAAATTATGATGAATCTAGTGATGTAAGAGTACACGCTTTAGTGTATCAGTCCATTCTATCTAGGTCACGATTTTTATTGAAGTGGTTTCTGTCTAGGTGCAGGTAATACAATTACTTCGCAGTTGAGAGCAGGAATAATTTGTAGCTTCTTCAGGTATCCTATTTTTTTACTGACATCATGTTTCCCATAAAAACTATCGTTCTCGTGATTTTTTGTGTGGGGAGGGGGGGGGGTCGAAACCCTTTTAGCAAACGTCTGTAGAGTTTACTCCGCGTCACGTGTATTCTGCTTAATGGGCATTTGATCAAACGAAGCGTCTGTTTCTGTTGACTCGGATCGGTGTCGCTTGATTGCAGTTCACGCCAAGCGGGAGAACCAGGCGACACCCGTTCTCCGGCGCTTGCCGTTCGACAAGCGCCATCTCGCGCCACGTGACGCATGGCGGCCACAGGCCTCAGCCTCCTCCCAGGGCGCCACATTCGGAACTCGTACGCGGGCCACGACGGCAGTTAGAGGGCGGAGCCGGGTCGTTCCCCAGGCCGCCGCTGGGGTCGAAGGCGGCGGCAGAAGCATCAGTAGCGGGCGGGCAGGACGCGGGAGTGCTGGTGAGGGGCGGCAGGGCGGGCCGGGGCCAGGTGGAACGAGCGCGCACGCGCGTGTCCGCGGGTTCGCGTGTCAAAGGTGCGGTTCGCCTTGTTCCCTTGGGGCGCAGCGAGCTCTCGCAACCGCAGCTGCTCAAACTACGACTCGGCTCGCCCGACCTCGGCCCCCTGCCCCTGCCACGCCCCCTCCTCGGCTCGGGAGGTCCCGGACGCCGCCCGCCACCGCCCAACCCTTCACGTTCTCCGTCCCGCCCTCGCACCTTTCCGGGACGACGTCGCCCAGACGCTTACCAGCCCCGACGCCGTTCTCCGCCGTGCTTTGGCGGGGAACCACCGCGCCCAACAAGCCCCCGTCCTCGCCTCGCCGCTAACTACCAGTACACAAATAGACATCTAATTACCATACATCCATTGCTGCAGTGCGCTCAACCACGCGCCGTGTTTCGCCCGCCTCGGTTTACGCCCTTTCATAAAGCTCGGGCTTGCGGTGCTGCTGCGGCTTCGGCGGCCTCCCTGGCAAAGGACCCCGCAAGCGAACGGACGCGCCTTTCGCAAGGTTCCGCGCTCCGCCCCAGCGCCCTCCGCCCCGCAAGCCCAGCAGCTCGGCTGCGGCCACGACCGCGCCTCCCGCGGGTCGCAGGGGCAGGGCGCGTTACGGGGGCGGGGCGGGGCGGAGCGGGGCCGCGCGCTCGGGTCGCTCCTCTCTGCATATGCGCGGTTAATATGGCTCCGGCAGCCGGCTCGGGCACCGCAGGTGCCGGCCGGATCACGGCGAGGTGCACAGCAGAGGCGAGCTGGGGTCGGCAAGGCGTTAGGTGAGGGTAGGGCCGTGAGGGGGCGGGGGAGCGGGGGGTTAGTGGCCGATAATGGCTGGTTATGGTTGGTGGCTACGGCGAAGAGGGTTGGTGTTAAAGATCGGGTACAAGAACGGCGAAACTTCAAGGTGAGGTAGTGGTGTTAGCAGTGGAGTTCCATGTAGATGTGATCGTGTCAATCAGCGATGATGTTGCATTCGCAGAAAAATCGCGTTCATTCCAATCGGTTATAGTGACGAGGCCCTGGAAAGTTGAAGACGATGATGTCGGAGAATGACCGCACCTGCACCGGATGTATTAGATAGGTGAACTTGTGTGGACATGTTTGAAGTCCAGTGGGGTCTTGGCGTCATAAATGCAGAGGTGGACGACGCTGGGATGAGGCAATTGGTGCGGGGGTGAGATGAAAGTGGAAACGGAGACGGAGATGGAAAGTAGTGGGGGAGGAACGGCTCCGCTCGGGCCTCCGCGGAAAGGAGAGTGTGCTGCTTCTGCCTCGACGGCGGCAAGCGGTCGCGCTGGTGATGGCGGCGGCGGCGGCGGCGTCTGTCTTCTAGCGCCTCTTGCGGCGAACGCGCTTTTGAAGCATGAGCGTTCAGTGTTCTTCGGAGTTCTCTTTGCCTAATGGCATATACGCGGCCGATTAGTGCCCTTGCAGTCTCGTGATGTGGGTGTTGCCTCATGTGCGCGCCGCCTAGAGCGCCGCCGTGCGCGCGGGCGCGGACGGTGTGGCGTCGGGCGCCAGCGCCAGGCGCGGGGGCGCTCTCCAAGCCGCTCGCCTCTCCCGAATCTCGAGGCGCAGCGCCCCATCCCGGCCCCCGTCCGGCCCCCGCCCGGCCCGCCCAGGCCCCCGCCCCCGCCGCTTGCGCTCACGCGTGCGCTGTCTTGTTTCATTGCCGCCCCACGCGATCTTTTGCATTTTCCTCTTCCATAGCGCGGCTGCTTCTACACACTTCTCCAAGCTACTAAATTTTTCTTTACTTACTTTGCCACTTCTTTTTGGTAAGACGGTTTACTAATTGTCTTTTCGTTTAATCTATGTCATAGCTGGAGTTAAATTTAATTTTTCTGACCGAATTGGTCTTTTACTTCTTAAATTCGCCTTACTCAATTAAAGTTTCCAATAAATTGTTATTAGTACACTTCAATACAAAGAAATAAAATTATACTGTATCTATTATACACAACGCGGATGGATGAATGGCATAAATAAGATCGATTAGTTTTCATTGATGAAGTTAAAATAAATATATGAAAAAGTCCATCGACTCATACACAAACGAAAAACAAAAATTTAGACATTTGTATCTTGTGCCGTACTTAGAGGGCTACCGTGTGAAAAAAGGAGATCTTTGGTTTCGTTCGGTCGTGTGAGTCTTATTATGTGTTCCATCTATAGTCGAAACTCGTAAATACTTTATAGCTACTTTCGGCATCTTGATGGCAAATAAATGGTTTAATTATATTTCTACAGAAGAAGAAATCACTATGCATACTATTCACACCATTTACAAACCTTAATTTATCATTGTATAGACTGCTAAACATACGAAAAAAGAAATATTTGTGCTGATTCCATCTGTTCTCATTCTTGAAATCGCGCCTCTCTTTTCTTTCGTTAGTGTGGACTCCCTCCGTTCCAGATTCCATTCTCCTCTTCGAAACGCTTCTATATTGCAAGCGCCTTCTGTTACCAGCCGCAGCTCGTTCCACACCCTTCGGTCCCGCTCCCCGCCCACGCCCACGCCCACGCCCTCCCCGCCCTCCCCGCCCCGCGCCCCCGCCTCCCGGCGCTCGACCGCGCTTCCGAATCCGATGCACGCCCGCCTCTGTTTTAGGAAGCGAATCCTGGCGCGGGAAGCGGTCGCGTAGCCCAGAAGCGCGTTTTCCAAGGGCGCCGCCCACCCGCCCGCTCCGTCCGCTCCGCCCCCGCCGCCCCCCCGCGCCTCGTCCTTGTGCGCCGCGGCCCCAGCCCTGCCGACGCGCCGGTTCTGTTCCGCCGTTATTGTGTTAGGGCGTCCACAGTATCGCAGGCGCTTTAGGCGTCGCGCCTTCGCCCCCACGGCGTTCGGTGAGCGACCTGACCAACTGCGCAGAGCGTGTATTCAATTGATCTGTCTTTCTACGCCGCGCCCGCACCTCCTCCTGTGATAAGGTTGCTGCGCGCCTCGCGCATCGCAGTTCGTCGCAGATGCGACTTCTCTTATCACGCGACCCTTGACGCTTGATCACTATGCTGCGTTACGTCCGAGCTCCTCGCCCCGGCCTCGCCCGCCCCATCGCCCCGCCATCCGCCCCGCCACGCTCCGTCTCGCGCCCGCCACTGCCCGTCCGCCGCCAATCTCTATCGGGCGCCCCGCCGCGAAAGTTCAATCTCTCCTCATCCGACACAACGAGCTTTCTCTTTCTGCTGCCGCTCCCTTTCGACTTTTGGCGAGACCCGTACAAGAGAGGGGAACGGGGAGCTTGGGCACGAATGCTATTTGGCACCTAGGCCCAGGACAACCAGGAAACCTTTCGCAAACGATAGTATACTGTTTACTATAGGGTCAGGCTCACACAAAAAATGTCATATAATTTACATGTGTAGCACTTATGAAGTATGTAAACTTAAAAACAAGTATAAAACAATGGAATATCGCAATTATTAATTTTTTTTAAACAAATTTGTTCCATAATTGATGGTTTGCAGTTTCAGGCATGTGACTGCTATAATCCATTAGTCCGCTTTCGGGTGTTTAGTATCTCTCTT
>BOPP01000004.1:8520299-8585999 GCA_017312745.1 Gryllus bimaculatus | reverse complement strand
GCGGCGGCGGTGGTGGCAGCGGGGGGGAGGGGCATTGCGGTGTGACCGAAGCGGGTTGGCGAAGGCGGTTGTTCCGCAGTGACAACAAATGGTAGGCGCAGTGACGTATGAGGCGGTTACAGTGCCATGAGCGGTGGTGAATTTATCTGTGTGGCTGGAAGTGGGGTATGCGGTGAAGAGGGCGGGGATGAGCGCTGCGGTCGGGGCGGTGAAGGAGACTTCTTGAGGACGAACTGCACGAGGGATGAATTCCCCTCGTCGGCCCTCCCTGCCATGACACCCTCGTCGCCTTCGCTACTTTCAGTCGTCCCCTTCATTAATGAAGGATCTCGTGACGCCGTGCAATATATCGTCCCTAGGCACATAGGCATCCCTACGCTGTGTTATGGTATTCTCAACCCGAGAAGTGAGCTTTGTCAGCATTATACAGCAAAAGATACTAGGACATTGCCAAGAATGCGCACAATTAATTTTTACCCCGACCGGGAATCTGACCTGGGGTGCACCGGAAAGCGAGTAAGCTAACCAACGAGGCATATATACATACATACATACATACATACATACATATATATACATATACATATATACATACGGCTATCCTTTTCTGTGGCAGGAGGATATTTCTTGCTATATTTACCTTATTTATTTACCTATATCGTGGAGAGAAAACCGGAACCAAAACCTGTGACCTACATTCCAGGAAATATCCAATTTACACTGCAGAAGCCGCAGCTCTGTCAGTAGAATTAGTCAGGGCCCTATTCAGTTCACAATACTAATCACTCTAACTCGCTCACTAACGCACTACGGCTTTCGCTTTCCAAGTTTCACTCGCTGTAGTGCTCGCAGTCCCTTACGTACCCCGGGCGACGTCATACCCCGACTCGCTCCGAAGCTTCCCGTCCCAGTGGCCTGCCCCGAAAGTGCGCGCTACCCTGCCGCACGCGTCACCCATTCAATTGTGCCACATATAATTGCATGTGATTACTATATATCATTGCGAAAGAGCGGTTTACATTGGAACTTCTTATTTGTTGACAAGGTGTTTCTGTGAAGCGGGTGTATATGTATTATATTTTGAGTTATAAAGTTGCAATGAGAGGAATTTCAAGTAAAAAATTAAGCGAAACAATTATTGCTAAACGAAGCTCGCCGCGGTGTGGAAGAAGAATACCGAGAATGTAAGAGATTTCTTTCCTAACGTTCCGGCTCGTTCGGACTTTTGTAGCGCATTGTGTGGCGTATCTCGCTTTAGAATGCACCTAATCGCCCGACTTTATTGACTTCTCGAAAGCCTCCGGCCGGCGTCTTTTGGTGAACGGCGCAGGACCAAAGCTCTTTGCCAGTTACGAGATAAAAGGAAGCCAATGGAACAGAGCGATCAGTGATGTAAGGCGACCACCGCTTTGCCACCGCTTGGAAGCTGCCTTTGAGGGCAGCATGGAAGGGGCGGGGGCGCAAGTGCTTATAACTCTCTCGAAGGCCGCTTTTGTGGACCCCGATACGTTGATAGAGCGTATTAAATACATCGAACTTGAATATGTTACGCCGAATTATGCGTGATGTATTGGAGTTTTGGCTTGTAATCTGCTTGTTTGCTTAAAACATTTGTGATAATATTTTTTTGCACCCTGATTGCGCCGTGTGTGCCAACGCTTAATTTGCCACGGTACTGAAAACAGTGGATAACCAAATAGAACACCGTTATTTAAATTCGCTTTGATCCTCAATGTCAATAATACTTTTTTACCCTTCTTTGTGACAAGTCATGGGTTTGATTGTGTCCTATTTACTTATTGTAATACCGAACACTGTACTGTGTTCGATCATGTACGTATATACGATTAATATGCTAATTTTCATATGCTTCATACCACCTCTCGCGTTATCGCCAAATGAAATTCAGTAAAATATAGGGACAGGTCAGTTGTTGATTTTGCAGAAACAAGGTCACTTTCCACTTCTAGCGTGTTTGTGGAATTTTTCTGAAGAAGTATTGTTTGTAACAAATGACTTTTCGCTTTGCAGATTTAAAATTTTGAAACAGATTCTTTTCGTGATTTGTGGAAATACGATATATTGTTTATTGTATGTGGGTGTGTAAATACGTAATAATATTTGGTGCAAAAATAACACCTGAAAAACATTTCTATTGAGAGGATGATAAATTGTTTGTTTTTTCGCCTTTGGTTAGCGTCAAGTTCACATCAGTACAGCATGATAGATCAATCTGTGTTATATCCAGTGAGGCTTTGTAATGCGCCTTAGAGTATTAAACATTCTATTAATTCAAAATTTATATATGTCGCTTACAATATAATATAAATTGTTCAAATGAGGAGTAAATTGTGGAGGTAAATTATAAATAAAATTATTGCAATTATTTTCCTCTGCTTAACATAAAAGTATGGAAACATTGCACATTACTTCTTTATTCCATATTAATTACATACGTTTTGACGATAAAAACACCCGGTTTTATTTTGAAAATTCTAAAACATCCGGAACCAAAAGTTTTTATTATAATAATAATAATAATAATAATAATAATAATGAATTGTATTGGTCATTTAAAAAAATATAAAAGAACGCTTTAATGTCATGCTACGCATGGAAATATACTGAACCAACGATACGCTTGTGTCGTGTTCAAAAGGATCCTACATTTTTCTCACTAATACATTTGAAAAGTAGTTGGATTCTGGTGACCCCGTTGCAGGTTGAGAAATATGGGCAGCATATGAAATGGTCTTCCTTCAGAGGTCTATAATTCGTGGAACGGAAGAGGAGGGCTGCTCTGGGATTCGGGGACTAATTTGTTTCTTTGACAGTTTGGTCGAAGGCGAGTGCAGGCGGCCGAGGCGGTTCTTCGGTCGGCAAACCATCACCAGAACACCATTTATTAAGAACTTGGCCGAGTGGAGTGGAGAAGGTAGGTGGGAGGGGGTTGGCGGGCCGGGAGCCACGAAGCGAGCGAACGGAACCGGATGAACGCTGTCGAGGGAGGTTGCGAGTGACACACGAATGGACGAGAAGGAAACAGACGGGTTTTGCTCCAACATATATAGTAATGCAGCAGCAAGAATTTAATTAACGTAGCGGAAGGGAATTGAAGGAGTAGGGCAAATGATCCTTTAATTATACGTCTGTGAGGTGACTAAGTTCGATAAAAACGAGTGCTGGTGAGAAGGACGCTAGAGGCTCAAATACTTCCAAGTCATATTCAGGTTGGCAGAAAGATAAATATATAAGTAGTATGACAAATCATGATTATCAATCATTCCAGTTACGTGTTCCGTAGCGAAAAGAATGGAAGTTTGTTAAGGAAGTTGTTCGGTTTAGAGACCCTAAGAGGTCGATGAAAAAGAGGATATAGGAAGATATTTCGGAGATTGTGATCCTAGTCTTTTGTAGGATTTCCTTTCAATTTTCTGGAAGACGGGAAGTAATTTCAGTTTGCACAGACAGGAAATCCACGAGCAGTACAGAGATCACCGTGTGGCGACCGGCCCGAGCGCTGGGAAGCGGGGAGAGTCGAGCCATTGCGCGGCGTGCAGAAAGCAGCCTTCACAGCGCTGTCGACGCAGCGTACCTTTAACGCTCTGCCCATTGTTCAGCGTGAGCGTGGCGCCGAGGGAACGCAGTGACGTGCCAGTGACAGTTCGAAAGTTCAAACCGTGTCAGTACCGTGTCAATGCGTCGACAAAAAACGCGGATGCGGTCGCGTTGCAGATTATTTAGCAGACGAACGCAGCCGGCGCGTTCGCTTTCAAACGGTTTCACGTGCCACAAGCAACCGCAGCGCGCTGCATGCCTGGCGCAGTTTTGCATCGTGTGTCAATTCCGCGGTGCGGTTAACCCGTCACCCGGCCGCGGCACGCCCCTCCACCCCCCGCCGCCCCGCCCGGCGCCGCCCCGCTTCAACGATCCTCGCAGTCGTCCCCGCGCAGCTGATTCCCGCCTCGCCCCCGCTGACCGCATCCCCGCTCCGCGACCGGGCCGACCGACGCGACACTGCGGCCGACGGACGTGCTGCTGCTCGCTGTCCCTCAGACCTCCGCCCTCCTCCGCCCCCAACCCTCGCCGCCACTTTCATCCACCCTCCCCCACCATCTCGAACTGCCTCTGCAGAGCTTCTGACCGGGAGGTCCTGCGGTTCGAGTCCCCACGGTGGCAGGATTTTCGACACTAGCCAGATAGCAAGGTCGAGTTCTGTCGCTGCGCGGAGGAGAATTCTAGCCGGCTGCTCTGATCGGGGTTCGGCTCGGATCGGTTTTCCGTGGTTTCTCCGATCAATACCAGGCTAATGCCTGAGCAGTACCCTATCAAACGGGCCAATGACCGCGCACGATCTTTCCTTCACATTCCTTGTGTTATCCTATCCCTTACACACACGTGCATGCACTACACTACCACACATGCCGGGAGGCCAGTCGTTAGCTGAGAGCTTGTCCCAGCTGGACGGTGCGCCGCTGGTGGGAGATACCTGGTTGGAGAAAACCCCGTTAGCCGACGGTAGGTCGGCGCCGGATCTTTCCAACTGGCGGGGGAAGATCACCGCCACCTCCCGAAGATAAACACGCGCTGGACTTACGGGACTCATGACCTTAGCAGTTGACGCGCCCTGAATCACTAACAATCAATCAATCTCGACTCAACTCGTCTCCACCCGCATCCCGTCGCCGCTTTCCGTCGCCTCATTACTGCCTGCCGTGGCCGCTCGTCTCCGCTGCCTGCCACTCACCCTGCCTGTGGAGGACGGCTCCGCCCCAATTTGGGCCATCCTGCCACATACCACTAGATCAACTCCACACGCCGCTATTGGTGCCGAGTTGTATCCCTGTACAAGCGTGTGTCATTCACACACTTGACCAGACATTAATTACATATAAACTGATTCGGCCCTCTGAAAACAATGGAGAGAAGATGCATTTTTTTTAGTTCCGTGGATGTCAATTCTGATGTCGTCGGATTATTTTGTGTTTCCGGGAGCGTCAACTGCTATGGTCATTAGTCCAGTAAGTATAGTGCATGATGTTTATCAATGAGGTGGGGAAAAATAGGGATGATTGGAACTATACTGCTAGGAAAGATTTACTTTACACATGAATTAGAATTCACTAGTAGGAGAAATAATGTTGTGTAATAAGGGTGATGTGACCCGATTCCCCTAAATGCAAAGAAGATAACTCCTCTTGGTCAGAAGGAACAATTTGATACCGCATTCTCTTCTACTCCGTTTCACTATCCAATGCCATTTTTGTGCACTTCCGCTCGCAGTTAACAGCATTCTCTCTCACTCTGCATTACAAAATACTTCTATCTTCCCCTCCGTCTTTCAAAGTCTTTTACTCACACTTCTTGCTTAGTTTATATTGTGTCATTCCTGGGCTTCTTCCAAGTCTCTAGAAGTCTTCGTGCTCCCTCACGTTGTTGTTTTCGGAATCTGCTTATTGTCTTTCGCCCCTCTCAATACTCACTTGCAACATCGATTTATACTTTTATGCTTTCTTGCGCCTCCAGTAGCAACGATAACTGAATGTTAGTCACTTTTACATTGAGCTCCACTTATATGCTAGTGATTTTATTTAACTTCTTCGAATGTTTGATGTTGAATCGCGTGTTCTGATTTTAAAATTTAAAATATAACTATTAATGTTGCAACCCTATATTGATATTTTATTAAATATTTGACAAATTGACTATCCTCCATTTCGTCTTCTTGTTTTCTCAGTTGTAAAGTTTCCCAATATCTTGAACAATCACTCTAGAATACACTTCGCATTTCAACATTCAACGGTGGTAGAAGTTGCCGTCCGTACTTCTATCGCAACTAGTAAACTCGCTGGTGAGTTCACTACTCCGAAATTTTCCCTTCTTTCTTGGAAAAGATGCATTCTTCCTCTTGCCATCCTCCCCACCCACTACCGGACGTATCTGCATAGGGAGTCTCTAATAGTTCCATCCGGAGCAACTTCTAAATAAACAGATGCCTGCGTCGCCCCTTGGGAGGCTTTTCTTTGAGTTGCAACAAGTTACATCAGACTGCGAGTTCAGTATGAATATTCAACGCTTCCGTACTTGTCACAGAGTTGCTCTTAATTTTGCTCCAGCGCTGTGATAAATGTAACGATGATGAAGTGCTGTTCTTTGCACAACCGTAACACATGCCGAGCGGTTTCGCGTGGTGAGCACCGCTACGGTTCCCACCGCTCCTACTTCACCACTCCCCGCCAACGTTCGAATCTATCCGCATTCTCAGCCTGACCTACGTTTCCTTCACTATCACCATGGCACCGCAAGTGGGAACTTCTGATACCTTGAGGAGGTTTTGTATTAAAACCACATGCTCTACTATCTTCTTGCCCTACGACAAATGCATCGTAAAGATCTAACGGATTTCTAATATATTCTACGCTTAAAAGTAAACACATTAGACTGACTGACTGTGGTCAAGGACAATATATTTTAAAAGCATCAAGAAATTGCTTGCATTTTCAGCTTGTTATCATGTGTTATTAAAGTGGAATTGCATATTACTTCGGAAGGGCAACGTTATTCGTGTAAGGAATCATGGTATATGACGTTGAATTCATAGTGTTGTAGTTCGTATACTCTTATTATTATTATTACTATTATTATTATTATTATTATTATTATTATTATTCCTCTACACCACGACGAACATGTTATTAGTCGGCTGAATATAAAATCTACACCAGGTTGCAACCAAGCTACCTAAGGAGCAGATCTAGTGATTGTTGGTGCCTGCACAATACTTTGCGTAAAATGTGGGCTGTTTCAAATGAAGCAATTTCTTGCACTTCCCAATCTTTTGAATGACCTGGTAGTGTGGCCAAGTTCGTACGCTAATTTTGCGGAACAAGTCCCAGAGCTCAATGATTAAGGGTACGGCTTGTCCTTTTACGGCCCACATTCGATTGATCTCGATTTCCAAACACTTGTATTTAAGACGTTTCTTTGTCTTTTTGATTACCACGTTTTGATCGCAAGGCACAGCAACATCTACAAGTAGACACGATTTCTTCTCCAAATCTCAGATAACAATGTCCGGTTTGTTTGGTGCTATCGTGCGATTCGTTTGAATATGTTGGTCGTACAAAACTGTATACTCCTACAGACCTTACCGGTTTTGGTGAGTGTTCGTACTACTTGGGGCATGTGATTGGAACTTCGAGGGCGGTGCAGATCTGCTAGTGGAGGTAAGGACACCCACCGTCGTGTCCTTTCAAGAATTCGGTCTTTGCTAATATTGGACACGATATGATCAATGGTTCCAACGTGTTCCTGGTTTTCCTGGTTATTATTATTATTATTATTATTATTATTATTATTATTATTATTATTATTGTTATTATTATTATTGTCACTTCTACTGCTCTTTTCTCGCTAACCATTTATGGGAGTTTTCTTTACTATTTCCATTCAGTTGCATGCCCCCATCCCTCTGCTCCCACCACAGATGCCACCACTTCTTCCATTCTTTAGCTTCCTCGGAAATTCTTGTAGAGCTGCCACTGCGGAATGTTGGCGCATGCGTCTTCCACAAACTTGTCTTGCTGTTGCAACCGTGCGCCGTTTCCGTGCGTTGCTGGTTCTTCGAAAATGATATCTCTGTATGTTGTGGGATTTCTGTCATGGAGAGGCTCCGACCGTTTGCAGTATTCCTAAATGCATTGTTTACATATTCCATTTGTGTTTACGAACAAATGATTTACAAACTCAAATATTATACATGATAATTTTATTTGTAATAGTCAACAGAGAATGCTATTTACATTACAATGATAAGTCGTAAATATGTATACTGCTTTATATTGTAAGCGCCCAAGGCAAATCTAAAGACTGAAAAATTTTCCACCGTAATGACACTTGTATATAGCGACGAGAGCGTAATTGAAAAAAAAAAAAAGCTCAGAGAAGGACTTCGGAAATTTTTGTATATTTTTTCTTGAGTATTAATTATGTTTATATGTTTAATTCGCTTACGTGTTCTAAGTATGTTGAAGGATGTATTACTATTTTTTACATTTCTTACAATAATCTTTATAACTTCTATCAACAACATATTCATATTTTACCTATATTGAGGTTTCAGTAGGGCAGTATCATTTTCTCTTTTCGAATAATTTGAAGTACATTTTTACAAATGTAAACATAATATAATATGTAATGAGAAAATAATAAATACTAATATAGTAAATGGTACAGTCGTGCTTTTTTCGGCGCCATTTCTCCTGAAAGTTATTTTAATGCACTTTACATAAACTACAATTTGTCGGAGAATGGGGAGATAATGACGTGCAAATATTCTTATTTTACCATCTTTCAAGGAGAGTGTACTAGATTGGTTTTGTTTAGAATGAATTACAGATTTGATTAAATGAAGGTAATAAAGCAAAACTCTTACGCTATTTAGTGATTTTACATATTTCTTCGTCATCAATTGAGTTAATTTACATTGCTGTCCGTGATTAAGTTTTTAGCAATTAATGTTGAACGACAGATGTAATTATTTTATTCCACAACGAAGAATGATGAACTCACTAACTACTCGAGCAAATAAATCTCACTTCGACGTTTTCGCGTTTTATGATTCCTGCATATATCCTGCGTATCATCACGCTTTTTATTGTGTTCCTCCAGACTCGATCAGTGTTTGTGTTTCGTCTGCGCTCGTGTTTTCTTTTCCACGTCTGCAGTACACTGTGCTTGCTTGCCGAAAAATAAACAAACGCAAGCTCATACAACTTGTTTCATCCGATGACTCAACTTCCTCACAGTGCTCCCTCTCTCTCTTTCTCTCTCTTTCCCTCTCTCTCTCCTCCTCTCCTCCTCTTTTCCTCTCCTCCTCTCCTCCTCTTCTCCTCTTCTACCCTAACCCAAAGACCACCAATTCCTACGAGGACTCATCCGGAGACCACTCCCTTCGATTTTACTGAGTATTGTACACAATGTACAAAATGAAGAAACAAACCTTATGTGTTTTTTTTCTTTTTCGCTGAAAACTTTAAATCCGTTTTCAAAATTTTTGAGCATAAAATCGTGATTTTAATTTTTTTCTAAGAAATTTCCTATCATTTGAAGTAAAAACATTTCCATAAATGTATATAACCAAGGTGCTTTAAAAATCCTCATAAGAGCATTTTTCAGCTTGATGTGTTCAGAGCTAAACTAGTCCCTTATATAAAATCAGATTCCGAAAATGGCGTCTAATGAAAACATAAGTACATACATTCATATATAAAAAGAAAAGGTGACAATGGAGCTAGCTTCAACTTCAGATCTAATCCCAGCGCGGAATAAAAAAAACATCTGGTTGGAACCTCTTTTGCGGGTTCATGCTGTTTTATAATTTTTTGATGCCCGTTTAGAGATTCGTGAGAAAGAATGCTCCTGTAACTCCAGTAGCTTTTTAAAACAAATATTTATGGAGGTCTTTCCAATAAATCAAATTTTATTTAGATTCTGGTGTCGTCCTACCGTGAAGTTTTCCTTTAGTTTCATTCCCCTTTATCTGTTGCGTCAAAATTAAGGTTTTTGCTGTTTTTGCCAGCATCGTTCTAGTATAGTCATTTGATGACAAGAGAAAATTGTCATTGTAATTTTTGGCATAAACTGTTTAAAAACTGATATACATTTCTGTAGATTTGTCATAAAAAACGTATAGACAAGACCGTTAAATATAATTACGTTTGTGAATAACATGTCATTACCAACATTGTTTTAAATTTCTTATACAAAACAACTTTGAACGTCTTGGTCATCATCATCATCAGATCTTCTGTCTGCAAGCCAGAAAGGTCTAAGCTTGAAATTCCCTAGATGCAACAAAGCACTCAGTTCTCACACAATTCATTGTATGATGTGTTACCAGACTTACAGAGATGTTCCGAACTGAAACAATCAGATAAACGTTCGAGTGGGAAAGAGGAAATAAATATAGCAATAGGTATTTGAGGATATTCACTAGAAGTCGCTACCAGATCAAATCTGCAAAAAAACCCTCATTCAACCAATATGTGGTTCATGCATTAAACAAAATGTTTTTCATCAAATACACGCATTGCACCACATACAAATATTGCCCCTTTATACCAACCATCGTATAATTTTAGTTGTCTTGGGTACTTAACAGTGCTGGCTTAAGTATTACTTTTCCGTTTAACACCCTGCTGTTCGTAGCACCGCTGTATCTAGTCATTCTTTTCTTACAATAAATAGTTCAAGTGTTCTCATTGCACTAAAAAACGAATGCATTTAAAGATTTGAAACGTTTTTTACACAAAACGAAGGGATGCCAATTCTGTTGCATGTTTAATAACAGTAAATTCGTCGTAATTTTCTTGGCCATTTACTTGGAAGTTGGTTGATCATTTGTACGCACCAAAAAACTGAAAATTGAGTAGAAGCAGACTTTTATCAGGAATACGATGCGCACTCGTCCATGTCCCCATTTCCGTTTCCCTGTGTGATGCTTGGTCATCTTGTTCTCGTCTCCGTCGCGTCGCGGCCGCGTGGGCGGCGCTTAATTCGCGCGGCGCCCGGCTATCTATCAGGCGGGCAAGCAGCGCGCAGAGGGGGCGGTGGCGGCGGCGGTGCCAGCGACCGGCCCGCCGCCCCGGCGTCACGCGTCGGTGGCCTCACCCCAACGCCGCGCCTGCGCTGCACGCCCCCGGCCGGTGCTCCGCCCCCACCTCCACCTCCGTCCGCCCGCGCCCACGGCACCGCCACCTCCTCCGCGTCGCCTGCCGCCGCGCGCCGTCCCTCGGCGGCTGGCGTTCCGCGGCGGCAGGCTCTTCGTTATTTGTGCAAGTGATTGTTGTGCATTGGAATTGCCGACGGCCTCGGACGCGGCTCCGCGCGTGAGCTTTTGCCCCCCCCCCGCCGCCTCCCACCGCCAACAACCAACAGCCGCCGCCGTCATGCCGCGTGGGACCTTGCTACTCCACGCCACGCCCACGCAACGGCCACGCCACGCCACCGCCGCGCATCAGTCCCTGAACCCACGCGCCGGCTGGGATGGACGCAGAGATTTTCCCGAT
Source organism: Gryllus bimaculatus (assembly GCA_017312745.1). Classification (NCBI taxonomy): domain Eukaryota; kingdom Metazoa; phylum Arthropoda; class Insecta; order Orthoptera; family Gryllidae; genus Gryllus; species Gryllus bimaculatus. The sequence goes on along the minus strand of BOPP01000004.1, from coordinate 8,574,930 downwards.
GGGGCGTGTTCAAGATGGCAATTTCTTTTTTCTCCCTTGGCTGGATGACCGGGATAAGATGACGTGTTGAGTTTATGAGCCAGCTGCTCTCGCGGCGAATTTTCGTCTCAGCTCGATAATGCGAAAATTAAGTTAGGGATACTTACTTTTTTTCATTGGCTCTATTAAATATAACTTTTTCTACTTAATTTCCCGCTTATGGAAACTGTATGTAAAAGAAAATTATATCTCTGTAATGTCGCTTTACTTGAGAAGTTTAGAGGAATTGGCCACACTTTTATGTACGAATTGTAGTAAATGTTAGTAGTTATTTGATGGCATGAATATCAGATAAATTTTATTTTATATAGTCAGTACGATTCTTCTGACCTGACTACCCCAAAACGCTCTGTTTGTTTACAAACTCTTAAATACCCATCTTGTTTGTCAAATGACCAAACAGATACGTAAGAAAATCAACATGTGTTTAATGAACAGTACTTCACAGAGAACTGCTACTAAATTACTCTCCCCTCGAATGCGAAATGCAAGCATATACTGGGCAATTTCATTGATTGGTTTACTCACTCCCGCAATTCATTACTATTCTCTCTAGTCCTATACTTACATTAGTTTAAAGTGACGCATAATACACCCACATAGGTATCGCAGGTTAAGAGAAGATTTATAGATGGGCAACTACCGTGCTCTCTGCGTGCAATATTCATTAACGTTGAGCTTGTGTCCAGGGTATGGTGATCCTAGTTATACGTTTACTGCAAACTTCCCTACACTATCTAACAATGTATTTCGTGTTTATGTCACCTTAAATTCCAAAAATTGAAATGTAATTACAAATGGATATTGATGACTAGAAAATCATTAAGAAAGTTTAAAATTTTATCGGAATATACAAATCATTTGTTTCACATTTAAGAATCTTACCCCTAAGTGCGTGATACAGGAGTCTTCAAAGGAAAAGTGCTATTTAACCAATCTTAAGCAGTCACTAATGATTTCGAAAAAACATTGATGTTAACAGCGATTGGTTCAATGTTTGTTCAGGAATAGTACACAAGCACAACAATGCACAACTGTAGAACTGGGCCATCCGACGAAACAGTAAATGACATTCAGATTGGTTTCGCCACGTGCTTTGCGAGTCCTAGACATATTTTCGCATAGGGAATAGCAAACTTCACGAGAATTGTGCTAAATGGAGGAAGCAAATTGTTTGTTAGTTCATAAAGATACATTTATTAGCATCTTATGTTGTTGCCTTATACTCGTTAATTCCACTGCGACATAAGCGACTATTGATTTGTGTTCGAATTTATATGACACTGCGTCCCGTAGCTGAAGGACACTAAATCAACTATAATCTCCAGTTCTGTCCTGCTTCTTATTCTTTTGCAGCCTAAATCGATAAGAGTGACCGCTTAATAAAGGTCATTCTACGAAATGAGCTTGGCTTCCGGTGGCGGCACCATGTGAGCGCTTAAAATAGGCAATATTTAAACGTGTCTTTTGGAAAAATCAATTGATACCACTCAAAAATTGCCGTTAATTAAAGGGACCGCCAAATGAAGGTGACCGATTAACACTTGCTGCTGTAGTGACCAAAAGCATTAGGGACCAAAATATTTACCGAGAGAAAACTTTATGACGTCTAAATTCATGAAGGTCAAATACTGTGGACTCGAAAGAAAATTGAGAAGAGTTGGAAGACGACGAAAATATACATTGATTGAATTGACTACAGGATTGATCACGTCTGCAAAATAATAGAATGCGACAGAAACATGAGAAAGAAGCATTCAACTTTTGAAGGTAAAATGTTTATTTTCCAACGTCATGCGTGAACACTTTTACACCAAATGAACCAAACTTCAGGGACAAGATGTAAAGTAAATGTTCAGTCGTTAAGATTTTTCTGAAACAAAAGATAAAAAATGTGAGTTCTGTAAAGATTGCCTGTCTTTATGTTGAATAAGTAAAATCGAAAAAGAGCATGATATGCTTAAAGCAAATAAAGAGGAACGCGTGCTAATGAGTAAAGGTCAAATCAGACAATGCACCGAACGGTGGAAGACTTTAGTGAATAAACAGTGTATTGAAAATAAAGTAATCTATAAAAATAGACTGGCATCAAAATATTAATCTCATAGGTACACATTTGTAACCTTCAAAATCATTGTAGTTGTTTCTTTTATTTAATTATTTATTTATTTTATTTAATAGGTAATTATTACAAACAAATTTGATTACTTGATCCTATGTGGCTAGGCCGAAGGCCTTTAAGCCATTACAATACCTACATCCTTTCGCGTTCTAATTTTTCGAATTCTGGTATTCACCCCAAATGGTCTCTCCATCGCATCCTTCTTTTATTTAATACGACACAATTCTGTGATCGTAAATGTCACAAACAACAACAACATTAATAATAATAATAATAATAATAATAATAATAATAATAATAATAATAATAATAATAATAATAATAATAATAATGCGAATTTGGAAAAATATTTGCATAAAGAAAACAAACGCTTGTGTTGTAAGGATTGGAAGGAAGTTATTAGAAGGAACTCTGACCTTTTCAAAGGAGGATCGTCATTTAGTTACATATCCCACATGTCCAGCCAACCCGCTTTCGACATTACCAATTCAGTTAGTGTCCAAGGGTTTACGGAATGAACTAGCATTGCATCCACGTCCGTCATTTGTTGCTGCAAATCGCTGTCGGAATCCGCGTCCCAAAGGCGACGAAGGGCCGCGCGCCGGCGTCTATCCCTGTTTAGACAGTTGCGACGTGTCCCATGCATGGTAATGGGCGGGGCAAGTGCCGCAGCCGCCGCCGCCGCCACCGCTACAGGCTCGTGTCGCTGCGTGCGTGGCGAGGAGGACACGGGCGCGAACGCGCGCGCGAATCCCGCGCGGCGTGGCGGGGAGCTGGGAAGGCACCCGAAGGACGGTAGGGGCGGGAGGGGGACGCGGGGCGCGGGGCCGGGACGCATGCAAAGGGAAGGCGCCCGCGGAAACCTCAATCACGGCGCGACTGGCCTGGATTTGCGCGCGAGTCCCGCTCATGCATGCGAGAACGGCGCGGGGCGGCGCGGCGCGGCCGTCGCGACGAGCGGCGGCGCTGATGGCGTGGCCGTTGGCGCGCCGCTGCCGCCAGTAGCCGACGCCCACTCCCATGGCCGCACTCTCCGTCGCCGACGCGTCTGTTTGGTCGTGTAAGACTTTCTTCGGGCTCCGTGATGTGCTTTTTTTGCGGAGGACATCATCGTGGGATATACGTTTACGTAACAATGTGGGATGGTATTGCTGTTGGAAAATGTAATAATTTCGAAGAAACGCGCATTAAGAATTTTCTAGTCTACATTGACGGAGAAAGAGAACGAGAGAGAGAACGTTTTGATGAACTCTGTTCTATCGATAAAATAGGCCATCCAGAAGACCAAAATTAGATAAAATAAGCAATTTAAAAATAGGAGAAAATGAATAAAATACATACAATTTTATAGTTAATTTAATACCAGCAATTACAATGGTTTGGACATGTTAAATAAATGAAATAAAATAGAATTCATAAAGTCATTTTAGAGTGGTTTTCTGGTGGTAAGAAGACCTAAATGTAGTAGCTGGTTGAGAGAAATTGTAAAACTGTGAAGTAAATAAATAGTAATTCAACAATGCGTTAAAATGTCTTTCGAATTTACGGAATAAATGCATTTTCTTTTGATAGCCATTAGAAATTGTCAAGTGTACATAAAAATAATTACAACTTATACCCTTTCTTTACACCGACATATTGGAACCAAGGGACAGTTTTGGAAGAGCACACTTACGTTTTCTTCGTACGCTTGTAACATGAATGTAACATGAATTTAAGGAATTAGATGGTTCTAGAAGATTGAATTTAATATTCCCAAGAAAAAAGTTTTTGTTTGCAAACCTCGGGAGGAAATTGGCTAACGAGTCATCGCCAGAATTCGTGCACAGAGCGCTCTTTGAGGCGTCGGCTGCCGTGGCACCGGAGGCAGCGCCCGCAGTCTTTCTGCCACCGCGCCGCGCCGCCAAGGCAGTGCCTTCCGCGCGGCCGTCGCGCACCTCGTCGCCAGCTCTGTCTTCGTCGGGGAGCGCGACGCGCGACGAATTAGACGACGTTCGGGGCCGCCGCAAACAAGTCAGGAACAAACAGTCTGCAGGGCGGCGGCGCCGGGGAGGCTGCGGGGGCGCGGCTGAGTGGAAGGGGAAAGCGGGAGCGAGGACGAAGGCAGGGAGCGCAGGGGCGGACGCAGCGCCGGAAACAGCCCTTTATCGCGGCAGCGCCCGCGCGACTCGTATTTCAACGTCCAAGTAAATAGTGAAGAATCGGACGCAGGCGCGACCCCTCTGGCGGGAGTGGAATCTCCTTCGCTACTTCCACCGCCCGCGCCGTCGCCCTCACTACAGCAGCCGCGACTCCAGCTGGCTCTAGCCAACCTACGTGCTCCCCTCAGACCTTAGGCCGCCTCTGCTAACATCGTGCGCACCGCTGCCTCCAACCAGCGCTCATGTTACTGCCATCGACATCGACTCTTGCCACCAGCCCCTAAAATAGTATCTTTGCACATATCCCTTCAGTAGATAGGATCTCGCCATCCATATGATCGCCCCTGTCCCCATATCTACAACTACCAAAAAACCTAGGACCGTCACTGCCTGAGCTGCCATCTCCTCCACGCGTTCCGTTCCTCCCATCCTCCTCTCCGCTCCCCGTCTCTGCCGTCTCCAGTGCCGCCGCTGCCTCCGCCCGCGGCGCAGACAGACGGCGTGGACGCGAGTCGCACCCGGGAGCCCGCCCGCTGCTCAGAAGACGGAAGAGGGAACACGTCGCGGCGCAGGGGTGGGCGGGCGACGAGACGTGGCTCCGCGTTGCGCCCTGCTCCGTGCCACGGATCGGCCGGCTCAGATTACCCCTTGCTCGCGCCGTGTTTGCCCTGGTCACACTTAACGAATTTGTCTCTTGCGGGCGGGACAGAAGCCTGCCAGGGCGGTCGGGATCAGCGAATCTGCGCCAGTAATCCTTCTTTGTTCTTCGTGGGAAAAAATTGTTCTTGCCGAAAATACACACGAAAATGCGTTAAGGCTGCTTTTTGAGATATCGAATCAACGAATGGATTATCTTCATTAAATATTTCTATTCCCTGTCTCAGAGGAAAATGAATCTTATGAATTACAACCAGTCTGTAATTATGTATCTTTTCTTCCATACAACATTTTGTTCAATTTATTTTCAAGAAGCAAGTGAATGAGCTTCAGTGTGAACTCGTGAAATCACTAATTACAATATATTGGGTAAAAGTATGGGGTTTACTGTATGTGAGTGACGCGTCTTATTAGTTTGCACCACTATTTAAACTTATCAGTGAAGTATATTTTTCTCCTCCTTAAGTATCTCTCTCAGTTTTGTAATTACCTTTGTGCGCTTTCAACACGCACAGTTTATTATCTCAGTGAATGTGACTGCCAGAGTTTCGTCGCTGGTGATGCAATTTGGCTGTCGCATCATGGGCTTCTTATTGGTGCTCGTGTTTCATCTCTCGAAACCACTTCCCTAATCCCCTAAGCATCAACCATCCAAGATTCGGGACGAGTTATGTCTAGCAAGAAATATTGGTGAAAACATTCAGTGTACTACAGAAAAGCTTCTAAAATATCAGTTTTGTTTTCCTATATACCAGAAAACATCGGCGAATACATCTCACATTAAAATTTATGTCCTTTTATTGTAAATTTTTCTCTATAGTTTTGTATTGTTTTGTTTTGTTTATGAATAACAGAGCAAACAATGCTAAACAATCAATCCCAATTAAGATACTGTAGATATCTAAATCACAAAATATAATACGTAAAAGTAATTATTTAGCACTACACAAACTAGAGGTGTTTTTTCACATTTTTCTACCAATTAGTTACTGCCCCAGTTTTTATAGGAGTTACATGAAAAAAAAACTAGTTTGCTCGACGACACCAATTGTTTTATTGTGTTGTAATTGAATGTCTCTCGAAACGAAAAGCTATGAAATTAAATCAGATTATTCATTATCAGGGCTCGGATTCTGATGACGTAAAAATTCTCTGAAAATTACCTATAAAATGACTTAAAAATAAGGGGAAATTACCTAATTTTTTTAAAATACTCAAAAATTTGTATAAAAATGTTTACTTATTCGATGAATTTTATAATTTTAAATAAAATGTATTTATATAAAGGTATATTTAATATAAAATATTTATTTTAGGAGGAAATGTAATCCTTATCTCCGATCTTTCAACCATCAGGTTTCGACTGGTGTAGGAAGTTAACAAAGATCCATTTAATTTCGAGAATTCGGCAGAGTCCATTCGCGAACTTAATTTCGTCATGAACTGATGATATAAGCTATTTTAGTGCTATATAATAAAAGCTGTACGAAAATACGAAAAGGAAAGAAATGCGTAAAAATGACAAATATGATGTAAAGTTCTAAAAAAATTACCTAAAATTTGATAAATGACGCCAAATGACCCAATAACTATGCATTTCTATTACCTATCTCATGATAAACGTTCATTTACATCTAAGCTTTGTCTAGAATGCACAAATGGAAAGATGACATATCATTAGAATCCGAGCTCTCTTTCTTAATGTTGTTATAAATAACTTCCCGGGTCATATAATATAAATAGAGGCAACAGAGAATATCAACCTTTAAGAAAAAGATAAATAATATTTTAACTTGCGAAATGAAATATATTCACACAGCTTACTACATGCAAAAGAAATCACAGGACACATTTCATTAATACAAATATAAAAAGAACCTGTCTTCTAACACGCTGAATGTTGTGTAAATTGGTTAAATTAGCTTATTTATGATATCTATGAAAAATAATCATACACGGTTTACATTGGTTTATCCGTTGATAAACAATATTGGTGCCCTATTCTGTTTATATTTAGATTTTACAGTAACTACGTTTTAATCCTGTTTTTTTTTTGGGGGGGGAGTTTTATAAAAGGTTTGAGAGTTTACACGTAGCGTGCCCGATTACGCACCAGATGTAGCACGTGAGCCGCAGCTCGTGGAAGCGTGCGCTGGGCAGTTCATGAATTCCGTCATTGGAACAGGTCAGGTTTCTGGAGACGACGCCGTAAAAGTGCTCGATAACGCGCAATAAAGGGCACGCGCGTTCGCCGTCCCGCGCCGCCGCCACCGCTGCCGCGGCTTGCAGTGCCGCAGGCACTGAGCCCCGCCCACCTGGCGACGCCTGGGTGGCGAGGGGGGTGGGGCGCGCCCACGGCCCGGGGCAGGCGGAGGGGAAGGGGTGGCCGATCGCGGTTGAGTCGATATGCGCGGTTTACGACGGCTGGCCCTCCTCGTAGCTTCTCGGCAACTGCCCTTCGGCGCACTTTCCTGCACTTCTCGTCTCGTGGCGCCTGCGCCCGCCCGACGCGGTCGCCTTCTTTCTCAGCCGCCCATCGGCCTTTCACGAGGTGCTCTTCAGTTTCCTCTCTGACGCTCGACAGGCGGCCGATCTCGGCCTCCCAGCCTCCTGGGACATTTCTCACATACTTCGTATTTTCACTTGTTTCTCTCTTTTCCCTTTCTTCCATTTCTCTCCTCCTATCCCTTTTCCCAGCTCTCTCGTTTTTCTCCATCTTTCATGTTCGCATATTATCTATTTTTCTTCCGTTTCTTAATTGCACTTTCGCCATCTTACTTCTGTTCTTAATTCACTTTCATATTCAAATATATTTTATATTATTATTCACTTTCGTTTCTTCCCTTTATGATCCGTTGTTTTCTAATACTGTGATCTCCCATAACTCATTCTCTAATAACACTTGTCTGCAAATTTTAACCTTTTGGCTGTGGTTTTTATTTTAATATGTGAATAACTTTAACGTGACTATCGTGAATATAAATTTGAAATTCGTTTTCCTCCATCACGTGTCAGTTTTATACAGTACAAGAAATAATAAAAGTATAACTTTACTTTCGACTCAAATACATTTTTTTCAATACAATAAACCAAAAATATATTTAATAGAAACAATGTTTGAGCACTGTGATTATGTACTCTCATTTTTGAACATTAATAATATTTTCTAATTCCTTTCTTAAAAGCATTTTTTTAGATTTGCTTGCGTGAAAAGTGTTTTTTTCATCTCTTATCAGTGACCAGCAATAGTCTGCTAACATACTCACATTCCCCCGTTCCTGATAATGTCCATCTCTTTGATTTCTTGATAAAATCTTTCACCCTGCTCCCACTGAAACACCAAAATTTTCTGGACAAAATCCAAGTGAGAGTGTAGGAAATGTGCTTTAACACTCATTTTACACCCTTGCTGTCCAAACTTTTCAAAGATATTTTTTATAATATTTTTAAGATTGGATCCTAGTGATTTACTAGGAAGTTTTTAATGACTTCCTTGAAAGCCGTCCATGCTTGTTTTTTGGTCAGACATTGTGTCTTCAAATATGGCATATTTTTCCAACTTTCGTATCACTGGTCCAACAAATATTCATTTTTTAATCTTTGCATAAGATATTCCTGGAAATGTCTTGCATATTTATATTTGTAACAGTTACCAACCGTGTTTAAAGACTTAACAAATTGCTTCATAAGTCCCAATTTTTGTATAAAGGAGGAAGGAGAACATTTTTGGGGTTTACAAAACTGACAGACACTTTGGTTCGTGGAACAATATTTTCTCTCTGATTCCAATGTTATTTTAGTTCAGTGGTCAGATCGTGCTTTGCTATCCCATTCGCATAAGAAACATAACATCTTCGTGTACCCGGACTGTTGACCAAGAAGCATGCCGATAACTTAAAGATCTCCGCACACCTGTCACTTATGCTCTTCGAATTTCAGTTTCTCTTAAACTAATTTCTTGTTCTCGTATGTTTCCTTGAGAAGAACTAAATAGGCAATTGAAACTGACGAATATATTTTCCATTATATAAGAGAACAGCTTTCATATTCATGTTTGAGGAGTCTATAAAAAGCCTCCAATCAATTGCAATGTACTTTTCAGCCCCCAAAGAATTCACTAAACCAGAAATGTCATGGCAGTATGTAAGATTCTGTTGTTGACTGAAGTACGGAACAAATAGCTCTTCACGGTGTCTATACCATGCAAATGATGTTCCTGGAGCTAAGAGGTTCTTTTCTTTTAGTCTTGATCCCAGGATTTGAGCAGCAGCCATAGAAGGACCTAAGTCCCTTACCAAATCATTAAGTTGAGTTTGTGTGAACTCTTGAAACTGCTTGACGTCCAGTTGTTGAACTGGATCTGAATCACTGCAATTGTCTTCAGAGTTATTTTCAGAGTCTGAAGATGATTTGTTTCGAAATGTTTCTGATGAAGAAGGCACACGAAAACCTGGTTGATGAGAGACCGGCCTTTTTGCTGACAAGAGATTTGGATAAACGATATTTTTTCAGGTTTTTACATTGTAGTCTGCAACGTCACGTACACAAAAATAGCAATCATCTACATGATGTTGAGGTTTATGCCAAATCATTGGAACAGCAAAAGACTTACTAATTTTCTCCCTTTAACTCCAATTCCTTAACTGTTCAACACAAGTATGACACACTTCTTTTGGAGCCCATTGTATGTCCAGATCTCTTAGTTTCATACCTAAGTAGGTATGGTATGCCATTTTAACAACATTTGAGATGTTCCGTCTTCTTTTCCTTGCTACAAACTCCCACAAATGTGACAAAATATGTCAGGATTATGTTTACATTTTCTGGAAGACATACACTATTATTTCAAAAACCACACAACGAGCAAATAAAGCGTCCACTCAGAAATGTAACTGCTTACTCACTGAAAACTGATAGGATACACAATCATGAATCGATATAAACGGAAAAGAAGTATTGTTGCGTGATACAGTGTTGCCAAACGTACCAATTGCATCAACGAATTTCATGAAATTTACTTGCTTTCAACAGAAGTACCATACTAAATATGTCTAATACATTGATCATAAAAGTAGTATTTTTGAAAAAATGGTACGTGATAGAGAAAAACAGTTTGTATTTTTAAAATCGGTACGATGTACTTTATAATGAGGTTGTATTTGGAAGAAAACCCCATAATCATGCAGACCAGTGTTCTCCATCTGCTCTATTCATGATTTTACCACTTTTCTGCTGTTTCTGAATTAGTAGACATGAAAATTCCCAGTATGTTTTAAAATATTTTCTCATTTCAGTATTTAACTTCATTACTGAATATCAATAATTGCTCTCGCTTTTCTACTTATTTCATTTTAGTCTCGGTAATACTATAATTCGTGGTATTTCTAGGTCGTTCCGTTTGATTGCATCTCTTGGAGACACTACAACCATTTTTTATCATTCATTGTTTACTGCTTTGATTTTACGTCCCTCTGTTTCTTTATATTCGTATTCGCGACACGTGATGTTCCTCTACTCTGCCATTTCTCAAACATCTGTCCGACCGTGTTCGTAGAACATCCTTATGTGCATTCATCTCTATTCTTTTTCTTCTTCTTGTTCTTCTTGTTCTTCTTCTTCTTCTTCTTGTTCTTCTTCTTCTTCTCGTTTTCCTTCTCTTCGTTCTCCCGTCACTTTTCCACTTCCATAGCCTTCTCCCTCTTTTCTCTTTCGCTCGCAATCCCTTGCGTCTCCCGTTCGCCGGACGGCATGTCTCAGCGAACTCGATGTTGGTGGATGCCACCAGCGACCGATCAGTCTCCTTTAAAGGTAGAAGCGGACGCGTCGCCCAACCCGATCCCCGGCCCCTCCTCCCTCTGCGCCCCACAGCCCCTGCAGCCCCCGCATCGCCCTGCAGCTGGGCGCCCCGCCCACCCGTCGCGCCGGGCCGCACCGCACCGCACCGTTCCTGTTACGCGGAGTCACGGACTGCGACCCACCCACCCCCCAGGCAGGGTATTTCAGGCCGATTGAAGTACAGGAAGGCGAAACATGCGACCTTGTTCCTTCTCTCGTTAATGCGCCGCTTCGAAACCAAATGCAAGTGGAGCAGAAGAGCTTTCGGACAACGACAATCGAGCGTACTAAATAGCAATTTCTCTTTTTAATTAATTCTTTTGCGAAGATTGATCGTTCACCCATCATGTACGTGTGGCCTTGTTTAATCCCGTTCTTGTGTTATGGACTAGAGACGTTCATTGGAAGTTTTTATTTTCCGTTCTGGGAGCCGGAGAAAGGAATGAGATCCGGCTATGTTCGGTAAAACGAGTGAGCTGCTTTAGTGACTGTTTCAGTAAATATTCGCATATTTTTGCTAAATGCACGTGCAGTTCCCAAATGTTTCAAACAAAAGTCGTCTAAAATTACTAGGTCTTTAACTTTTGTAATTACGTTTAACTCGGTTTACTGCACCATAAGCTCGTTATTTGAAAAAATGTGTTCAGAAATTAGAATTCCCCATTCTTACAGCAAGCAGTTCGCTGATTGGGAAACGCAGTGAGCTGGTTCCCTTTACTCAGAAGCAATTTATGTGTAATGGTAGTCGTTCATTTTAAGTTTAGGTCATTCAATTGCAGTTCGTATGCAGATTATTATTGCGTTCATATTCACAGGAAAATCAATTGCTGAATTACAGACGATTTATTGTTTTCACAATCGCTACAAATGGTTTTAACTCTTTCACATCAAAGCTGTATGAACAATATTGTTGATTAATAATTAAATTTACATCGAAATCTTTATTCCTAGATGGAAAACTCTGTGGTGTTGGACATTTTTTGAACTTGATAGTTCTGTCTCTTATCTTCGTAATTCTCGGTCTGTGACAGAGTCCTATTCGATCACACTTTCCCTCTCACTATTGTTCTTTTCTTTCGTAACTTTGTTAAAAATCGAAATAAAACTGTGATTATCACTAATTAATTTTTTTTTAAAAAAACATGTTCACGCTGCGTTGACACATTCAAGCACAACGTTACGAATTTTCTCCTCACGTATTTAAAGAAAATGTTTGTGTGTCTAAAAAATTACCAATAGTTTGAACGTAAATCTAATTATATTAAACAGTCATCTATATATCCCTCGTGATTGAAGAGGAGACCGCATGTCGTGTGTCTTCATGGTGCAATTCAATAATTACCAACGAAAAGAGCAAGGGTGACTGACTGCCCCCTCGTCGCGTCGCATTTCTTTTGGGATCAATTCTCTCGAAACTAGCGGGTAGACACTGAATCATAAGCCCTCAGCCAAGTGCTTAATCCTTTTCTCGAAAAGAACACAAAGACAAATATTGTAAATATATTTGAAAGAAGATTATCTTTCCGAAAAGATGTGGAGGAGAGTCCCCCTAAGTGACCACTTCTAGGTTAAGTACAATGATGAAGTAAAGCTACACATCCTGAGAGCTACTATCGCAGAGTGAGAAGTTGGGGGGCGGGGGCGGCACCAAGTTGTCCCAGCGCCCGCTCCGCTGCGCGGCATCAATGCGACAAGGCGGTGCGGACGGGTCTTCCCGCGACTGACTCTCGGCCACCTCCCCTCTCGCTCCGCCCCTCCCCCTCCCCCTCCGCACCGCTTCGAGCGGCGCCGCCCCCGCGCTGTCCGACTGCCCGCCGCCCTGCGGCTCCTGTAATTAGGCGACTCCCTTTCGTTCGGACGCAACTTTCGTGATTGCCCGAACCACACGTCGCGGCGCGGCGCTGCGCGGCGGCCGGGGAAGCGGTGGTGGTGGTGGTGGTGGGGGGGGCGAACAAGAGACGCAGACGGCGAGGCGACGCAGACAGTGTGTGCTGCCGGCTCGCGGTTCGATCTGTCCGAGGCGCAACCTTTTCTCCCTCCCTGCCGGCAAGAGGATCTCGGGACTTCTCTTTCGGACGTGTGCATTTCTGCGTAGCGGCACAGCAGTCATTGCTGCTTTACGAAAATTTTCAAAATGTAAAAAAAAATCTGCCTGTGATGTATTATAATCTGGTTAGATGTGTGCATGAATCATTGGTCTATGTGATTTCCAGTATTATAATTTTATATGTGCTGATAACTTGCAATTCGATGTCCTCAGCAACATTGCAAGTCCGAACCTAAAAAAATAACAACATAAATAACGAAATAGGGTAACCAACAATGTGGCAATGGCAAGTATGATAAATACATGAAACACTTACAGTTCCACTATTACCTTATAAACAATAAAATCTATTTTCTATTGCTCACATCGTGCACTTGCGAAAATAACCGTATTGCTTTCATCACTTGAACTAAACCTCACTCCTATTCCTTCATTCTTGTCTTTTTAAAGTTTTGTTTCTTCAAATGAAAATATTTTGGTACAGTGTCTTACGTGAATAATTTTGTCAGTCTTAAAGGTATTAGTAATGGGTTGACAATATTAGTAATATATTGCTTTGTAGGACGTATGTTAAATATTGATGTTTGTTGGGCAGGGGAGGTTAGAACCGCATGAGAGGGCCCTCATTTTGTCCTATGATTCTTCCAGTGAAACGATATCTGAATTTAATATTGCTATCAGTGTCCTGGATTCATACGTTTAAAAGCTATTTAGAGGCCAAATTGTTTGGTGAATGTAATACTGTTGACAAAGAGAAAATGATGTGACGTATTGTTCGCACAGACAGGAGTCATATCATCCTGCCTGCACATGTCCCGCTCGGATAGTATATAACAGTGAATGTTTGTGTGTGTGTGTGTGTTGCTTTGTGCACTAGTTCGACGGTGCGGGTTTGGGTGCCCGCGGGAACCTGCATGTTGCAAAGTGAGCGTCCGAGTGAAATATAAACCCATCCGATCGTTAGGAGGGGGAAAAGCCTGCACCCGCTGCCCCCCCCCGACTTTTGGAGTGAAAGAGCACACCATCTGCCGCTTCCCACGTGGCCTCGGGCGAGCTTTTTTCTCTGACGTATGGGTGCTATGATTCACTTTTGTGGTATACGTTTCCGCATTCACTTTTCGGCAGTTAGTGAATATATTGTAATCTTTCAAAACGTCCGTGTCGACCACTGACTGATGTACACGTTTAGGATCTATGCAATGCGTTTTATGATGTTTTCTCACTGCTACCCATATATTATGGAGATTCTGATGTCTTTGATTTTTTTATATTAACAGTGTGACATTTGTGATGTTCACATACTTTCCTACAAATATTCTCTAGAAATAACATTTCACGTATGAATAAAGTTCATAAAAAATATCTGAGTGCTTGCTTCAGCATTAAAATAAAACTTTGTTCAAGGAGTACTGAACAACTTTTAGGCCATGTTTAAAATTAATTTAATTCAAACCAAATTTTCTTCTTTTCGGGGAAGACAGAACCTTACCATAGAAAATGTACTGGGGTACGCACCTTTTCTTAGCAATATTCACTATGATTACTCTATTGCCATTCATTCCAACAAATGTATATAACATACTATTCCTGCATGGTTAAATTGCTGAAGAATTCTTGGTATATACGATTAATGCCTTTGGTTACTGGTTGGGAGCAGGGCTATTCATTTATCTGCTATCTATGCGACAAATAAATAATTATTGTATATGATAATTTTATGATTCCTAGTATCAGAATATTTGTCTTTTAAATACTTTTAAACGTGCCGATTTTTGTTACGTACAGAATAGAAAATAATCTGCTCATTCTGAACGTGATTTTAAAGTGAAGGACGAGGTTTTACCAGGCACACAATTGGAGTACTTAAGTCTATTCAGAGCATGTTTCAGTACAATTCGACTTACTAGCGGCACGTTTCCCTTTTATCAATAAGAGTTCTAGGTTATCATGCAAAAATTTCTTTTTCTTGCAATGTGTACGTCTTTTGAAAAGAACAACTGCATAGAGACGTAATTTACCATCGATCTGTTCCAACTTCGGCCGCCGCGTTCCTCATAAATTTTGTTCTAATAAAATGAAACGTCAATATCTTGACTTGTATATTTCTATGGACTTCATTGATTTTTCTCTACGTTTTTATAACTTTGTGTGCATGCTTTGTTATTTTATTTCCGTAATCCACTGACGCTCCGAATGTGCCATCTTCCACTGAAGCCCTGCTTTCGCTAAGCGGCTGTGGAGCGCAGGCGAAGCACGGACGGTGCTGTGCGAAAAGTCCGCAGCGTGTAGTCGCGGTCTGTTGTGTGGGGTCATACGTTGTCGGGGCTCGAGCGACGGCGACTTTTTTGATTCGGCCGTCAGCCGCTGCGAAACGACCCTTTGCCGCTCCGCCCAAGTACTCCGCTCCGGTTAAAATTTCCGCGAACGAGCTGAAGTAACGTTCACGTCCCGCGGCGAGCACGGATCCACGCGGGACTTTATGGGGAGGGAAACGACGAGTGCATTCTCGGCACTTTCGTAAAGACTGCGACGGCCAAGAATCCTGGTCGAAATTTTTATTCGGGAGCTTTGCCGATGTTTGAGTTGATTGGCTGTGACGTAAGAGTCGCAGAAGGGTGTTGAAAGTTAAGGGACGGGAAGAAGGAAGAGCGAAACATAGCAAAGGAAAGGGTGAGATATTGTGGAACAAAAGCAATACTTCGAAGTACAAAAAGAATATGCGACGAAAAAAGAGAAAGGCGAGAGCGAGAAATGTAAGCAAGTGATGTCCGAGAATTGACGAAGGACTAGTCGTACGAACTTGGTTGTAGGCCTCAGAGAGATTGTGAGCTTGAGAAGCGAAACCGAGGATAAGATGCAGGTCGATGCAAACAACGGGTGGCAAAATGAGAGGAAAGTGGATATCGTGGGGAAGAGGTGGCGTGGGGGAATGTGGGGGGTGGGGAGCCATTAGGTTCCGCGCTCCCAGTCGACGGCGCACCCTGCGCTCCTCCACGTTCGCCCCCCCCTCCCCCACCCCCTCCTCTGTCTCTCGCCTCCTCGTAAACGCTCCGGCGTCGCCAGTGAAATAACGTTGTTGGTTTACGTTTCTTCGCGCGCAGTCGCTGCCGTCTACGCCCCCGCTTGTTTCGTTCTCGGCGCCGCCGCCTGCATGTTGAGAACTGAAGTTGCCCTGAACGCGGTTTCGTGGCGTGTTCTTCCCTCGCCCATTGTATAATCAATGTATCATATCCCTTGCCAAATGCCAGCTTATCCCTGAAAGGTTTTCTGTTGGTTTCTACTGCGAACGCCACCCGCGTACGTATGCCTGTCCGAGAATGACGAATACCGTAATATATTTACCGTAAGGGCTGAATGGCGGCTGAAAACGGTCGCGTGGACTTGTCGGCGGTCGGTGAAGGGGAACGTTCGGAAGAGAAGCGGGAGGGGCGATTGCCTGTGGAGGAAAGGAAGAGGGCCGACGGCGTGCGGTGGAAACGGACGGCGAAGGAAGGATCGCTTCGGAGGGAGCGAGGCGCGGAGAAACGGCATTAACGTGGGTTAGCGGCGGATTCCGAGAGTAATGCCTCCGTTTGTCAGTTTTCGTTCGATCGCGACGCAGGGGAAAGCCGCTCAGGCGGCGCGCATTAGCAAACTGTCGCTTTGTGCACTGGTTGAAGCGCTATCTTCTCCGCCCCCTCGCGCCCTTTCTCCGCCGGTCCTTCGGGACCCTCCTCTCCTCGGGCTGTCCATTTTCGCCTTTCTTTCGACCTGCTTTTATTCTTTTTCAGAAGTTGTACATTATTGTAACTCGCTTCAGTTTTGTTCGTTGCCTCTTTTTAAAGTTTGCGCAGCGCAGATCTCCTCTAATTTTTTTGCCTCCAATCGATGTCCCTAAAACCACTTGTACAACATCATTCCCTATTTTCTTTTTCAGTATCGTCACTTCTTCAATTCACTTCCTGTGGTTTTTCACTATGCCACCTTCGTACAATTTCATTTCATACTTTGGTCGAGCTTTTCTGCTTTTACTGGTGGTGTTTCCGCTTTCATTGCCCTCTGTTCAGTTACATCGTGCTAACCGTGAATCGTTCATTTGTCTCGATCCTCATCGATTCTACCAATCCCCAACGCTCTCCGCACAGCTCTGGCCACCACCATCCTCCCTTCTCCCCCGCCCTCGCCACGCTCGCCTCCCTCTGCTCGCCATTCGCGTCCCCGCCCCGCCCTCCGCTGCCACCCCGCTGGCCATTATTCTTTCCGACGCACCGCCCCCTCTCGCTGTGCTCACCGCCCGACCGCGCACCGCAACACGGAGAGCCTCTCCCGTTTTGATGTTTTAAGTACAGATCGCTTTTTCGTAATTTCGTTTCCCGGCGATCGCCCGCCGCGGGTGGAATGCAGACAAATGACTTGCGAACGCCCCGTAACACGTTTTGCGCAAAGAAATGACGATCGCCTCGCCTGGCAGGTGGTGGGCGAGTGACGCGTCGCCGCCGCCGGTGGAAGTTACAGCGCGAGTCCCGCGGTTCGGGCCGCGCAGGCAAGTTCGGAGGTTTAAAGAAGATGTCTCTCTGGAACTTCTCTGCCATGGCGATTCTTTCGGTAATGATTGATGCAAATAAATTATTCTTCTCTGTTACTGAGAAAATATTAGAGTGACGAGAGAGGTCCAGAATTGATACTTGGCAATTTTATTCTTGTTTAATCTACGTAGATTTAATTCGTAGTCTTTCATCATTTCTATTGTATTCTTTAAATCGATATATCGGTGGGCACGATTAAAGTAAGCAGAATTCAAAAAAAATTGTAATATACCTTCTCTACTCCATACGGGCCAAATTAAACTTTCAGTAGATTACATTTTAAAACCTTGTGTATGTAAGGAGTAATTTGGATACAATGCTCTCCAAATATGCGTACTTGCGATCCAGAAGAATAGGTGTAATAGTTTATATTATTTACTTTGCACAGCGTAGGTACCTTTCATGAGTTGTGAAAATGGAAAACTAGGTAATGTATTACCAGTTTAAAATCAGGAGTCACAAGCGGAGGATATAAACAAAATTGTAAAAATTCAAATTGAAACGTATTACGTGAACATTCACGAAGTCAACAATCACCAAGTGCATACTGCTTCACTAGAAAATGAAAGACTCATAGTAATGGAATGGAAAAATCGTTTAACAATTGTATTGCAGTATATTGTCTTGATTTTTTTTCTTCATATTTGCGCGTTGACCATATCTGGAATTAGAAACAGAATTACGAAAGGATATATCAAGGAAATGGTTTTGTTCATTGTTTCAGAATACCATTTGGTAATGTCACTATTCTCCATTATGGTCTTGTAGGATATCTTCACAATTACTGACAAAAACAAATTAAGATCCAGGAATGTTTATTTTGAAAGTGCAGCGGATAGATCGTAACACGGAAGCGTCATGAAACAAGCGAAGCCATGTACCAAAATACAGCCGGGCGCAGGCATTGGTGGTGCAGACCCAGTACCGCGCACGCAACCCTCTGCCAGACGCGCAACCTACTGCCCGCCGCCCGCCGGCGCTTCGCCCGGGGCGATCGGCCCCGCTGTCACCATTTCGTCACTCTCCGCCCAGTGGCGACCGCAAAGCAGTGACGACGCCTGCGCCCGCCGCGCCCTCTGTCCACCGCCGCACCGCAATCGCAGTCACCTCCATCTGCATTCCGCCGCTGCCGCGCCCCGCAAGCAACCATTCACCTCCCCGTCCGCACTCGCTGCACCCCGCATTTCAAGCTCGCGCGCAGTCATACCTACATACATAGTACGACCAATACTCCGCATCTTTCCACCCGCGATCGCCTTAGGCGCCCTTCACGGGCTGGCATCACTCAGGTCTCAGACATCTTTTTGGCTTGCAAGCACTTCATGTATTTTACTTTCACGTGTACATATATATATATATATATATATAAAGTTGCTGAAAAAAACAACAACTAATGATGTCGATATTTTGACAGAAAGTTCGCGTTTTTTTGCTCTCCGTGTACAGAAAAGTTTGGAACTAATATGAGAGAAAGTGAGAATATATTAATTATTCGCTCAATCTTAAATATTAAAAATTTTTCGGGTGTTCACCTTTTTAAACAATATTAATATTTTATGATTAATTTATAAATATATTATCCGTTTGAGTTTTTTATGGGATTCTGAAACGGATAGTAGCGTATAGAAGTTTCACATATTAGCGTAACTATTACAAGTAACAGAGAGAAGTATTGTGCGGGTTGTAGAATCTTCTTGTTGACGTATTCATTTGTCTGAGGCCATTGCTTGTGTTGCCTCTAGCGACTTGCTTAGCGCGTTTTACATCGGTGCCCTCATCTTGTGCATTGCATATCCAGGCGTCAGGCTCACTGTGCCATCGCCGTTTCCACCACGGCATCTGCATGGCCCCCGCCCGGCTTTTCAGCAGCCGCCCGCCCGTTGCTCCAGTACCGATGAGCGTTGCGGGCATCGGGAACGCTAGCGTGGCCGGCGTGCGGTCTCCGCGGAGCGTGCTCGAGCCAGATTGTCTGCTCTGCGCGCGTCGCACGATGACCTCCCTCCTTTTTCAAACCACGATAATTCACGTTTGTTTTGGTCATGGGTTGAATTCATTCGGCGGAGCCGGAACCTCGATGAAAAGTTCTTTCATTAAAGCTATTTGGAAAATGGAATTGATGTTAGGTTGTCGCTTTGAGGAGGCGGCGGTAACAAGGTGAACCAGTTAATTGCGTGTACACCGCTTCGCGAGTTCGCTGGCAACTTCAGATGGGAATGAATATTAATGATTTTTACCTTGTCGTGCGGCGCGGTCTACGAAAATAAAGTTTGCAGACGCGTGGTGTTTTCCGGTGTTTTCGGGATCTCGCGTTTGAATCCCGCTTTAACCCTCCATAAATTACAGGGTGTTTCGTAGCATCACGAGCAAATCACTTGAAATAACTTTTCCAACGCACAGTTATTGTTGAATGTTTCGTGTATTAATGCCTCGGAAATTGTCGTAATTGCAATTAATTAAAGTTAGAAATACCATTCCATATACTGGGAGGCTTATTTAATTGGGCTCATTACTCTGAGAGTGAAAACAACGTCTGCTTAAATGGAAATTCTGTATTTTTTGTTTGGTTGAAAAATGAACCTTTTCTGCTATCTTTCTACTTTCTGATTTGAACTCAGCTTGCAATCTTATTTGGTACCTTCTTAAACTAAAAGAAGCGAAGACATAAATTCCCTCTTCTGCAACTAAGAACTATTATAAATAGTAACAAATGAATAGGTTATTACAATCCAAATGGTTTATAAACAAGGTAATTAGACGTTTATAATTCTAAGATTATATGCTGAGTGCGATCGAGAAATATAATCACAAATAACCCGAGACATACCATGAAATTACAATTGCTAAAAATAACAGAAGCCAACTGAATACGTCGTAACAATTTTATTCCAATCTATTTCAAGCATATTGAAAGCCAAGCAGGAATCAGAACTGCAGTATAATTTAGATGAATTTTTAATTCTATATTTCTCCCCGAGTGGAGCACGGTTGTCTTTGCCCAACATCCTGTACAATTTCTCCGCCACGCGAAGGAGTCGGGGGAGGGGAGGTGCTCCCGAGAGCTATGCCATACACCATCCCCGAAAGGGGTCAGATTTCCAGGACTTCATAGCCCGGAACCGAACGCAATTACTTTGGGGCGTTTCATAAAACGAGAGTAATGGCGGCGGCTCGCACGTTTTGCGGCACGAAGTGGCGTCAAATCCCGTAATCGCGTTCGGCGCGCCCGTTCAAGTAGAGGGTTGGAACCGCGCGGGTTGTACTTACGGCCATTGGCGTCCTGGCGCGCAGCCGAGAGGCGGACGCGCGCGCGGCAGCGCGAGCCGCCAGGGCACGCGACGCCCACGCCGCCTCACCCCACACCCCACTCCCACCCCCCCACTCCCCCATCGGACGCCACCCCCACTTCCGCCCCCGTCAGACACGGATTGGAACTACGCCGACGCACCACCCTCTCTGCTCCAGAAAGTCTGCCTTCCAAGATAACTAACTTTTCATACATTTTTTTCTGTTCAAGATGGATTAGGAACGATCCCTATTTTACTAACGAAGATTGACACATTTTTCTTCAAGAAAATTATTTTATTATATTAATTATTGTACAGTTCCAATAGCCTCATTTCATGATTCAGTAAATCACATCTTGACCCACACTTGATCAGTTTCACTCAAAATATTAAATGAACATTTATATTGTAACTTTTAAGAGTTTATGACAACAACGAAGTTGTCTATTAAAACTAGTGACTCAAATATCGGAGTCATGGCTACAAGTCAAACACTACATTAAAAATGAATATATTTAATAATTTCCAAACCAAATGAAGATATTAGACAGTCATTGTTGCTCGTTCTCCCTCTCAAACTACCCTATGTGCATCTATCCCCCAGTAAACCCATGTGTCATTGGATGGTTCCGCCCGAAGTCTTTATTCTACAGATGTAAATCCCAGTACTCATAAGCAATTACTTCTCATTTCTTATTCTTATTTTTCATGTAAACCCTGATGCTTTTACTTTCGTATACAGTACATTTTTATTTTCCTTTTGTTATGAATATCTTCTTGTTGCATTTATTTTTCTTATTACCTCTGCCTTGGCTTTTAATTTTTGATATTTTAAAATCATTCTTCATTTTTCACTGTTTTACTTTCCTGATGTTTGAAATAATACTTGTAAACAATTAAGTTGTTTTCAAAACAGCGAGTAATATTATCAGATTAGCCAAACAATGTCATTTTTATTTACAATGAAAGCATTATTATCAATTTTTATAACATTTTTGATTTCATAATTGTTTCAAATTCGTTTTTGCAGATTTTTTTGTTATATTAATTAATATTTTGTACAGAATCTTCTTTTCCTTACTTCACATTCATATTTGAAGAATGAAAAGAACATTTGTAGAATATTTATGTTTAAAATTATACTCGTAAATAAAAGTTAGAGACGTCAGTGTATTGTAAATAAAGTACTTGAGTAATATTTTTTGGGTTTTCTTTTCAGAGTATGAGAAGTAATGCGTCATCCCGAGAGGAATTGAAGCGATACAAATCCCTCGAACCTTTGCATATTTGATCTATTAGATACTAGGGATCCTCACGTGTTTAGTGTTTGAATTGTTAATCGAGCAAATTGGCATTTCCAAACAAACGTAAAACTAGTATTTCATTGGCCTTTTTTGTGTCTTCTGTTGTGCAACTGAAATATGCAAGTTTCAAGTTATAAGTTTCATTCTAAACATCTTTCCCGTATCTTTCCCGTAAAGAGAACGTAAAATCGGTGGCAACAACCAAAATATTTTTGCGTGTTTCCTTCTAATGTCCGGTTCTGTGCATAAGAGAAGGAATTTTTAATAGCCTTTATATGTAGTTTTCTAATAAAAGAAGAGTTCTGCATTGAAAGTTAATTTTTTAGACGACAGTTGTTCCATTTATTGTTTTTGTAAGTGGCTCGTACTTACGTAATTTGCTCGCGCCGGAAAGCGCATAATTCTCTTTTAGGATTTATATTTCTTTTGCGTGGCTTCGTTGAGATATTGAATAAAGAAAAATATGTTGTTTGACTTGCCACCGAGAATTCAATTGTTCTTTTTGCATCACGAAAGAAACCTTTCAGCTCACAGACCTGAAAAACCTTTTTAGAAAAAGTATTTTCCAGGTATACCTGGCATCCCTTGATTATTCCAAGAAAATCGTGTACGTTCTATTATAATTTGATGACGTTTCGTGCATCGTGTTTCCTGTCGAAAAAAGTTTCATTTTCGAAGAGACCAGGCTTCGTTTCTGCTTCCAGGCGTGAAATACCACTATTTTGCCTTACAGTGGAGACGGTGCTACCGCTCGGATCAGCTGAAGGGACAAGGGTGAGATCGGCAGCAGTAACGGTCGCAGGGATGATTCTCGATTGCATCCCGTGGTCAACTTGTGCTTTGCTTTTTACCTCGTCCCCCCCCCCCCAAGGCATAGACCGATTGCATCATGTTCGGTTTTCCGTCTCAATACAAGGAAGATCTCGCTTAGGTTTCAGAGCTTCCCACATAGCTTTTTGCGCAAACGCTCATTTTAACGTTGTTCATTTTGTCTTACTCTTCTATGGTACTCATCACATAAAAAGAATAAGGTAAGCTTATTTTGGAAATAAACGGTATCGAATATTTTATTGCAATTTTTTTTAACCTTAATAAAACAGATTCAGTAACATTTTTTAACAAATTCTTTCTTTCTTTGACTTTCGGCCCCTTCAGGGCCTTTTTCAAAAATCTTTTGTCCAGGTTTGTTGAAAACACATCATAAACAGTATTTTGATAAAAAATTGTCAATGGTATAAAAATCATGGTCAAGTCGTAAACATCATCTGGCCAACTGTAATGACACCTAGTTGAGTCGAATATTCCCAATATGTAAAATTTTCGATAGAACATCGATTGCAACAACCAATCTCAAGTAGTGATACGATTCTACGTGGTTTTTGGTGGAATAATTAAGGGCCTTCAGAATTTCTGGAACGTTTTCACCATCTTGTATTCGAATTGATCTTGAACTTTCTGAAATTATAATACTCAATTACCTTTATTCTATTTAATTGCGTACGTCATTTTTAAAGATAATGAGTTCATAAGATAGAGAGTACCATTATTTCCTGTTTTTAAAATATTTTCTTTTAAAGATGTGTCTTTTATACCCAAGAACTTCCTATTATGTTTCGTATTGCAAATCTTAAAGTGAATACATTTAAATTATGAATTGATACATTTCTAAAATTTTGTATTCGTTGTTTGAATGTATTACAGGACAGTAAAATAAATCTAAGCAGGTAGGTAATCTTCATTTCTCACGTTCTTGTACAGGATTCGGTTTACGTAATTACGTACGGTATAGTATTTATGAATTAGTCACATTTATTATTTTTTTTTAATATTTCATCATATTGCTTTTCTGATTATTTTTTAAACTCAATCTACACTGTGGTACTAAACGTACTCGTATGTTTTATAAAATGTATCTATACCACTTCCATTCCAGAAATATGCTCCCCCTAGTCATTGAAGCTGAGTCTTATGACACAGGACCTTTGATAATGCCCCCATGTACACGTTTCACCAAGGAGTAGCATCTCTAAACCCGATTTCTACCGTTAATTTGTTTCCCTAAACAATATATTTAGTGTGGGAATGTACATTATGCATGTGCGAAACAGAATGGGCCTACGGGCCACTGCTATCAGTGCCTTCTAGGTGTAATCTCTCTGCCTTCCACCACCCCGATCCAAGCATCAATGTGATCACTAGCTGCTCTGGTCTGGGAAAGTAAGGACAATGACCGACATGGCCAGACGAATCACATGCCATACTACGAGAGCGATGGTTCGAGAGAGTGGGAAAAATAACCAGGGGTTTGTACATTGAGTAAAGATTATGCTGGGGAGGGGGGTCCCCCGCCGAAAGGTGGGAAAGAAGGGCGTCATCGGACCGTGTTGAATTTTCCAAAATGTCTTAATTGAAATTTGATTATGTCTACGTAATTAGAAAAGAGTGCTTTATTTTCGTAGCCGTTGAGGTTTACTCCTACCCAAAACGATTTCAACTCGTCGCTAAAATATATGAAACATTAATTTCGCAATAAAAAAGTAATGTATTTTTTCGCGACAACTTCTAGGTCATTAGCGACCAATATTGCTTGTAACGGTATGGTAACTGTGAGAATGACACAATATGACGATGGGATGGTGTGAAAGGACAAGCAGTATACAACCATGCCCGAGGCGGGACTCGAACCCCCGATCCTTCGGTCGGAGGTCGCTACGGCACTACTGCCTTAGACGATCTCGGCCATCCGGACCGGCTAAATATTAATGTGTAAAGCACAAAGAATGCCTAACAAAAATGCATTACCAGTGCGGAATTAATCTGCGATTGCGATACTCCTTCTCATTAATCGTATCTAGCAATTGTATATGAGCCAAAGGTTCTATTATTAGTATAGTTCATATCGTTGTTCCTTGCCTTATTTTCATCTAGCACTGCAACTCTTCCAATGTTTACGTTTTCGCAACTATTAAATCGCTCAATTTCGAAATAGGAATTAGGAACATTTTCTATGAATTCGCGAAATCTTTAGCAATCGTGATAGAGAATATGAACATTTTCCTGTGGAATCCAAGCCAAGTATACTTGTAGTGAATATTTCTTAGTAAGTAGGTGCGAAGACGGAGACTACTGCCCGAGTACTTGCGTGCAACGTGGAGGGAGCGTGGTCGAGGGTAGGGATGTAGGAGCGAGAGAGCATGAGGCAAGACTTACGAGGGCGTAACCCGTTCAACAAACAGCTACATCGTGTTACACTAATAAATAGCGCTGTGATAAATGATGACACCAGTCTATTGCCGTCAGTCATTTCTATTTACTTGCACGTTCCGCAATTGACACGGGTATTGCAGCGGGCGGAACGGCGAGTAAACCGCTGTGCTGCGTGATTAATAACGCAACAAATACCTGTCTGAGCCGCGCGGTGGGGGGGGGGGGAGTTCTGGTCTCGCGGACTTCGAGGTCTGATTTGGAGACCTGACGGGAGCAACATCCTTGGCGAATACCGCTCCGTTTATCCCTTTGAACCTTCACTTGTGGTTCTGCAATGTTGACTGGAGCGTCGGTTAAAACGTGTTGCTACAGCTGCACACACTGTTACATAATATTATAATGCCAGTTGAACCCGCAAAGTGTTTCTAAACAACAGTTGAACGAGGTGGAATTCGAACCCAGGTGTATAAGTTCCGCGAGCAACTCCCACCTGTCTGTTTGCATATGGAAATCACTCTTGATGTGCCAAAGAAAAAAGTGAAGTTTTGCAATTATCGAAATTTAGAAGTTTTAATAAAAATCGGAGTACGCCTTATTGTTTACCGAAAATTGCTCCCGTAGAGTAAATAACTTAACTAGTTAAACAATAGAGCAGCTTGTGACAAACTGTTTACGGACTGTTTTTTTAATTATTTGACACTAGTTTAATAACAATTAGTTGGAAACTTCTCATATTGGAAAAAAATGTCCAGGATCGTATTTAAATATCTAATTTAAAAAAGATTTATTTCTATGAAGTAGATTCTAGGCATTAAAAACTGCCGGTTTTGCTAATTTCCATATTCTAGTGACAGCTGCAATATTTTTATTCTAATCATTTCTAAATTCGGGAAAAAAGTACATTGTACCGGAAATTGATATGTCAAGTGCTTTCAATAGACATGTAGCTGTGATGTTCTTTTGAACGCTGGAGTTGAAACTGGAAACGGTATTTCATTTTATTTATCATCCGATACTCATCTCGAAAGAATGATTTTGAAGGTTTTCAAGTGCAACATAAATTGAAGCGAAGAATTGTAACAAAATGTTATCTCAAAACAATGTATATAGATTTTGGTGGACGATTTTCGTTCCTTTCCGGTGTCTTCTGGTTAAGCACGCTAATACGGTTTCACATGCTTTCCTCTTTGTATATTTTCCTCACTTATCTAAACGAACGTAGATCATTTTCTTTTCATATTCTTTCATGCAAAGCACTACTTGTTTGGAATCTCTGCAGTTGAGTGTTGGTGTGTTCGTAGTGTGTATTTATAAAAGTGTTAACTAGAATGCAACTAGCACGGTGAACAGTATTTCATACATGGTGAGTGGCATCACATATGAAAATGTCCTTAAACATACGTATTTTAAATATTTGAGTTCTTTTTCTTTTGCTTCTGAAAAATAAATTAGTGATGAACAAGATCAATGAAAGTAAGAAGGCGTTTAAAATTCGTGCTGTCTTCCTTTGCCATGTCAGTAGGGTCAAAGGAACTACAGCTGGCACGCAACATTCCATTCTGTATTCGTTCTTTCGTCTTTCCAATTGCGAGCAGGCAGAAAGTTTTCGTGACAGTTTTGCGATTGGTACAAAGAGCGGCGACAACCGTATCGAATCACGCATATAACACAAAGACACGGTGGCCGCTGTGAGAAGTCTCGTGTATTCCTTTTCTTGCTTCCGATATCCCCCAATTTTACCAAGTCGTCATTGAAAATGACGTGCGTGTCAAATTCCTGCAGCCGCCAGTACCATCCACATCGTCTACGATAGCAGGGATTTTTATTGGGTTGTTCCATTTCCCTGTTTTTTATTCAGAAGCCGAGAACGATGAGATGTAAAAGTGCGAGCTAAAATGGAAAGTAGGACGTGGGATCTGGATTCAATTATGGAATTTTTTGCGAAACGTTGTTACAGCGAAGCGTAATTGTGGCCGCCGTCAGTCCACTCGGAGCTCGGAAGATCTATATTTGAAAAGTTTCTTCACCACTCTCAAGGCAGCCGAGTAATAATTTTGTTACGGTTTTCGTATTCCTTTACAAGATTTGGCGGAAGATATAAATAAATTGATTTATATTTACTTGGATAATTCACTTTTATTTTCACAGCTTCACTGAAAGCACCAACTCTAGTATGTGTAGTTACTGGCAAACCGTATTACCGCCGATAACTTTATCTTGTGAAAAAGCCAATATTTTTGAGAACCTGTGATTGTGTGAAATATGCATGTAGAGCACATTAGAAATATATTATGCAGAATTTTTAATGTGCAAGATTTCTTTACATTTAATCAAATTTTTACTTTCCTTCATACGTTTTGCGAAATGAATTATTGGAAATTCTCGAAATTCTTTTGCAGAATATTGCTTTTTAGTGCTTTGTGTGAGGAGTTTTCTAGCGAACTCAATGGGAATCCACAGGCTCTGGGAATGACATTCGACTGTTTGCTAGAACTGTTTGTCCCTATAATACAGCCTTTCAGTGTGGACGTACCTTTCCTTTCTATAAAACTTTTTTGTTTCTGGGAATTCATTGTTCTGCTTGTTATAACTGAAATTTGGTTATGGAGATTATTCAAATTAGGGCGAGGAAGTAACAATACTCTCGCACAATATAATGTTAATCACGTGCATAATATTTATCGACGCTGGCATTCCACAGCAGAGAGTCTGACTCCAAATTCTATTGTGAAGGAGATTATCCTTGAACAATTTGATCGAGGCACACAGACACAGTGAAGCGTTTGATGTCCGCATCGCCTCGGAACAGTTTTGTCCAAAGGATTTCCGTTGGTGGTCGACATTACATTAGAGTGACGGAATTACAGGCAACGCATTATACGCGATACATAACAATAAAACGGTTCATAATGTGGAATTTAAGGGGAACATGCCGCGTTTCATTCCAAATGCCACTTGGGGGATGAATACTCTGCACAATCCAGCTGATTTGAGCGGCCACTGCGGATATGCAATGCCGCGTGTGATTTGGGTTTAAGTGTTCTCATTAGAGGACGCGACAAATGACAGTAGGGGACATTCCGCATCTCCAGAAGAATGCTAACGACTGCCTGTCCGGAGCCTTGTGTTGGCGGTGGTTTATTTTACTTTCCGCGATTAGCAGCTCTCTTTTGTAATGACACACGGACACAGTAATTGCCGGTCATTATAACGACAATTTCATTGGACACTGGTAAAGAAACGTAACGAATACAAATCGATGTGTTCTTTGAGAGTTTCTCTTATACTCTGGCGATTCTCGCTGTCTCATATTGAATGTATTCCTCGTATGTCTAATTTTTAATTTCTAGGAAAAGCAGTCAGAATTTGAAAATATGTCGATTCTTGGAATACGTGCTGTTCATAGTCTCTAGCTTCTCGTTAAGAGCAAATACATAAAGCAATACAACTGTACCACGTGATTAGCTTGCTGTACATAGTGCAACGAAGAATGAGTGAAGAAATTAATTCTCATTGAAGACCAGAAACATCGTAAAAACCTTCAGAAAACTGACATCGTGTTTTTTAATCTATGGGAAGAAGTTTCCTATACGCGACTGGTTCGTCTTCTTTGATCACAAGTATTTCTATAACTACCTACGTCAAGTAATCTCGCTGAGGTGAATCACTTATATATGTATTACGAAGGAAGTTTAGTTGCACTGGACATATGTTTACGTGGATATCTAAAACATAACGTAAATTTATACATTCTGTGTTTTATGGTGAGGACATTTCAAGAGTTCGTGGAGTAAGACGGATAGTGCAGATTTGACACATATTAGCTCTACATTGTAATTCCGTTGCACGTCAAGTCACGCGTGGCTGCTCATCTCTCAAACAGAGGACACAGAGGATTACGGATACTGCGTGCTAGCATGATTACCGACAGCACCTCTGGCTCTGCTGCGAGAATTCCCACTACGCTTCTGGAGGTACGATCTGACATGCTGCGCCTGTGGTATAACGGATTGGTTATTCTCCTGATAGGTGCCAGACCGCCGCAGTACGTCGTGGCGTTGAGTAATGTGGTATTATAGAACTGATGTTCTTATTACTGCCAGAATTTCACTTAACACAACTGATGCTTTAATTCAATTCGGTTACTTGGTGTGTTGCTAATGCTTTGGATCTCATTGCCATATAATGTATACGTTTTACAGTAAGAGAATAAGGTACAGTGCTAATTGTTTGAATGTCACAACGATATATTTCATTCTTCCCACTGTTAAAAAAAAGAGATTTTTTTATTTAGCCTATATTCGTGATGCACATAGTATATGTGAAGAAATTCTAGTGTCGGAAAACACAATGAGTATTATTTTGAATTGCGATATTTTTTTTTCAATACATAGAATACTCTGATCCTGTCCTACTTTTCACAATGCAGCAAAGAAAATCGTCTCGACAATGGTCTCGAATCGATTTAAAATATTAATCTTGTTGATCACAGAATTATGCCTTTTAAATTATCTTCTTGTGAGTTACAAAGTATTGCTCACTAATGACTGTGTACCGTTTCAATCTTGCTATTGACCACAAAATGAACAGGTATGTTTTTAATATTAGTGAATCATATTTATTAATCTTTGATAGCGATTTCCATCACGAGTGAATGATTTTTATTGTCATATTTTAATAACGCTTTCATTGCAGTGGCAATAATAAGTCATTGTTTTTCAGATTATTGAACATAACTACGTAGTATTTGAATGTGAAAATAAATTTTGTTCAATTTTTTAAAACGTCGTTGTTTTACTGAATCGTGAGTTATAATGATGTTTTAAAAGTGTTGCGGTTTTTTAAACCCCGAACGTATTTATGAACAATCTAAGAAACTGCCATCCTCGGCGCCAACTACTAACCCCATATTATAATATCCATATTGGGAAATTTGAAAAAGAAGTTGATCGGAAAACTTCGGAACGGAAACCTTCTCAAACAAGTGACGTTATTAATTGCGACTTGTCATGGTAACTGAAAAGTGTTTTAGAATCTGAGTGACCCTTCTCTAAAAATATCCAGCATTTTCTAGTGTAAATAATCTATAATTAGAGTGGCAAAGATAATCCTGCTAATATGATTTCAGGAGACCAATTGTCAATAGCATAGCTATATTGTTTGCATGCAATTAGCAATTTTCACAGAAAAGTGGAATATACCATATTTTGTTTTCTTTTGTTGCAGTTGGTGAGTTGCTAACGACTTCTTTGACAAAAGCAGAAATGGGTAATGTAGTTTTCCTTTCTACATACATTTTTATATTTATGCGTTTCTTTTAGAATTGTATATTGTATTGTTTGTAGTTGTAGAATTGTGACGTGGTTTGTATACTTAAATTTGAAATTGCAAATTGCAAAAATTGAAAACTTGATCATGCCACTTTATATTTATAAAACGTTATTCACATTATTAAGTAATTTAATTTACATTTGTGATTAGGATTTTTAGTGTAACCGTAACACTATAACAATAGTAGAAGGCTATGGAAGGAAGGAACGTTAGTGGGAGACCACCTGTCGAAAACTGTACACTCTTCCAGAAATAATACGAGAACAATGCTAGAATTGATTGATGTTTCCGGACGCGTTAATTGCTAAGGGCGTTAGTCCGTAAGTGAAGTGCATATTTTATAGCAGGAGGTGGCAGTGATTTTCCTCCGCTGTATGGAGAGATACGGCGCCGATATACACGTCGACTAGTGAGACTTTTCCCAACCAGGTATCTCCCACCAGCGAGGCACAGCCCTACTGGGACAAGCTGTACATTCTCGACTGGTCTCCCTACATGTGTGGTAGAGTTGTGCGTGTAAGAGTGTGTAGGTAAGGGGCGTGGATAGGGCAGGCATTAGGAAGGAAAGGTCGCGCGCAATCCGTGGCTCGTTTGTTATGATACAGCTCCAGCAGTCACCTGATGTTTTCGGAGAAACCACGGAAAACTAACGATCACAGCAGCCGGCTGACTTTCCACCAGATAGTGACTGAACTCGCTATCTAGCTAGAGTCGAAAATCCTGCCATCGTCGGGACTCGAATCTAGGACCTCCTGATCAGAGGTGCTGCAACGACATCTATTGAAATCCCATATAAGCCGGTAATAACAACAACGCAACGTGAAAAACTACCACTTATTAAAACGTCTAGCACATCACTAAATGTCGTGAAACACTGCTGCACGTCAATAATCGTATTGAACGGCAATTTCGTTTTCGGTTGAGGTTTTATTAATGTTCAAATGGAACTGCCGAAGAATGAAAAATTAAAATCTTACTGTTGAAAATTGTCTCTAAATCTTTTCAATACTTTCAAATTATATTACTCTTCTGAATTTTTTCCATGATTCTTGAAATTTCATGTAAATATGAAACAAAAAATGTATCTTACAGAAGTACGCTTTTCTAAGAAATGTCTATATGGAAACGAACAAGAAGAACATCCATTGGTCTTGATCGTTTCCCAGTTTTTTCTCCAATTTACTGAATTCGACAGATTTGAAGAAAAGAAGAGCATCCTTTAAATCAAGTTAATTGTACTTTTTTCGAGTTTTTAATATCCCGTGTGTTGTGAAATAGGTACTACGTTGTCCTGTTGTGATTCTGTAACTACTGCGCTTAAACCTTGTTGCAAGTAAAATACTAAAGAAAATAATAAAAAGCTTGCCTTGTACATGAAGAATGTTAATTGTTTAGAAAATGGTTCACTGGTGGTGGTTTGTACGCCTCATTTAATTAGCATTTCGCGTTGTATACATCATTGCATCTCGACGCTGTAGATCGCAACTCCAACACAAACGCAACACAAACGCTGTCATTCTTCCTATTTAAATGTTGTACGTCAGTCCTATTCTTTCTGTAGGCAAATGATATACCTTCATCAATCACAATCGAACAGGCGGTAGACCTCTCAAATTACTTCTTTCGGATATCTTTCTTTTTGTACACTTTCTCTAAAATCTGCTTATGGAATTCTTTCATTCGTCATTCCCGAAACTATAAGACATCTTATTTTCCTTTTTCCTTCAGTGACTGTCAAAAATTTAGTTCTTAAGACTAGTTTTCCCCAACTTCGGAAGTTGTCTCTAATGCATCTCACCGTGGTCACCGCCCTGTCGTTGCAAGTCCAGAGCGCGATGAACGTAATATTTGGGAAGGAACAACAGCGGCCGGCACTTCCCTTCTCCCTCGCCAACGTCCGTGTCTGCGAGTTGTCCGGGTGGGCGAGGCTACGTCTCCCTGTACGCACTGCCTCGCAACACGTTCCCGCATTTCGCCGGCCAGGCGCGCAAGACGCTAATTTTGCTAATTCAGGGCGCATGCGTAGGTGAGCGCGCGCGTGTGTGTTGGTCGACGCGGCCGAGGACCGCCGGCGTGCGATGGCGGCGGCCGGTGGTGACGAGTGATCAGCGGACCGCCCCAAAAAGTCTCTAGGAAAAAGAATTAAAAAAACAAACGAAAAAAACTAATGTTTAACCATATTCCATCGTCTCCCCTCCCATCCATCCTTTCCTGCCCATTGTCCAATGGCTAATGAAATATCTCATCAGCTTCAATGATCAGCGGCTGAGTTTAGCTTAGAGCCAGCATTTCCGCTCTCTCTGCAGCGACTCTGACTGGGTTGTCCTAGATTTTCTGTCGCGACGGTGACGAATTTTCGACAGTAGCTATATAACTAGGCCGAATTCAGCTGCTGTCTAGCGGAGAATTCTAGCGGTTGCTCTGATCGGAATTTCCTCCGATCAACACCAGGCTCAAATGCTGGACTCTAACAAACGGACGTCGGTCCGCGCGCGATTTTTCTTCCTCTTTCTTGTCCTATTCTCTCCCCACACGTACACTTAAGTGCACTACATTACCACACACGTCAGGAGACCAGTACGTGACACGGCTGGGGTGGTGCCCCGCCCGGGGAGGTACCTGGAGGCAGAAATCCTCAGCAAGCCGACGTTTCGGTCGGCTCCGGATCTCACCATCTAGCGGTGTACGAGAACCCGGGATAAAACATTCACTATACTAATGGGACTCATGACCTTGGCAGTTGACGTTTCTGAAATTCATTAATAAATCAATCATCAGTTTAAAAAAACTAACCTTTCACCCATTCACCCAACTTTCCTGATCTCTGCCCTTGTATGGGGCAGTGGAGCTTAGAAACCAAGAAGACAAACCCAATTCATGAGCACTGGAATGAAGAGTCTCGAGAGAAACAGGCGCCCGGAACGAGGAGCGGCCGAGGCGCTGCGGCCTGCCGGCCCGACTCGCTGCCCCCGCTCCACTCGCTCGTTCTTTCTCCGGAGCTGAGCGTCCTGCGAGACGCCCTGCCTGCCACTTGTGGCGCACCGACTTGCCACCTCCGTCCACGGCCGGAGAATTTTTTTCCGACAGGCACCCTGGAGGTCGAAACGAAGATTCGACTCGGCCTAGTGCAGAAGGAATGTGGAAGAAAGTTTCGAAGCGCCTTAGGGAACAGAGAGATGCAATTGCCTGGTTTACCCCATGCAAATCGTGTTGGGTAAGGAGGTTTATTGTATGTATGCCAGTATTCATGTAAAGTATGAAATAAAATGTAATAGTTTACAGTTTCATGACCGAATTTTAACGGTCGCCATCCGTTAAGAACAATCGAAACAAATGAGTTGCTGCTCCAGACGGCGTATGAGTTTTCGTATTCCAAGAAGAGGTATTTCTGTTTTATGATTTTATTATAAGGTGATATTATGAAAACTATTGAGCGACACACGGCCGATCTTGACGTTTGTAACTATGAATTGATTGCTATTCAAAAATGTTTTCGGGAGTTTCATGTATGAATACACATTCAATTTTACCCCTGTAAGGTTTTGATATTTTCCCATACCTTACGGATACATTGATCCGGATCAGAACTTTCGTTGGAAAATGTTGCAATCCCGAAACCGTGATTTACAACTGTAGACTATAAGCACAGCGTTTTGAGTGCAGAAATTTAGTGTTCGTAATGTGGAGTAGGTGTAAAAAGCACAAAGGCTTTCTCAGCTTGTTCTCATCTTTGAACAATAGAATATGACTTGTTTGTTGTTTGTGTCGTACATTTTAGTTGCTAAGAACTTCTCATGTAACTGTTTTATACTTTTAAATTAATGTTTTCAGATGTGTTCTCATACAACATTGTATTCTATGATTACTTAAGAAGGGATGCTTTGAAATGATGGGTTGGCCAAGTCTGCTATTATCGCAGGTTTATTACTATTGAAAGAAGCCATGAAATTCACATAAATTTTACTTCCTTTCAAAAAAAATATTTATTTCGTCTTGAAGAAATGCTGTTTTTTGATATAACGACCCCTTTGGCGTTAAAAAGGGTCTCAAATAAAACACATCAATGATTAAAGAAAAATAAAGAAAAGAAATTATAGATATTTTGAGAATGTGAGGGAAAATGAGAAAAAAGTGCCGATTAATTTTATTCATATTATATAGTTCTGATATTTAATTGAGGAGATACTAATCAATGAAAAGATACGAGAAGAACACCATTCTGATAAAATCTCTTCCTACACAAATACTTGTCTAAATCGAAAAAGAAGAATGCTAGAAGCACGGGTTCAAAGCAAGTTGTTGAGTAAAACCCTCATGGAAAAATATAAATTGGAAGACGTCGCAAGAAGTGAATCAAGCTTTTTGTTTCCACGACATGTGAAATCTCTTAATCCTTGATCGAAGGATAAAAATATACTATTTTATGTATTTAAAAAAAATATTTTCCAAGTCAGAAAATCATATTTGGTTTCATAACATCAAACAGTATTTTAATGGATTATTTTTCTTTTATATTTTCTCTCTTTGTTGTTAATTTATTCAAGTATTTTCAGAATCCATGTTTTGTCTGTTCATCCGTTTGTCTCTCTGTCCGACCATCCGTCTTCCGTCTGTCTGCCAGTCTGTCTGTCCGTCCGTCTGTGAACAACACCAGCGGCGAAACCGTTCAGTCAATGTTCTCCAAAATTGATATTCCCCAATCGATCTGGCTGATGTCATAATTTTCAAAAAAAAAAAATGCTCCATCGTTTTTTATTAAATTTTTTTGTTGGATAGTGTGAAGGACGTTTAAGAGAATGGTACAAGTCTCATGTTCGTTGAAAACTTTAATTCTTCAAAAATTGCTATAATTCTAATTTTTTTGGCGACTTTCTACAACTACAATTATGAAGATATAGAGTTTTCCCTTCATGAAATCTGTTCCTTAAAGATAGATTTTAAAATTAGATCCTGTTAATTTTTCTAAAATTTGAGTACCTTTCTCGTAATTTTGCGTGAAATTACAGGCGAGAAATTACGTGTTGTTTTAGCACCACTTTTTTGTATTTACTAGCCCTCCCGAAAATTGCAGGAATATTTCTTTGCATTCGCTAGTTGCGCATTTTTTTTAGAATTTCCGTAAGTAAAAAAGAACGAGGAGGAGTCAGTCCATTGTGAAATTGGCGTGCGGTCTCTTGGCAGTAGCCTTTGTCCCGAGGACAGGGCAGGCAATCTGGCGAAGCGGCGGTGGACGACCCCGCTCCGAGTGTCGAGCGCCAGATGACGTCGGGACCGGGCGTCTCCCCGCGCTTCCAGAGGCGTCCTCACTCCCTCCTCCTTTGCCTTTGCTGGCGCTTCTCCACACACCCTCCCTCCCCCTTCCGCCCCCGCCCCGCCCCCGCCCCGCCCCCCTCCCTCCGCCCACTCACCGCGGGCTGGTTGCGGCCCGCCCGTGCGGCGCTGCATTATCGAATTACTCCTGCCAACCCTTCGCTAAATGGAATTCCGACGAAGCCCCCATGAATCTTATTATAACTGGTATGCGATGCACGCACGGGAGCGTCGTTTAAGGTGGGCTGGTGCTTTGTTGGGCTTCTTATGGTCATCGCCGCAGTACTTTGGGGCGAGACGCTGGCGGAGCGCCGAACAGAATGGGCGATGGGCGGCGGGCGGCGGGCGGCGGGCCGGCGGGCGCGCGGCAGTGTAGGCTGGGCGGCAGGGGACGGCGGGAGGGTGGGGCGTTTAGTGGAGGCGAGCGGCCTGCAGCGAGCGGTAGCCTGCAGATACATAGTGGGGCGTTAGGGAAAGTAGGGAGGGGCGTTGGGCGGGGCGAGCAGCGATCAGTGGGCAGTGCACGATGGGCCGCCCATACGGCGCGTAGAGTGGGGCGTTAGGCGGGGGGAGGGGGCGTGCCGTGGGTGCCAAACGTCAAGATTCATAGATTCACGTATTTAGATGCCCGACATTGTCGGTAGCAAGTCCAACTTCATTGCATTGTGTGTTTAAGGGAAATAGCAACGCGGTACATACATACATTCGTTAATGGTAATTTACAAGTCATTCTTTTATTATATTTGATTTTGTGGGGGAAAATGTTCAGACGTGAAAGTTCTTCTCGTTTTAGTTTCTTGTATCTTTATTTTGGTTTATACATTAAATAAGGTAAAGTGGGTTTGTGAAAAATATTTCCTATGGAAGAGAACAATAAGTAATTCGATACAATATCATCAATTGGAACATTTTAATGGTTCGTCGGTGAGTTGAGCTATATGTTGAAAACGAAGTTAAGTCAACGTTTCTTATCCGCAGTCAGGTTTAGATACGAGAGTTTCCTCGGAATTTCAATTCAATTTGGGTTATTGAGTTTGTGTTTCAAAATATGTTTGTGAATAAATTTCGAAGTGGATTCCTTATTTCATTTTATTTACAATTTTTCACATTTCGAACCACATTACTCTTCACACACTTGTATCTCCCGTATGTCATTCCACTATTTTGCATGATGATAAATAAACAAATGTTTAAACAGAACTGAATTGAAGTAGGAAAATTAAAGGAAATTCTTGCAGTTATATTTATTGTATTTTTTGTTATGAAAAGGGCAACATTTGATACAAGTTGGTGATATTTTGCTTCATTAATTGTTCTGTTTACGGTATTTCACATTTTGTGTTATAGAAAACTGGGGCTATTTAATTTTGACTGATATTTTGAAACACTCAATACTTTTCTAGATTTGACCTATTTGTTTCATTTTCCGGTTCAGGAAGAGTTATGCGAAAATTGGATCAAAATCATTTGTTTAAGGAGTTTGCTAGTCAATTTCTGAAAAGAAAAGTGTTTCGAACCATTTTAGGGGTGTCATTGAAATTCTCAAGTAGGTTCAGTTGATTGAAGTATTAAATTCCTCTAAAGCTTTATTACTGAAATACTTCCGATTTTCGACATTGATTGCTTGATTGATTACTTCGTGTTTCCGGGCTCGTCAAATGATATGGCAATTATTCCTGCAAGTGTAGGGCATGTTTTACTTTTGAGGGATGGCGGTGTTTTTCCCCCCGGATGATGATCGGCGCCGACCCACACCTCAGTTTACGGGTTTTCCCATTTAGGTATCTCCTGCCAGAAGATCAGGCTCACTCCTGGCATGTGTTGTAATGTTGTGCATGTATCTGTAAGTGTGTGTAAGTAAAGGCTCAGGATAGGACAAAGAAGAGAAATGAAAGATCGCACGCTAGTTTTATTTCTCTTATTTTTAAATTTAGCGTCGCGTGGCTAGTTTCGAAAAACCTGCTACTTGAACCCACCCGGGACTTGAACCTTAGGATCTCGCGATCTGAGGTACTGCGGAGTCAGTTGATGCCCCGATACATTTCATCAGGCATGCGTATTGGAAAGGGTTTAGGGCATGATATCTTGGTAAATGGGGTCGCGAAATATTGAAACTCTTCATGCTACTATCGGGAGAGGTGGCTCAGGACATTAACTGATATCACCACAGTGCCTCTGAGCGGGAGTTTCTGGGTTTCGAGTCCCGATGGATGGTGGCAAGATTTTCGACACAAGCTAGATAGCTAGGTCGAGTTTTGTCTGGAGGAGAATGCTTGCGGCCGGCTGCTCTGATCGCTAGTTTTTCGTAGTTTCATCACTTTTATACCAGGCGAATGCCGGAGTAGTACCCTAACAAATGGGCTAAGGACCGATCGCAATCTTTCCTTTCCATTTCTTGTTCTATCCTACCCAAATTTACACACTTACCTTAACATGCATTACACGATCACACATGCCGGAAGACCGGTCGGGAGCTTAGAGCTTGTCCCGGCTGGGGCGGTGGCCGTCTGGTGGGAGATTTGTTTGAAAAAAAAACCGTTTAGCTGATGGTAGGTCGCTGGATGTCGCTATCCAGCGAGTCAAGATCACCGCCACCTCCCGAGCAAAAACATGCACGACACTTATGGGACTCATGACCTCAGTTGACGCGTCTGTAATCACTTGTAAACAATCAATCATGTCACTGTTCTTATAGTATTCCGCCCTGTGTTGCAACCGACACACAATCATTACCAACAATCAACCAGTAGGAATAAATGGCAAACATTATACATTTTCTTTTCCTGTACGGTATGGATTTTAGTTCGCAAGACTTGTTCTGCTCTTCATGATATCTCCACGTCTATAACTTGTTGAAGATTTCTATCCCTATATTGCCTCCGTATTAGTTGCTGTCTAGTTTCTCGGTAGTAGTCTCGTCAATTATTTAACTTCTCTGCAGCGAAATGAAAGTGGCAAATGTCATCTGTTCTTTCCAGAATTGACTGCCGAACACCGTAGTTTCCACAATCAAATTTATAATAAGGTACTTGCATAGAATTATCCTCTTCATAAAATAATTTTGATATTAGTGTAGAAATTACCAATTAATGCTTCGATTAAATTTTAACCTAGAATTAAGCTCAGGTGTTAGAGATTCAAGTTGTAGTATTACCTTGAACTTTGATGCATCACCGGCCTATCATTTCTTTAATGATCAATGGTAGTACTTTATCTAACTCCCAAAGTCTAAATGACCTTCCCAGAACATTGACAATCTCTCTTCTTTTCTAAGAAGATTAAAGTGGACCACCTGAGAACGTAATCACAAGACTTTTTCTGACGGGAGACAATTTAAATTGACAAAATGTCTAACACTTAAGTGAAATGACAGATCCTGAAATATATATAAGATGGGATCAT
This sequence comes from Gryllus bimaculatus, assembly GCA_017312745.1. Lineage (NCBI taxonomy): Eukaryota > Metazoa > Arthropoda > Insecta > Orthoptera > Gryllidae > Gryllus > Gryllus bimaculatus. The sequence goes on along the minus strand of BOPP01000004.1, from coordinate 8,535,686 downwards.
AAAGAATGACTTTTCTGTAAGACATGAACATGCGACAATTATTTTTACAACGACCGAAAGAACAAATCCACTTAGTAAGATAGCGTGATACTAATGGACCATGAATGGTAGAGGAAGCCACGGGACGATATAAGCGGTCGAAGTGTCATGACAGTGCTTAAGAATAAAACGCTGATACAAAGAGGCGAGATGAAATCTCAAAACAAATATGTTAAAATGTAGAGCCGAACCATGCACAAGGGCTTGGGGAAGGGTGAGTAAGTGAAAATAGAACACAAACACAAATCGAGAGCGTGATGTGCCGTAACAGAATAGCCACGGGATGAGATGAAATTTGGTACCGCAATGTATTGCCAGGTTGAAAATACGATCAAAACGTCGTGAAGCTAACAGAATCACGAAAGAGAGTCTGGACGAAGAGACGGCCCGAAGAGAACGGAGAGGCAATCACGTAGGAAGCAGACGGGGCAAAGCGACGAGACGACAGCGGTACAGGGAGTGGCTGGGAGTAGCTCGGAGGGCCAGTGACGAGGTGAGGCAATGAGACGAGGCTCCAGGGTGCGGAGCGCGGCGAGGTGGCGCGAGCCGGAAAGGGAGGGGAAGGGCAGGGGCGGCTGTGCGTGCGGGGCAGAGGGGGCGGGGCGCAGCCAGCCACCGAGGCCCGCTCGGTTAGTTATGCGCGGCCGATCGTTAGCGCGCTGCGGCCGCGCCGCGCGATCCGCGCGCCGTTGCGGTCGCCGCGCAGGAGCCCCTCCGCATTTATTACGGCTATAACGCCCCCTCCTCCGCCCCCCTCTCTCTCTCTTTCTGTCCCTCCCTTTCCCCCTCTCCATCTCTCGCCTTTACCGACCCTCCCTCTTCCTCTTTCCCTTCCCCTTCCCTGCGCGCCCTTCCCCGCCATCGCTGCTGGTTCTGCCTCCGGTCCCGCCGCCGTGTCGTAGTGCTGCGGCGCCGCTAACCAACAAACCTGTAATAATAGTTAAAATTCGATTAGTTAGCGGCGGCGCAAGCGATCGGGCAGCCCGCCGCCCCGGCGGCAACCGCGCGCAGCTGCTGCTCGCGTTAGGAGGCGGAGTGGCTTCTGAGAGGCGGGCGCGCCGCGAGAAGCAGGCGGAGGGAGAAGTGCATCTTTAGCGAAACTGTCGGGCGATAATGCCGGATACCGATGAGGTGGATTTCGAGCTCCGTGTTTTTTCGCTGATCTTTAAAAACACAGCGTGTTTTAACCCGGGATGTTTTGGTGTTGCTGGGTGCTTACCGGTGCAATATTCAGTTTGAGTAATGGAAGTGTAAAGACGAGCGTGTCACCCAGGCGTCTTTACGTAATATATTTATTCTGTGAAACATTCATTGGAAACATTTCTTGTGTCAGAAAGGGTTAATATGCGCTATTTTGCTAGTGTTCTTTTTGTTGTTATTTTCGAAATGTGTCTGAAAAAGCAGCGTCTTTCTTTGAAAACTAAATGATAAGTGAATAGGACAACAAAGAATTCATGTTGCCATACTCAAAGATGCTCTCACGTTTCTCATACTGTTATTGCTTAAAATCAGAACCTGTTCTGTTCCTCGACTGATCCTTTTTATTGGAGACCTCGACAAAAAGAGCAAAAGTAAAGACAAATACATCTCTTGACATGTATATTTAACAGGGTAGGGAAATGAGCTCGCTTAGGAATTTCTCAATTATGAATTCATGCAACTTATTCATATTTATAATTTTGTATGAATGCAGAGATAAAATTATGAGAAGAATTAGTGCACTATAAAAATGATTCAACCGTGGAACGTATTGAAGTATAGTATGTCTTTAATTAGCTTTACGTAATCCGAATTGTCTTCTAGCTTGAATTTTATTTTTATTAAAAAAATAATTTTTGGAAATATTCAAAATAATAAAATATTTTTAAAATGATGTGAAAGTTGATAGATCAGAAAGTTATCATTATTTCTCCAATAATGTGGGAAATTCGTTTTACTATTTGAAATCATGTAGTGTTCGTAACAGATCTTCAACGTTTTTCTGAACATAGTTATCTTGTAATCGTACTCTCATTGTAAACAAATGCAAGAAAAATATCACGAATGTCAGTTTTTCCCATTCTATATTTTTTTTCTCCTGGCTCGTACGGACCTGTAAAAATTGTTCAGAGTATTAGGTGCCATGATAAACCAACATCAAACGGTGCTGCAACTGCACATTATTTCTCATATTATTTCTATGTTTTGCAATTTTCAAAAAATCAGAGAATTTAACGACAATTACATCTGCGCATTCCTCTATACGTGATAAAAATTAAAAGAAATTGGGTGTGTTTTTATATTTTAAAAAATATTTGACTTCAAGTAGAAATTATGCAAAAACTACTATTTTTTTTTCAAAATCTTCATGACCTTTTTAAAGATCTAATTTTATAGACGTTGAAGTCAAAATCTCTTTCTTCTTTGTTTGACTTTTAAAATATTAATGTTTTGCAAACTGGTCGATGGGAGAATATCGGTTTTGGAGAAAATCGTCTGAACGGATTAGCCGCTAAACACAGGCCGACGTTTTGCGTCAGTTAATTTTTCGGTATCAAATGCCCAAAAAACACTAGATTGTGACTACACAAAGTTTAGTGGAAGTAAATTATTACCTATAGGAACAAGATTTATGCTTTTTTTTGTTACTAGGGCCCGGCAATATTTTTTTTCGTCAAAAAATCGTCGTTTTCGCGGTCTCGATTCCAATACTTTTTTTTACGAGGTAAGGCGAGAATCGCTCGAGTAATCGTAGGCTATACGTGTGGTAATTAGGAGAGCGAGCGTCAACGAGCACCGATTAGAGCGTACGTATCGCTCTCGACCGCAGGTGTCTGCGCCTCATTAGCTCCCGCCTCATCTTCCGTATATCGCTGGCTCCCCAGGAGCCTTCCAGATTGTCAAGCAAACTGCAGACGGAAGCGAGGCTCGCGAAAGGCCACCTCGCGGCCGGAGTATTCCCAGCCAGCGCGGCTCAGCCGGAAGAGAGGCGGAGGAGGACACAGGGAAGGCGCCTGGCACCTAGCGCCCTCCGGGGAGTTGGTGACCTCCATCCCCTTTGTATTCCGGACTTCCCTCCTAGACCCCGGCGCCGGCGCTCCCGCCGCCTCCGCCGGCGCCGCTGGGGTGGGGCGTCTTTTCTAGGGCAACGTTCCCGGCGCGGAACGGCGCAGCACGTGTTGCGAACACTTGCATAAGTATGCGGGGGAGAATGTACATGTGCGCGCGGGGACGCGGACTGCAGCACGGGAAGCGGCGGGGAGGGGCAGCGCGGGGACGTATGCGAGGAGGGAGCTCGACTACCTCGGCGCCTCGACTGGGCGGAGTCACCGCCAAGGCTTAAGAGATATGCACTCATGGCGCAAAAGACCGTAATGAAATGTGCTTTCCATAAACAGCCTATCGGTTGTTCTCAGAGTACTTTTTGACCATAGGCAGTGAATCCTGTATACTACATTGACGTAATATTTATGTATATAATTTCGCTGAGTTACAATTGTAGGATCATAGCGTACAAAACTCTGATAAATGCCTCGTTGGACTTGTTATTACCTGGTAATCTTGAGGAAAACGAAGAAATTCAACATTTATTATCTTCTTTTATTATCGAGTGAAATAGCCTAGGGATGTGTTTTCGCAATTGAAACTTTGTAGACCAGGAGATCCTGGCTTCGATTTGTGATATTCGACCTGAGCTACGTAATTGAATGGAAGTCTTTTCGATAATTCTCTCGTAATTTCTGTGTTCCTTAAATCAATTCAATGTGAATGCCAGATCAATAGATTAAATAAGATGTCGTATATCGCGAGCGATCAGTTGTTCCCCAAACTGTTCCACACTAAAGGCGATGAGTGATGGGTCGATTCCCCGTTTCCATGTAGTCTTTTCTCCGTGATATCGAAATAGTCTCAGGGCAACGCCGAAACTGGAATGAAGTGCCATCGGAAGAAAGTAGAGAATTGCTTTCTTAGAATTTGAATGCCTCGTGCAGTAGATGAGCAACTTCTGTTGTTAAGGGCTTCTCATGTTTTAAATTTCATTAAAAACCCAGGTGTATTTTTATCAGTCGTAATACTGTTTTATTTCTCAAGCTGCAACAAAATAAAGCCACTTGTAATATTTTTTCTTAAAATAAATTAATATACTAACATTGATTTAAAATGAGAACACGAGACTTTACTTTTTTCTCGAGACTTTACAAAACGCAAGCTATCAGATCGGATCTAAGACATGTTGTCCAGTGCAAGCATGCTAATGCAATTTGTATCCCATATTTGTATATTTTATTGTGGGACATTAACATGCATTACCAAATACTGTTTATGTAACATAATCACATATAAACCTTAAATCCAACTTCGGTATGCGGTCTTCGACTATTTTGTTTGGTAGCAGTTTGTTCTTCTGTCGTGAAGCAGTAACCCGTTGCACCTAACACCATCACTTGCTTAAGTGAGTGATACATTTGTCTGCATTTCTATTTTTTCGTTTATTCTTCTTTTCCCCTTCTATTACCCATGTCTTCCTCCTCCATCTGATCTTTCTTTACTTTCACGTAGATTCTTTTTCGTGTGCTTTGCAGTGCCCACATTCGCAGACGTCTCCTTCTGACTGTCACACTTGTCTTTTCTCTCGTGTCGCTACATAAACCGTTTCAGCGGACTTTTCCAGCTTCGGATAGCTCAGCAGTACGGATCTCTCAGCAGCAGCCCCGTAGGGGAAGCATGTTGTTTGAGAAAGAAGGGAGGTTTTAATATAATGTATAATAAAAAAGTAGCGAGACACTGTTGTTAATGACAACATTCCTACTGAAACTGGTTTGACGAGTGACATATGGGTACAGCGATTGGCTTTATTGTTAGGTTAATGTCATTCATTTTAGTAAATACGCTGTAAGATTGTGAAATAACGAACATCTTAGTCGTAAAAATGTGTGTCATACATTACAGAATAAATAATATGCTTAGAGCAATAATTCATGGCCGCTGCAGGAATATGACGCGTTTGTCTTATTTTATCAATGAACATTTCCCGTTGAAAAAAGTGTAAAACTTTATCGCCTAGCTCCTTTAACTTCATTAGTTCCGGTATTCTACTGCACGAGAGGTCTCACCCTGAAAATTGCTCCTTTTCCTTCGTAAAGAAGTACTGGAAAAAAGTGGAATAGATGCGGCCCAATCTGGGCCCAGATGCTGCTCCGGCAGGAGCAGGTGGTGGGAATGCCTCATTTATTCACCCTCTTCTGCAATAGGCGATTAGCCTTATTCTTTCTTATTTTTGGGAGAATATCTTACACAAAGTGGAAAGTAATATTCAGCCTGAGAGTTTCACTCAGTGGAAGTAAAACGCATGTACAATTCAGTAACAGGTTATGCGGTGCCGCTTCAACCAACTCAATTACGGACGCAAATGCTGTTGTTAATGATTGGTAGTGCACGTTAATTACGTAATGCGGCGTTACAAGCACTTTTGATCCCGCTGCGAACGCACGAGGGTTTCGCCGGCCGGGGCGGTGTTCCTTGCGGCTACGCTTCGCCCGCCTTCGCGGCGCGCCGGGCGTCTGGCCCTCTCGCACGGCCGGCGCGCGGCGCGGCGCGAGGAAGGCGCCATCTGCAACCGGCGACGCAGTGCGGAGGCGCGCCCGGGCGCCGGCGCGCAGGCGCTCCCGCCTCGCCAGCCACTCGTCGCTTTCGTCGCCTTTCATTTGAATGAAAGCCTCATTCCGCCGAACTTATAAAACGCGCGAATACGCGTTTTCACGTGCTCTCGCGCTGGGTTTTTTCTTAATGCGGATAGTTGATGTGTGTTGAGTCGGATGTTGTGCAACTTGAGGGGGTGTGCGCTCCGTTTTATAGTTGCGTGTTGTACAAAAAGTAGGTTTAAAACGAAGGAAAGAAAATTAGACAAACGAAGTTGTACAGGATATGTAAGAATAATTCTTAAATAAAACGGGACATGTAATGGTGTCAGAAATGATCAGTTTTTGTTAGTAAGTTGTGGTGAGAAATGTAATAATGAAGAAACACGTGTAACATTTGTTCGTGTTTGGTATGCAACGCATCTTGCACCGATCTTTGGCGCCTCGTCATCATTAGCAAAAATAGTATCTTTGACCCCTGCTACATGCACTAGCAATTTGTGACATATGTTCTGAGTTCTCATAATACTCTCTGTTGTGACAACACGGCTTTTTCAGAGTTGAGGTAGTCCTTAGGCTATTGTTGCCGACAGATGTGTGTTGAGATAAACTACTTTTAAAGCAGGAGCAACTGTTACTAACAAGCATTTGCACTAATTTTAATTTAATGTTCTTTAAAACCTCGCGCTACCAGCCTGACACTTCCTACGCTTAATGAAACTCGCTCTCAAAACTCATTCAGAAAGTACATATAATAATTGACAATTATGTAAAAAGGATCTTTGAGGCTCATCATGCTGCAGTGACACCTCCAACACTTCAAAATACTTTGAATTTTTGTAGATTTTATCGTCATCATCATAAAAAATTCATAGGATAAACGAAACTCCGCACAGAACGAAATAGGTTACATAGTTATCTCTAATGGAAAAGACATGAACATACTAAATTAAACAAATAAAATCTTCAAAATACATGAGATTGCCGTTGTAGGGTGTTTGGAAGTGAAAGAGTATATTAGCTACCTGCCACCTGCGATACTACGATTAACTCCCTGCCACGATGATACAAGAGAATGTGTGAATAGTCTTCTTCTGATATATTTGTTTTCTCTAAAACTCTAATGAGGCCTACTACACTATCTGGTTGTCGATCGAATGACTTATTTATCGACTTCGTGAAAATGAGGAAAATTTCTCGAATTCTTACGGCATCATAATACTGACATAATCGTTATTATGAAGTAAAGGTTTCAAAACTATTAGCTTTTGTAAACAATTTATAAGAAACTTTTGATATGCATCCACTGAAATACGACTTTTAAAGGTCTGAGGAAAGAAATACATGAAGATATTTAAGCAATTACATTGTAAATTACACTTCTAATTTACAATGGAAACCACAGCTCACTTTTCACTTTGGGCTTTTGCTAGGTGCTTCGAACGAACTTGTATTCGTCTTAACCACATTTTTGTTGGTTGTTGTCATGACATACAAAGTTGTTCGTTTTTTTACCAAATTTGATATACTATTCTTTTGTAAATGCATGGGATGTTTTTGAAAGTTGCCACAGTTGAAAAATACCTGCCATGAAAAAGACGAAACGAATTTATCATCATGACAAAATTAATGGAATGAACCGAATGGGTTCACACAGAACGAAATAGGTTACATAGTTAAGCCAAACCGTGAGTTTTCTTTACAAAATTACCGCGTCAGATAGAAGGCCAGTTAGGGGCGGTCTTCATTGGCAACTGCCTAGCAATCTCATTGCCTTGAGGCAACCGTTTTGCGGCGGGGAGGGGCGGCGTCTAGACGACGTGCGAACGGCTGCTGGAAGGGCGGGAGGCGCAAGGGGGCCGCCCGCGACGAAGACGGCGCAGAGAGGCGGGGCGGTGACGGCGGCGGGGACAGCGGCGGGGACGGCCGGAAAGTCGTCAGTGCGGGTGCATTTTACGCAGATTGGCGGTGGCGCGGCGCTCGGCGGGCGACGGTGTGGGGGTGCGGCGGAGGGGAGGGGGCGTAATCGACGCGGCGCTTCGGTGCGACGCCGTTCGGTGCGGAGCGGGACGACGGGGGCGGAACCTGCGTCTCGGCGGGAGTCAAGGGGTGGGTGAGGAAGTGCGGGCGGGAGCGCGGCCCGGGTAAACCAGAGGGGGCGTGGAGAAGTCGTGGAGGAATGAACCGGCAGGGGTGCGAGGATTGATGGCGGGATGGGAGGCGCTTCGGTGTGAATTGCAGTGAATGGCGTAGACAGTAAAGAAAAAGATACGACTGCAGAGGTGGAAGACTGGGTGAGAAAGGCTGTAGACGTGTGAGATTGGATGCGGAGCGTCGCGTAAAATTGTGAGATATGTTGGGAAGATGAATGGTAATGTCTGGTGTATGTCAAGGTTCTGAATTTTTGACACGTTGAAGACATCTACAGTGGTCATGTGTCATGAGCACGACTCATTTTCATGATACTAGTACGGTGAAGATTATTGAAAAGATGAATTATGTCGACGAGAGGCTTTGTGTGATCAGGGGCAAAGTGAAGTGAGAAGGAATGGCAATGAAATAAGTATAAAAGTGTATTTCTTTATGTAGCTGGCCGAAGACAAATGTCACATCTTGTTGGTATCAATTTGTCAATTAAAAAACTAGTGGATTTGTTAGTAACTAATTTAGAGATGACGTCGGATTGTCGAACGATTCAGTTACTCCCTGACAAGTGATGATGGATGATGACGTCAATGCTACGTACGGTAAATTATCTTCAAATTCTCCTTCGTGATTTGGTGGAATTCTAAACCAAGTGTGTATAACATTATCCCACATCTATGTACTAATATATTTTGTAGTACACATTTTCATATTTTCTTTATTATTGCTCGGCAACGTATTTGTTTCGAAAATAAATATTTCAGTTTTCAACTAACGGGAAAGCGAGGCGAAAATTTTCTTTCTTAAAATTCATACATTGCGTCAGTTCTCGCTGAAAAAACAAGAATGTAATGAAGTGAGACACTTATTGAAATTCGGACATCACCCGAATTACATAAAACTGTCTTTATGTGCACTGCACGAAGCAACAATGATTCAAACGGGATGTACGAGAAATGTGAAAGGATAGTATTTGTCGTACTTCATCTCAGATATGTTCCGGATGCTAGGTTGAGTTGCAGACCAAGAGCGCTGGGTGCTGCAGAGTTGTGCATTGCATGCCAAGCTTCCGTCCCGTACGAGCATCACGTCGTCTGTGGACTGGTTAGGCAACGGAAGCTGACGAGGCGGCGGAGGAGGCGGCGCTGGGCGAGGAGGCGGACGAGGCCGCGGGCAAGTCTGATAGGCGAGGACGAGGCGGTGGACGAAGAGGAGAGGCTGATGTAGAGGTGGCGAGCAAGAGGAAGGACAAGGTAGTGTGCGAGACAGTGAGCGAAGTGGCGGTTTGCGAGGCGGTGAATGAGCGGTCGGCGAGGCTGTGAGCGAGGCTGCCGCTGAGTTGACGAGCGACGTGTTGTGCGAGGCGGTGAGCGAAGCGGAGGACGGCGCGGTGAGCGGAGCGGAGGGCGTGGCGATGAGCGAGATGGTGAATGAGCTGTGAGTGAAGTGGAGGGCGAGGCTGTGAGCAAGGCTGCCGCTAAGGTGGGCAAGGGGGTGAGCGAAGTGGAAAGCGAGGTGGTAGCCGAGGCGGTGAGCGAGGCTTCGCTGTAGTGGCAGGGGAAGCGCGAGGTGGGCGAGGCAGCTGGAGCGCCCCGGGGCCGCCAGGTGGGCGCCGGCATCGATCCCCTGGGCCACTTCTCTCAAGGCATCGCGCGCCAGGCTGTCGCATGGGTAATGCGGAGTAGTCCGCTCCGCTCGGATCGGACCCCTTCCCCTCCTCTCTGGCCGTGGCTGCCGCCACTGAGCGCCAGCCTCCGCAGAGGCACATATGTCGGGCGCTGGATCCACGCGGGGGAGTGTTTCCCGACGTGATCACTCCAATAAACGATGAACCAGATTAATTCATGTACAGACGGCCGTGTACACTGCGAAGTACACACCTCAAGTCTAAATGTTCGATTGCGACATAGGACGTACTATGTTCGTGTGTCTCAAAATCAGTGATATTAATTGATTGGTTTCAAAGGCCGTCCTACATCTTCGGAGCTAGGTAAACGTAATGCTCTGCGGGAAACTGTGATTGGCTTGATGTATTAAATTTTGTTTGTGGTCCCCAGTTTCAACACGTATAAATATATAATACGAATCATTGGTGATTTGTATTGCTAGCACATTTTTTCTTCAAATGCATTTTCAGAACTATCGAGTATTGGGTATTTTTTATTGAGTACGATTACCAGCACACTGCATCTCCCAATCTCGGATTGATGCAATATTATTAATGGCTTTTCGACCTCCGTATACATTTTTGCTGGCGGCTTACCTAAACCTACATTTAAACCGTTCTTTGAATCCTCGGAGAATTTTATGGTATTTATCATCTAAATCCTCTGAATGTGTTAAACATTCTAACTATTTCCTTGGATATTTCTGGTACACTTTTATTTAGAAAAAATGAAAGTTCTCATCTATCTTAAAGCAAACGTATTTTGCTTTAAGATAGATGAGAACTTTCATTTATTCTAAATAAAAGTGCGAAGTAATAAGTTTATTACGTTTAAGTAATGAGTATAAATTATACAAGTCATCTTGAGTCATGATTTTTTTGCTGCATTTTATTTTTCACCGCATTAATTTGTTAATTGCAGTAATTTTGTTGCTGTAGTGCTTCTAACAGAATTCTATTTTTTCATATCGATATTCCTTCGACTGATGTATCTACTAGGAAAATTACAGTTTCATTTTGATGCCGCATCATTACTAATCACTCACTGCGCTTTAAGCGTGTGCGGGGCCTTGTATTTGATTCCCGAAAAGCGGCTCTGGCGTGGCGTATGGCTTTACTAACCAGCGCAAGGAAACGGACCGTAGCGACGAACGCGCGCCATTAGCCAGTCAGGTGCAGGGGCGGCGGCGCGGGCCGGGGGAGGGAGGCAGGCAGGCTCGGAGCCCTGCGCGAGGATGAGCGGGGGCGGGCGGGCGCCGAACAATCCAGCCGGAAGCGCTTTCGTTAACACGGCGCGCGTAACGTAGCGCGCACTTGTGTCTATACGCTATTCGAGGAAGGAATTTGGCGCGCCCCGGCGCCTCGCACTGCTCATTCCGAGCGCGCCCTTCTGCTCGGGCGGCGCGGGGGCGGAGGCGGAGGGCGGCGCTCGCCCTGGGCGACGGAGCCTGGCGGAAGGAGCGCGCAGCGCAGCGGCACACGGGAAGCCAGTGGCGAGGGATAGTGCAGAGAAAGGTCGAATGAACGAGCAAGGAAGTAACGGAGGGGAAAAAGAAATAACGCTGGGAAGAGAATTATTAGAGGAAGAAATTGTTGGGGAAATATTGGAATAGGGAAAGAAATGGATCGAATAAAATACATACATTTTAAGAAAAGAATTGTAAAAATCTGAAAAGAATACGCAATGTGCATATGAGTGTATTTAGGTGAAGAGAGTCGCAGGTAGCTCGGATTGCTAGGAAAACGTATTGAGGAGTAAAATAGATTTGAAAGGAATCTTGCCAGTTCGAAGGGATGTACTTCAAAAAGGAAAACTGTAGGTGCAGCAGCTCAAACTTTCGCGAATGAATTGCAAGTGTCCCGTGATATTATAGCATTGCAATTTCTCTCCATTTAACTTCTCCCACTAACTCACACTTCCCTTAAAAACTTTCAACATCACAACTTCCAAAGACGAATAAAATGAGTATCTTTGTACTTTATTATATTCATATTAACACAATTATATTATGTCTCCTTACCTATGCACTGTCTTTTCTCTTTTGACGAGAAATAAATGAATTTTAAAAATTGAAACTTTTTTTGTAAATGGCACTTCTACAATTGAATTAAATGTCTTGTGTTTACAGTTTCAGAAATGTTCAGGCAAGAAAAAAAATGAATGGCTTAGGATTTGAACCCGATACCTTAAACTTATATGAACGCCCTCTACTCATACCGACATTTAAACGAATCGCGCCAGAAACTGTAGGAAGTACAACGGTTGTTAAACGCAATTTGCAATGTATTCTCAAAATTCCGTTGGTTGTGAAATTTCATAAAATTCAAAACCTCGTGAAATGTACTCATATTTTGAAAAAAATGACGTGATTTAACTTTCCAATATTGAGGAATATATTGGTTTAAGAAAATAAATCTCTCGCTTGAATATTCAAGGTGAAGGAATATTCAATCGTTACGATGTAACTCAAAATAACGCGAAAACTAATATTATGAAAAAAAGAATACATGAATTGATTTTATGATCTAATATTCAGAAATAGATTACCGTAAGGAAGACATCTCTATATTTAATAATGTAGTTGTAGGAGAACGTTGAAAAAAATAAACTTTTGCAATTTTAGAAATTCCTGTGATTCTTATTGAAAATCAGACATACCGTATTATTAATCGTACTTTGCTATACTTGAGAATAAATAAAAAAAAATTAAAATGTTTTATGAGCGTTTTGTAAAGTACACCCAAAATTTAAAAGATACTTTTGAAATCATATTGGCCGCGACATTAAACAGATTGATCGCTGAAAATTCTGTTTACGGTTTCGGTGTTAGTGTTCTTTACAGACAAATGGAGAAACTGCCAGGCATTTTGAAAAAAACAATGAACTTTTCCGATGTCAGAAACTCCCGAAATCTCTTTTCTCTCTTTTTGTCAAATCACGAAATCGATTTTTTGCACCATTACAATTCATTATCTGTACTGTACATGGGAGAATATAGAATAAAACAAATGGGAGTGCGAGGGAGAAGAAGTGGCGAATCCGTGACAGCTAAAAAGAGTGGAGGGTGGTGTGGCGGGGGCCGTGGCTGCAAAGGCGAGGTGCGGCGCGAACGCGGGCAGAGAGCGATCTGATTTGGGGCGCAGCGGGAGCAGCTCGGATGGTGCCTCAAGACGAGCATTCAATCACTTAGGGAGCGCGCAACAGCAGCAGCGGTGGCGGAGGCAGCGTTGGCTCGTAGGCGCCCTCCTACCCTTGCCCCGCTCCCGCTCCCGCTCCCGCCTCCGCCCCGTCGCCTCCCGCCAGTAAACACGTCGCTATTTCTGGCGGCGGGTTTACCCAGTCTTCGCAGACGAGACAGTTTTTTTCTCCTAAAATATCGGCCGGGCGAGAGGGCACTTCGTTATTGCTGTTTGCGGTTCATACCCACAGGAAGGAAGCCCGGTTTCTATTCTGGGCGTGACAGGATCACTCTGCGCGCCGATGGAGTTATGTGTTGTTGAAGGAGGAGCTTCTCGAATTCTGTCTCCGTTGAGGATCGAAAAGCGCTCATAGGAAGTCAAGTGGATAGATTTTTCTTAATCTCGCAAATTAGATGTGCAGTAAGCGTTCGTGGTGATTATTACTGCAATAGCTTGCCGCTCTTCTCTACGTGAATAGTGCCTAATATATTTTCGATTATATAAGCTTTTTTATTTTGTGTAAAATAATTTAATTGAAAGAATGATTGTGTTATCCGTTGGTTTGCACTGTCTAGAACTTCACTATTGGAACCGCACTCTAGGCAGTGGCAGTGGCAGGTTTCAACCAACGTATTACGGTGAGCACAAAGTAATGATAATAGAAATTTGACCGTAAACATGGGTTGTGTAGTAGTCCAGGACGCATCATCTTTCAGGTAGTCTTTTGGACGCCGACTTTAAAATACATGTACGTGTTGTACAAAGTACGACATTGTTTTTCAATTTCCCACTTGCAAAATCAAACGAAGACAAGCCGCTTTTGAAAATATTGCATTTAAAGACTGGAAGTGCGATGTGTTTTGCGTCCTTCTGAAAAATGGAAACTGAAGTGTTTTGTTTTCTAGACATAAATGTCAAACACGTTTATCAATTGCACAGTACCTGCCCCTTCATGGCCAAATTTCCTTCACAACGAGAGCTATTCCCAATTCCAGAACGTTCGCTGCATTTGCAGGGGAGAGAAGCTCTGCAGCATACTAAACTCCTATCCTTTCAAGCTTGGTGTACGTATGATCGAATGATACTCGGAAACAATATTAAACATAATAATGTGGGTAAATAACAAATCAATCTAAGGCAGTGTAACAAGAACTAAGAGGATCGTTTGTGCAGGTCAACATTAGTGTTTTCCAACTAGACAATTATGCATCAATATTAGCAATAGAGGGAGGAAATCGGCCGGTATCGCGAGAGAAAATTTGCTGATATAACAGTTAAACTCCGCGTCAACAAGTTCAAATAAAGTGAACGCACAGGACAAGCAATACTCAAACTATATCGTTAAACGTCGCTATCAGTTATATCACATGCACACACATGCACGCGCGCAAACCGATGAATCTAGCAAATGTATTTATGCCGTGTGTCCAGCTCGATCTTCGCGGTTTACTCTTTATCCGCCTCACTTTTAAATTAATGTCACCGTGTTAGTCTTCTCCCGTCAGATTTCATATCTTCGTGACATCCCTTTTTTGCGTGCCTAATTTGAAATTTCTTTGTCTCAAATTCTGTAGAGTCGTTTCTACCTCAGACTCACGAACGTGCCGCTGCTCATGGTTGGCGTTGCACTTTTCTACTTTACACAGAAACAGGGACCTGTACGACTTAGATGTCACCTCATGTGTACGGAAATGTATATTTGTCTAATCTGGTTAAATCTCTTTTCTTTTTTCCCTTCTTCTACCGAACATTGCGAGTGGAGAACATTTAATTACGTTCTATACACAAGACAATATGTTCGTGAAGCATGAATAAACCCTGTGGATAAAGCGAATTCACCGATCCGTCAACGTTACGCGGTTTGTGTGCCGGTTCCGCATTACTTGCGGAAGGAGCAAGATATGTTCATTGGCAGTGGTTTGGGTACAAATTTAATAAACTGGCTGCAGTCTTTAGGACACTGCTGGCCATGTGTTTTTATTCCATCGGACTTGCGAATGATGTTCACTACTGATTTGTCAATACCCTCATTATTGATATTTTTATTCAGTTTCCGCAACCTTGCTTATCTAAGGGAACTAAAGGAAATTACGTTTTTCAGACTCATAATCTAGAATTAGAACATGAAATCTGAGATTTCAATTGATGTTTGAGCAATATTTCAATTTTTATTAGTGGCCAAAAACTCATCAGTGAAGTGTTTCTTGACTTCTTTCTCGTCATCTTGCCTTACTAACATTTCAATATTGAGATGCAATACCCCAGGTAATAGAATCTTCTGACGTGTTCTTTTTAAGTATAATAGAACGTAGATTTGTATTGAAATGAGGCATTGAGAGGCATATGATTAAAAAGAAATTGTAACGATACACCCAATGTGTTTAAATGCTGATTCAAACAATAATTTACAATTCAAAAGAAAAATTGATATAAAATTCTTGCATGTATCTCATGATAGGCTCGAGTGACCGTGTAGAAGGGGCGTGTCCGTCAAAATTTCCTTCCATTTATCAGACGCTCACTTCTCTTTGTGGCGTCCAGCTTCGTCCATCATACTCCAATGTCTAGAAATCAAGACCAGGCTTCCCCGCCCCCGCCGCCAGGCTTCGTCCCTTCGCCCTGATATCGAATCGCGTGCCGCCCGCAGCGGCGTCCTCGCTTGCGGGCTGCGTTCAGCGTGACTGCGTGACGCAGTGGCCGTCGCTAATGATTGTCGCTACGTTGTCGCCCCCGCCGCCC
>BOPP01000004.1:8491967-8514611 GCA_017312745.1 Gryllus bimaculatus | reverse complement strand
GCGGGTAGAACAAGGTTATGGCGATGAAAAACAGACCTCTTAATTGTATTGATATGGAAAATGAAAGTACTCTTTGTAAGTGAGAATCGTAATGTAAACAAAAAATATGTTCGTGTACCATAGGGTAATTGCAATCCCAATGCAGAAAAGAAAAACAGATGTTGATCGTTTGAAAAACCTATTTTTCTAGTTATAGATTTAAATTATCTCAAATTTTATGGTTAATGTTTGTCACTGGTGCCTTAAGAAGCAACTCCTTTTAAACTTTTGTATTTGAATACGAAAAATGTGTCAACTTGTGAGAATTGCAGCCTGAAATGTAATTGTATTATGCGACCAATTTTGAAGAAAATACTCTATCTTCTCACAGCCCATTCTACTATTTCCTGACGATACCCTTCTTATAATTCATAATTTTGACGGCGTTAGCATTTTTGAAATGGAGATGAGTTGATCGTACCTTCTGAATTCCCGCCCGCTCTCTAAAGAAATGCATTATAAGCAGATGCGTCAACCCAACCCAAAACACGGACCCAACACATACTATCGTTGGTTTGATGTTAAAAAAGAAAACTCTGTGATAAAATGACAGTGCTGAGGCAATGTCACTAGACCTGTTGTACACTAGCAATTATAATGCATAAAAGATGATTACCAAGAACGAGGGAGACTCCGGAGCCCAATAAATGAATTGGCATAACTAATAACAAATATGTACATTCATTTAAATAATAAATGTGTAATGTTTGGCTTTACAAATTAAAGAAATAATAGACTGTTTTATAAATATTTTTGTTTTATGACAAAAGCTATTACATTTTTTATTCAATGAGGCCGATTTTTTTTCTTGGCATAGTAATGAATTACACTGTATTATACTAAGATTTAAAATACTTCAGATGTTTACCAACTGTCTTCTGAATGTTGAATTTTTAATTTTAAATTGAATCTATTTTGAACCAAAAGCACATACGAAATATTGTCGATGATTCTAAAAATGGAAAGCTATAAAAACACAAACAGACATCAACGTAGGATCTCTAATCTTCTACCCCTCCTTGATAAGGTTAGGGTTCAATGGCAAACGGTAAGTGACGGCGAAGGTAAGCGAAGGCAGTGACGGCGTTTGGGGCGGTGGAAGCGGCGCTCGCTCCGTGCCAAAGGGTGGAGCGGCATCTACGTCGCCGCGCCGTCGCCGCGCCATCTCCTTTGCTGGAGTGCGCGTCGGCATATCCCACCCTCTTCGCCGCCCCGCCTGCGCGCGCCCCGCCGCTTCCAAAAGATTGCGCGCCATAATCATTAACCGAATGGCGGCGGCAGCTGCCGCGCCCCGCGAAGACAGTCGGGCCCTGATGGTCCTTGATGCAGTCGATCTCAGCGTTCCTCCCGCCGCCGTGATGTCTGCGGGCGGGGTGCGGCGCCGGAAATACCCTCCCCCCTGCCCCCGCGCCCGCTCCCTTCCACGCCCCACTGCTTGCCTAACGGGATATGATACACGGCTGCGATACAGTCCGCTTCGCGTGGGTCTAAGGCTGTTGGGGCTGGGGGCTGGCGTGTGCCGTCGGCGGTGTCGCCGTGTGCCTGAGTTTCCTCCGCTCGTAAAGGCTCTCTTTAGTTACAACCTCTCCTGTGACGCTTTATTTTCTACATAGTTCTACTATTTTCTACTTTTTATTTTAGATCCACCGTTTTGCATTGTCGCCTTTCTTCGTTAGAAGAGATAATATTGTAATCTTGTGCCCGAAAACGGCGATTTGAAATCGATTGAAATAGATTGAAAAACTGTTATTGATATGCCCTGGTAACGAAAAAGTGGATAAACCTTGTTTCAATTATAGTAAATTACTTCCTCTAACACATTGTGTAGACAGAATTCACTTTTTGTGTATCCTTGATCCCTAAACATTGATTTATTGCAAAATTGTCTGTGTGAGGTCAACGCTAGCATCTAAACTGTTCAAGTGATTTTCTCCAAAATTGTTATTTTCCGATAGATTTAAACAAAACTCAAGGCGAGATTGCAACATATTTTGATTTTCAGGGTACTTTACATAAAGCCTCAACATTTTGAAAATTTTCGAGAATTTGGCTCCAAATTTTTTTATAAAACATTTTTCTTTGAATAGCGTAGAAAACGATTAAAGGAATGGCGCAGGTGTTATTTTAGTTGAAATATCTGATTATTCAAAAATTGCTTTTTGTAAATTATTGGGAGGTACCATTACATTTTTAAGCGTTGGAAAAAGTGGGTGCGGCCCAGAGACTGTTTCGTGTTGCGGTAAAGCGCATGACGACTTATCTCAATGGACCTGAATTCGCGTCTCGGTGCGGAAAAAATGTTTGCTGGTTGGAAACAATTTTGAAAGTTTATGTAGTAGTGTAATTCACGGAGCAATTACAAATAATATGAAGAAGTATGTGCTGTTGGACAATCAGTAGTTTCACACTCATAATCAAATCATAGATAAAATTGCCACTTGTAAGAATGTATTTCTAATAATCAGTAGTTTTAGCAAATGTTTTATATACTAAGTTTTTAGTTCAGAATTTAGTAAATTTAGTATTTAGTAAAGTTTGGTTTTCGTAAATGTGTTATCTTTTTTCTAGCTTTTTCACATTTATCTGTCATATTGTTTTGTCAACTTGCTTTCTCTTCCTCTATTCATTTGACAAACCAACCTCCTCCTCCCAAACTTAATTTCTTTTCTTGTGCCTTTTCATTGCACTTTGCTGTTTTGTGTGGATGCCATTGTTGAACGATCAATTTATACGATGTAAATAATACTGGCTAATTGACTTACAGCATACACTGTAGTACGAAGGGAATTGTATAATTAAAAATAAAATGTTTCGTTACCACTAGATTTGTGCCACAGGTATAATTAAACTAAAATGAAATGAAATTAATGTTATTAGTTGTAGTACACACAATGTACAGAAATGTTCAAATGATCGCGAAGTTAGAGCTTAAAAACGCTGTGACTGAGATGAGACATTTTAGTTCTCTTTTTTACCGCGATATACACAATGTTGAATCCAAGTTACTTTTTGTCTTTGTGAATTCGCAATTTTATATATCAGAGTGTCTGTCAAATTTCCTATGAAGATGCATTTACCTGTATTATATTCTAGTTCAATATTTATGTTTTCAAACAGTCGGGAATAATAATGCGGTCATATATTTCTTCTTTACTGCTATTTCGATTGCATAGGTGCCACCAAGAAATCATAGGCATTTAGCCGTAAAATTCATAATGCATTTCTCAGAAGAGGCCAGGCTGTGTATTTGCATCCAGAACCTTTGATGGAAATTCCCCGTCCTGCCAATGTCCTGGAGCGCGTCAGCTCCACTGCCGCGAAAATTATTTGACCTTTTGACATGATCCCTCTTCTCTCGATAAGCCGCGGTAGTACAATCCGCTTTTCGGCATTTTATTAAAAGGGGTGAAAATATTCATGACAGTCCATGTGCAAGTTTCAAATATTCATGGTGTACTCGCGTACCTACAGTGCTCCGTGCGTTGTTGCGGCTTTTCGGTGCACGCTTTTCACGTTATTTTAATCCATACGTTTTAAATATTCTCGGTGAAATGAACGAGAATGTGGCTGTTTGTAAAACTTACATTATTGGGGAATTATGCATGATTCGTCAACTACCACACAGAATGTATCATATAATATAGTGGTTCTCGAAGCCATTGACATCTCTGCCATGTGAAATTTGGAGGTGGCATGAAAGGAAGTGTGAACCTTGTGCAAAGAGCTAGGACTAAATATCAATGTGTAAACATAAATCGATGTTACCGAAGAAATTAAGGGAACATTATATTTTCTTTACAGTGCGAGAGAAACGGTGGGTTTTATGTTATTAGGATAAAATAAAAGAGAAGAATACTTGTTTGATATTAATTATACCAGAAAGTATGCTCTATAGTGGCGACACTAGTTTTATATGAATTGTTTACCTTATTGTTTCAATTTTCAGGGATGTCGTAGTTACGTTTAGTGTTTTAGTCAATGCTAGTTTTCTGCTTTTTATTAGTTGTAAGATTTTCTGCTATTTTAAATGACTTGTTATATCTTGATTAGTATTTGTATGTTGCCTACATTCGTCTTCGTACCCACCACCCTCCAACATCTTACCCCTTAGGTGGGACAAAGTGACAAAAGTGTCAACCTCGTTTTGAGTATCTTTTATCTTTTAATAATGGAAGACCACTTTGGGGTTAATTTTTCGCGAAACTCTCATCATGGGACCACGCTATACGTGCATCCCACTGGGGCTGTCATTATTATCGGGATAAGTACACGTTACTTTTCTATTGGGGGATTAGCATTAATGCTGATTCCATTTTTACACCCCAAGGTTATGAGCCCTGGGAGATGGGGCGAAATAATGATGATGAAATGAAGTAGACTCACACAAACATGCAAAGACACACATTCTTCCTTTTCGTCTTGAAGTGATTGGGTGAAAAGACGCGGATAATGGTGGGAGGTGGGGTAAGTAGAAGGGGACGTATTCATGGGATTTTGGAACCATCCCAGCCGTATGACCAACGGAAACCACGAAAAAACCCGGTCATAATGGCCGGCCTGGCGATCAAACCAGGAACTCCCGATTGCAAATCCAGCGCGCTACGCACACAACTGAGCCACTTTGCTCGGTTTTCAGTTTTTGTTATTATTGTTGTTGTTATTATTATTATTATTATTATTATTATTATTATGTCATTATTATTATATCATTATTATTTTGTCATTATTACAATTTTTTGCATTTAAGGTAATTGTTATAAGAGGTCATCGTGTGAATTAGGAGTTTGTAATTCTCTTACCAGCTCGAGGTAAAATGTTTGCAGGTTAAGTTCGTCATTTAACCCTCCCTTACTCCAGAGCGTTTCGCATTAATATCTATCGTTTTTTTTACTCTGAAAAATAACGAAAATCATGGTATAATGTCTGCTTACTACCATATTCTCCGGAGTTATAAATAGTATACCATGCTCTTCAGCACGCATAACCGCTTGGCTCTGCGGTTTATCGACACTTTCGTCACGAATTACTCAAAACTTCAAACATTCCTTAACATAATTAATTTAAAGGTCTACTTCAGACTAACGTATTCATTCGTCAATTGGTATCTGGGTTGTCTGCTCCTTGTGATAATTTGCGTATTATTGTATTTTTATGATATTATCTAAACTAGTCCATAACAGCTTGTACATACATTTTGTAATTTGACGTAGGCACGAGGAGGTACCATAACGGTTCTTCACGAAAACGTGCGTACTGTAATATTAAAGTAAGCCATAGTTTAGAGTTTCGAACGTCATTTAACGTTAATGAGTAAGCCTCTTTTTCAGTGTGTTAGTACATACATTCGCATATGACATTGTTTCTTACCTGGGAGTAGACTCTGCCTTTTCCCCTCTGGCAAGCTGGATTCTTTCATGGCTCCTCGGAGAGTTGTTGCAGTGTGAGAACCGCGTCTCGCAGCGTCTTAAAACTTCGGAAATGGGCACATCCATTCTGTTTCATTGTTACATTCCCCAGGTGTTTATGCGTCAGAGTGGGTTACAGCATCGTTAAGTGCAAAACAACCCCCGCACAAGCGCCGTGTTACTGACACACATGAGTTGTGAAATGCTACAATGGGATCAGCTCGGGAGAACGGGGTGGCCGGGGCGGGATCCGTTCGTCCCTTCGCCCCGTCTGCTTGCGTGTGGGGTAGATTAGGAGGCGATTGGCTGCGACGTAATGTGCTCTATCATCGCTCTCTTCATTGACGGAAGATCCCTAATGCGTCCGGGTTGTCCAGAAGTACTTTGTGTGGTTCCGTGACCAGGAGAGCACCGTATAGGATCCTGTAATCAACAGCACGCTCGATCCGGTGTTAATGGGCGCGAGGGAGTAAACTAGCGGGCCGGTCATGTCTCGTTGTCACCCATCTCAAAAGATCAAGGAACCACAAAAGCTGAACGTGTTAATCTTTGTGAGCGTGTACCTCGTCGAGCATTGGACTAACCCTCAGCAAGCTTATGGAGATGTGTGCTATGTCAGCACGGTCCGATGTAAAGTAATTATCAGAGGATATCTAAGGCGATGTTATGATAAAGAAGAATTGCTTTGTCTTTGGGAGAATGGGGAGCCATGGGGAACTGTGGAACATATTTCGAGTTTCTTTTGATTTATCGTGAATTTGTAAATGTGAATCTAAAATATTCGAAAATCAAATTTACACATATTGTGTGGAATAGGAATTATCCATTCTAAGCGTCATCGAACACGTTGTTTTGCAGGTAATGTTTAGAACTTGTAACTACAGATGCTATATAGGATTATACTTTTTATCTCTTAAAAGTTTTATTTCGTTACGGAAAAATATATTGTATTATCTGATTTAAATCATTATCCGTGTAATGATACCGTTTCTTTAATAAATGAAGTTTTCCAGCTTACCTGTTATGTTCAGTATTTGTAGGATTTATTTAATATAAGACATTTCGATATTTTTTATTTGCGCTTTTAATTATGAACTAAAGGAGAAACTATTTTTTCTCGATTTTCGTTTCATTTGAGTGACTTTTTTTAATGAATTAATGGTTATTTTAAAAATATTTATGTATTGACATCGAAGAAGATGTAACACTTTGGAAAAATACATTTCTTTGTAATTGAGTCATATCTTGAAACACTACATTGTATTTTTTAAATGAATAAAATTAATATACTATTCAAAAGTTAATTTACTTTTTAATTTTCTAAATAATAAGTTGCAGCAATATAGTCTGAGACACAATCAGTGGGACGGCGATGATAGAGCTTGAGCATGGGATTGTTTATAATCACTGGAGAGTAAAGGATAATGCTCATTTTTGTTTAAGTTTGTCGTCATGTCGTCGTGAATATCATGCTCCAAGAAATGTTGAAATGCAGGTCGACAGAGGTTCAATCTCTGAGGCTTGCATTCAACGCAAAGTAGCAAACTTTTTATTGTAATATCATATGGAAAAGCTGTACGTGATGTAACAGAACAGGAATAATTTTCTACATTAGGATATTAATATAATATAAAATTAATATAAAATATTGTGTGCCGCAAAATCTTCGCAGACTTGTGTAATTCTTTTTTCTTCTTATTATTCTTTCTTACATCCGATATATCCGGACTAAAGGAAGGTGGCAATTTCTCTTTTACGTGCTCTAAAACTCCTAGCCTCATATTATTGTAGCTAAGGGTGCGAAAATGGATAAGTTACAATTTTCATTCTTGAAAGCCAGTGACATTTTCCTTCTTTCTTTGTATATTAAATGCTCAATGATATACTCTCCAGTAATTGATCTTTGCACAGCGTTCCAAATTTCAACTCATCGATTGAACATGTTTCACTCACGGCTTTAGACGAACGAACGAACAACCGAGAAAATATGTAATGCAAGAAGTAAGTAACGCCTTATTGATTGATATTGATTCACGGAAATGTGGCGCTTCTGAGGCTTGATTTCCTTTACTGTCGTCAGCAGATGGGGGGGGGGGGCGTTTATCTTTTAGCTCAGTTAGTGTTTCGGTGGAGGGCTTCTAAATCTTGACAATTTATGCCATTCTTCACAGATAGTATTGTATGGTTACACAGTCCAACAGTGTTAGTTGACAAGCATTGGAAAAAATAAACATACGCTCAATGCAAACGCAGACAGAACGTTAAGGCAGCAATGAAGATGTTATTATCAATTAGGGCAAGAATTAGGAAAAGTCTGGAATTCTTTTGAAGTTACGATCCATGACTCTGTAGATCGTCACCTATATTCATTTTAATAACGAAAAATTACCGTAAGAAGCTCGTGAAATGGCAGTATTGAATATATTTTTATGGTGAAAGTACTTTTGTTAGATGAATGCACATAAGCAAGACTAATTATAAATAAAAATGAAATTCTAGTAGTAATGAGTTTTAGCTTTATTGATGTATTTGTATAGTTACTCGTATGTTACTGACAAGGAATTAGTAAATTTAGATATTTACAATTAGAACCCGGAGGTTCATGCTTTTCTTTTATCTAAAATAGATAGGCAAAATGGCATTTATTTTGACTAAAATAGGCATGCAAAATAGACATTTATTCTTGGTAAAGTAGGAGGCAAAACACGGGACACACTAAGAAATAAATTAGTTAAAAGTAATTAGTGTAAAAAATGAATGATTAAATGATTCTCATTTTTATTTTAACTCTAACATTTACATAGCACTAACGTGGAAGGAAACTATCTTTTCTTTGTAATCATGATCGTACGTGACTATCCGGTTGACGACTAGGAATTTACTTTACTCGCGACCCTGTCTCTATGAAATACTATTGTGGACTTCCTTTTGAATCTTGAAATGGTAGCAGAGAAAAATGAATTGTAAATTTCCTTCTTTCTACTTGTGTAATCACGAGAAGGGAAGAGAAGGAACTGAGAAGGGTATAATCATCTACAGACAGCTGTGTCCTCAAAACGGATCGGAGGCTATACACAAACATAAGATGAGATTTCTCGTGAGCGAACACGTCTGTTTGCATCAATGAAAAATATTCTTGTATCATCAATGAAAAATCTTCACTTGTATCATCTTCCTTTACATTTTAGATGTTTAACACCTGGCACTGGAGCCTCCGCGTCCACAAAAAGATAATACACGACCGTGCCTTCATGTTGTCCAGGATAGTAGGTATGTTTCTAATTTGATAGAGATTGGTGCCAGGGGGAGAGAAGAGGAAATAGTAACGAAAAAGACAGAAAACGTAATAAATAAGGAAGAAAAATGCACTAAAAAGAAAAATTGTCAAATGTAGGCATCAGAAGGAAAAATGGGCGAAAATCGACTAAAACAACTCCAAAAGTACCATAAAGTGATGTTAAAAGTCTTAAAATCGTAACAATTATAACAAGCCATTGTGCCAAATTTCCGTGCTCTATTTATAATTTTCTTGCTTCTTGACAATACACCTATAATAGACGGTACATTTCTTCGATTTTTGATGTATGGTTTTTATTTCTGCGTATTGAACTTAATTTTTTGTCTATAAACACTGAACTCTTTAAGAAAAGCAATAGCAAGCTTTTATTAGTCTAATTTGTTGATTCCAAAAGCTCTTTTCAAATTTGAGGAATTCCGTCTCCTTTACCAAAATAAGCAAACCCTGGAGACTGAGCAGAATACCTGTTGTGGAGTCGTTTATACGAAGAGTTGTGGAGGACAGCAATGCCCTGAGAGTTCAACGGTCGCGAGATACTCATGAGAACCATCAGGCCTTCACCTCTCCTCTCCTTCGCCGTCCGGTCGCGTCCTTCACTCGGATATAGAAGCTGTGTTTATGAGCTTCGTTGTTATTGTTTGAGTGATATTGGAGAATCAACGATATTTCCTTTCAATATTGGCTCGCTGTTTGTTATTTGGCTTAGAGATACAGCTGCCGGACTCCGCATCTCGAGAAATTTCTTCCTCTCGACTGATTTAGTCGAAGAATATTGAAGGAAGCATTATTGGACTCACTGCAATGTGTTATTTTTTAAATAGCTATTCGCAACCACTATTCTTGGCAATACCCTTATCAATTTTATCATGTTTGTTAGAGAAGGTATTCCGCCTCGCATTCGTAGAGAAATGACACAGTCGCGATACTTCGCGAAGTTGTTTATTTGTCGGCAGTGTGTGCATAATAGATTCATGTGATCCCTCCAAATCATTTTAATACAATATTGTAGATATCACAGAGTGACATTCTGAAAACAACAAATTAACAAAAAGGAAACTGGCCTTTTTGCATATTACATTTTTTCGCAATGTTTAAAAGCACAGATTGACAATTGAAAACGTCTAATCTTTAATTAAAGTAATTTAATGGGTAAAAATAATTTTGCAAATTTGTTGGTTAGATGCCTTCTCTAAGCTACTGATGCTTTAATGACAAATTATATTTTCTCAATTATTACTGACTTAATGGTGAATTGAAATCTTACGCCCCACTCGGAAGCAGCAACACTTCCTTCATTCTTCTCCGTGCCGGAGCTACTTCTGCCATTGATCACGGCCCGTAAATTGAAATTAAATAATAACTAGAAAGAATCTTTGAATTAAAGGTCACTAAGTGTATCAAAGACTTTGTTAAGCAGTATCACGATGTGATAATTCTTTCTAATCCGTGAACCTATATTGGATGTCGTTCCCATACACTAATTTGAGAGAAGTTAATTTTATCAGGAAGAGTTGATGTCGATTGAGAGAGTGGCTATGACAGCCACGGCGAGCAGAGCACTCTGGTTCTCTATGGGCCATCACAGGCATTAGCAGATTGCGATGTCGTTAACTGGTTGTGAGAATGGACTCGTACTTCCAGACCCGTGTTGCCCTCGAAGTATGTGTTTCGCGCGCCAAGCGTTCGGAATCACTCGCCTGCGTGATCGCCTTTCGCCCGTGGCTCTCGATCCCCGCACGCACACCCAGCCACAGCGCCCGTCACACACGCGCCCGCACTAACACCCGCACCCAGGCGCGCTCTCGCGCTGTACATTCAGTGTTATTCAAACGACGTGCTGAGGGCACTTCTATGAAACCCGGACACGGGAACAAACAGTGCTGCACAGTGCCGGGGAATTTCTGCAACGGCACGGGAGTCCGTGCCCTTTTCGCGTAGCCGATTTGTCAGCGCGCTGCCGAACAGCCTGCCGTTTCCCTGGCGCCGCCATGGCTATCGAGCGCTGCTTCTCGCTCCCCGTGGAGTCGGCGGCCGCCAGCATTCTTGCCCCCGCCCCCGCCCCCGCCCCGCATGCACGCTCGTCCATTCACATTCCCCCGGGTCAACCGCCAGATAATCGCTGCAAATTGAGATACAATATCTACAACAAACCGTCGCCGGGGCGACCGTTAGCTGCGTCGTTCTTTCAATGCGTGCCATGACGATTCAACTGCGAGGTCGGCCATATGGACGTTCTGTTTTGTGGCGGATTTATGAGCCACGCGTTAAAAACCGTTAATTGCTCATTTGTTTCAATGGATGCCGGCGGCGGTGCTGGATGCGCTGGAATGGCGAACACTTGCGTGCTTCTCACTAACAGCTGGTTGGGCTTCTGTCGAGATGCGTTCACTGTAGTCGTTTATATCACTAAGTGTATTATTATAATTTTTTTCATTCGTCGCCAATATAACTTATAATCAAATGAATCTATCCCGTATAAAGTGTTTTCGTTTGGAAAATTATTTTCAATTTAATGTTACCCAGGAACAGTAGTGTTCTTTAGGCGCCTCATGTAGTGGAGTTCAATAGACGCTTATTTTGAATGACGTCCCGTAAATTAATATTAATTGCGTTTTTAATAATCACAACAAATATCATTTTTAATTTACAAGCTCCTTATTGATGAAAATATGTTTTTGGAACGAAATAAAGAAAATTTATCTATACTCAAATAAATATGAATGATCAAAAACCTTTCGAATTTAGTTATTCTCTTTTTTCTTCACATATTCAATCATTTTTAAATCCTCGAGGCAATGAAAACTGAAACAAATCTTTTATTTCTAAGAAATAAATCCTTTTATAATGGCTACAATTTCGTGAAATTATGTTCAACACTAGTTTTGCAAAATTTTATACACAACAGAAACAGACCACTATTTACGATGTAGTTCATTATCCATTGCCTGTGTGCATCCTTATCATTGAGCACGATTAAGCAAACCACGTGAACTCAATGTTATCCATTAAACAAAACAACGACGTAGCTGTTGATGGTATCGTGTGTAATAGAGGAAACACTTCGCAATCATATTGATTTTCCATGACACGTTATTTCCTTTCAAACTTTCCCAAGCACACGCTATTCTATAACGTTATTAAATACATATTTTTAGTTCTGTATTACCCTTGGGTTTTTTAGAAAACCTAAATAAATTCCAGTAAACATTATATACCGGAAAAGGTACAAACATAACATTTCGCCTGCTAATGCGTATCCGTCATCAGGCCGTTTTTAAACTCTTTAATTAAGGTAACGCATTACCAATTAAAAACTAAAACAATTCAATTGCAACAAATAAAGAGAATTGATAAGCGAGTACAAATATATATTCGGAGGAAGGTACTTACCATTTTAATTAAATCAAAATTATGTTATGAAATGGCTGCTGTCAGTCAAATTCAATGGCATTGTTTTAAACCAAAGTGTTATAAAAACATATACTCCATGATATGCATTTTTGAGGTAAATAACCTGACTTCATATGGGATTGTAATATGCTCCCATCACAGTTGATGTTCTTTTAAAATTGGAAATATTTTCTTGTTTTTATCATATTAAAGAGTTTATGAAGCCTATGGCAAATAAAATATCTAACTGGGTACCAAATGTAAAACGTGACTCTAAAGATTTCAGGTAATGGAAAATGTTTATTGAAGTGTTTCGGATTGCTGTAAAGTTTGTCATTTTAGTGATCTGAGACTTGGTGTTTTTGAGTAGCGACTATTGAATATTAACACTGATATTTTTAGAATATTAGCGCTATATTATTAAAAATACGCGAAAATAACTGTTTTGAAAAAAAGAACAAGAATCATGTAAATAACATATCAAAGCGTTAAGAGAAAATATGTTCAGTCATTCAAGGTGTAGATCAGTTACGACAGAAGTGAACATTGCAATTTTCGAAATTTCACAGGTTTCAATGAAACACAAAGTTCTACTATATTTATGAGCACTCGTTGCTTTATTTAAGGGTGATAAATGAACAACTTTTAAGAAAAATCTTATTTTCGTATTTAAAAAAATGTCATTATCGATGGGATGTTATGGGATAAATACATGTATTTTTTATAAAAATATGAACGTTCCAGCATTTGAAAATTTAATTTATGTCTAAATTTAATTAAGAAAAATCTAAAATGTAGTTGTAAGAGAAAGTAACAGAAATTTACCATTTAGGAGATTTTGAAAGATAGATTCTTTATGAAAATCGCACTATATAATATATAAAAAATAATACATTAAATATATGATACATTTAAAGGGTGTGAAGCAATTGAATTATACACTTTTTTAAGGCAGAGCAACGAGAAACCTAATATTTGTAAGTTAATTCGAAATATCCAAAATACATGGACTTTTGAATTATTTGAAATAATTATGTGTACAATGTTATATTCTAAGAAATGGCCTTATTTTCTTTTACAGCTTTGTTTTGTGTAAAGTGAAGATGTGTGCTTGTCGAGTATATTTTTTTCTTACAAAAATTTGTTTAATTCTTCCAAAGAAAACAACTTCTCTACACTGAAAATGAATTTATTATTTAGAATCTTACAAAATCGTAGTATTTCAAATTCCTGTTATATTTATGAAATATTTAAGTAGTAGCACTAAGAGAAGTATGTTAATTGGTGTTCATCTTGGGAGTTCCGTCACTTGTGGTACGCAATAGCGAAACGTGTGTGTACTCAAGATTTGTCGACAGTGTAAACCCATTGAAGCACTTGAGATTCTGAAGGGTGTCAAAAGACGATGACGATCGTATTAGGATATGAATGTTGATGCAGCAATGGAACGAGGGCCAACTAAACGGAAGTATCCCAATAATAACTATCGCGGACCCTCTTTGCCCACCAGATTCCACATGGATTGGTGACGGTTTGAACCCCAGTTCCTAGTGGAACATACCACTCCGCGGGTCGCCTCTATCCGTTACCCAAGGATGGCAGGCCTCGTGGTTTACGGATCGTCAGGTAGTGTGACGTATCAAGACACGTTTACAGACGAATGTCCGCAGTCGTGAGTTGCACTTTGGTTCTTTAGGAGGGCGGCGGTCACCTCCGCCTCTGCGGCCGCACGAGATGGCATTCTTGTCCGTCGTGGTGACGGGCCTAAGGGTTGCATAGCAAGGAAGGAAATTGGGCGGACCAGACGCCGATAGGCGTGATGACCCACTCGCTGGAGCTCCGTGCCCAACGAGCACCACGCCAGCCTCCCGCTCGGGAAACTGCCGATTGCATCCCACGCTAACATTACGCTCACTTCCGCTTCCTATTTAATACCCCTTCACTTTTTGCTACCTCAGAAGGCATAGCCCCGTCGCATCTCAGTCGGTTTTTCGGGAGAGGAAAGGAGAGACAAAACCTCCAACACAGGTGAATGTGGGCGAGTGTTTGAAATTGTATATATAATCGAACTAAATTATAATTATTTGATTTGGGCATTTTTTAAGGGAAGACCATGGTCTAGCCCTTGGAACAATCAACGTTATGCGTAGATATCAGTTTCAATAAATCAAAAACGTTCTACTTAAATGAATTCCAAAATGACGAGCTTACTTTACTGTATCTGACCATGGGAATACAAGAACAATACAAAATGAACAACGTTAAAAGAAGATCTATTCTTTCAGTCCTTCAGACATGAAAGCCAACTTGGAAGCTTTGCGAACTGAGTGAGCTCTTCCTTGAATTCATGAGGATAAAAGAGGGGGATGCAATAGGGTCATGCTTTAGGGAGGTAGGTAAAAAGCTTAGGAAAAGTTGACCGCGGGGTTCAATCGGGAGACAACCTCCCGCCCGCGCCCAGCCACTTCATTAGAGAAGAGTGCCGATGCGCTTGTGCCAGCAGGCTTCTGGGCCACTTGCTCCGTTGCGGCCGCGCTGGCGATGGGTGGCACTCGTGCTGGATTAGAAGAGTTTGAAAGCTTTCGCTTCGGGACGACAACGGTCCGTCATTTCCATATCTGGATTCAAATTCTAGGTACTCCGTGAGGAATGTGGAAGCAAGTCAGGTTTCCTTGGGGTTTGTCTCCTTTTTGCCACTCGTTCCATCATTGCTCAATCATCACCATTATTGTCATTTGTGTTTGTACAAAAGTGAATACTCCCCGCTCTCAGAGTCGAAGGTCGTGTTGCCAAATTTTTTATCATCGTGCTGGGCTGTTTAGGGCTGTTCATATAATTGGCCATGTCTGATGTCACTTGAATATTCGTTTCTGCGAATGTTTATAAATAAATAAATTATTAAAATACTTTTTGGTAAGGAATACGTACTTTCTCCAGTACGTCCGCAAAAAATCCCTCAAAATTTACCCCTACCGTGTCGTACGTGTGAGTGTAGATACTTGTGCTATATGAAAGCTCTTTCAATCTGGCGACTCTAGGTTCGAATTCCGTGAGGATGAGTTTTTCGAGAACAACAAAACACTAAGTTTCACTGTCGAAGAACTATGTAGCATTCAAGAACCTACCTTGATCGCATATTGTAGCGCTTTCTCCGGCACCCCTGCTGGCATCAAAGTAGTACCTAAGCAAACACATGCCACCCGTGAATTTCCTTCCTTATCCTGTTCCAAATGTTGCATGGAGATATGCATTGAGCGGAGAATTTATTCCCTGTAATCTCAAAGATTATCGTCCATAAATTTATTGAGTTTACAAAATACTCATACATTATTAGGCTAAAATCATATATCGTCGATGAATTTAGAACGTGAGAAATGGAGAAGGTAAACTGATGTGACCTGTCTTACTCCGTGACTTGTCTTAGGTCGCACTTACCGTAGGTATTTTTAGGATGTATATGGCGAAGAGTGATGTTAGTTTTAGAGAAAGTCACATGTATGAATACATTATTTTAAAGCACCGTTCGAATGTGGCATGCTGTATTTGTAGTTCGTAATTTCGCTTTTGTATTCTATAGAGCCAATTAACGAAAGTGTAAATTAACAGATTCATCGGCAAATTATCAGTTCATGACGCACGCCACATAGAAAAGTGATACAACTAAATTATGAACGATTTTTAGTTAATACTATACATTGAACAGTGAAAATTTCTATTCACAGTGTGGCATAATTAAAATTAATTAAACAATTTAGTTACGCATTGAACAACATTGTAATATATTACTGTAACTATGTTTACATTATCGTTCTGGTGCTTGTGTTGTACAGAAAAGAATGCGTTTTTGAGTAGTGCCTTTTTTCTATGCCCCATGTGTGTCAGAGTGAGCTGTCAACAGTTTTCCTGAGGCGAGCGAAATTGTTTGGGGGCGTTAACTTTTATTAGTATCAAAAAGTCGCCATTACATTTTCTTCTTTTATTACATTTGTTTGTACTATTTTCCTTCTTGCTTCTGTCTTCAAGATCTTATGAGGAGCTGAATTTCCATTCTCTCGAAAAACATAGAATTTCCATTCTGTTTTCGTACTCTGAGTTCAAATCTTGTCTTTGGACGGCCTCATTACCCCGCCCGTGAATATACTTACGTATTTCCGAATTCCGAGTACAAACGTCCTCATTGTTCAGGGTCCTCGAGAATCAGATCAATCTGTCAAATGGTCGTTATCCATTCTGGAATTCCTAACCTCTCAAATCCCATTTAAGGTCACCATCGTCCACATATCGATCGCTTGTGTTTCCGAATTGTGTCAGAACGTGGCTAAGTTCAAGGCGTGTGCACTGACAGAGCTGCCACCGCCGCGGCTTTTCAGAAGGGTCATTCGTGCAGAAGCCGGGGCGTCCGGGAGGCAGCACGGACAACAGCATTGTACTCGGCCGGTAAGAAGCGGAGCAACACGTGGGCGCGCGCCAGAAGCGAACCTTGTCGTTATTACGATATTAGCGCTGACGGCAAATCGGTGAACTACTCGTGAGTGGAATGGTGTTTTATAAAACAATACATGTCGAGGGCAATTGACGCTACGCTACGCGGGCACAAATTCGTGCTGATGCCCTAGTTTTCACCCTACGCAATTGACAGAAAACATCCGTGCGTCTGCATAATTACGAATTTATTTTTTTCCAAAATACTGTGTTGCCGAACAGTTTGCTAGGAAAAAGGGGTAAATTGCGATTAATGGTGTCCAAGCATAGGTTAATACCATGAAACAATTATCTTAATAAAAATGTTGCCAATTTGCATTATTTCTACGCACGTTTTTTCTTTGTTTTTGCAGAAGTGGCATAAAACCGTGATTCAGTCAAGAATGTAATTCCCAAGATTGGAACTGATATGCTGGCCCGCTACCAGTTGCGCTACTGGTTGAGTACGTTATCGTTGTCCCGAGACAATGCGATGCCTAAAGTGCCTGCAAGACTACTCTTCGTTAGTTCCCCGGTATGTCGTTAGCACTGTCGTCGGAGCCGATGGCTGCCTCTAACGGCTAGTGGGAACGAGGCCGAGGGCTGGGCGTGATGTGGGGACGGCGACCAGTTTGCGGTGATAGATATTCGGGGGCGAGGGGACGGCCCGAGGGGGCGGGCCGGGTGAAGGAGAGAGGCCTCGGTGAAGGGGCGGGGCCCTCGCCCTGGGCTCGTTCCTCTCGCCCCGCTTGCCGCCACCACTCCGCCTGCCTCGCCAGCCCGCCCCGTTGCCCGCCCTACCTGCCCCTTGCCACCCACCGCTGCCCGCCCTTACTACCCGCCCCCGCCGCCCACCCCCCCGCCCCCTCGCCGCCCTCTCTCGCTGCCGCCACGCTGTCCACCCCCCGCCCCCGCTGCCCGCCCTGCCATCCACCGGCGAACCGCGCCCGCCGCGATGTGATGCGGTGCAGAAAGTGCATAGTATGGAGATGTAATAAAAATAGATTGTACGGCTGCGCCCCCCGGATATGCCCGTCCCGGCTGTATGAAATACGTTGCGGTTAGATACGGGGGACAATATTTCTCCCTTCTCGTGCGACAGGGAGGGCGGGGGTGTGGGACGCGGCCCGAGGGGGCGAGGGCGGTTGGCTCGCACTGAGGTCCTTGGAGTTCCACTTTCCGCAGTCGCTTTTCTGGCGACGCAGCGCCCTGCGACCTCCACCATCCGCCTTCGCGCGCTGTGAGCCCCGTTTCAGACCGAGCGCGTGGGTGCGACGTGCCTTCCAGTTGGTGAGAACTCCGGTCGCCAGTCTGCGGGACACCTGCGCCACGCAATGAGAAGAAAAGGCACATTTCTCTTTCTACATTATTCGAATTCCTCTGACTTCGTAGAATTGACTCATGCTTATTAGTGCATGTTCAATATATTTTAGAACAATGTGTAACAGTACAATTCATTCAAAAGAAGTTTTGAATGAGTTGAAGTTTTTGAAATTGGTGTATTAAATAAATAATTTGTATTTATGACTCTCCAATTATTCTTTTGAAAATATAGTCGAATAATCTATGATTGTATGTTAATAGAAAATTACGAGTTGTATATTCTAAGAACATAGACTTGTAATGCAATAAAAATGGTTTAATGACATATTTTAAAACATTACAAAACATCAAGAAATGTTACTCGTGGGTTCTATTTAAAGGCTAATATAACACTTTGTGTATATATAATTAGTATGAAACAAAGGTTAACTACAAAGATACTTGAGTCTTGTTCGTGTAAATAATTTTCATGTCCTACCCAACCTGCATCAATCCATATTTTTTGAATTATTTAACATTTGGTACTCGATCCTCTTTTGATTTTGTGGTTCAATTAGCGTCAGAGTATACTCGCTCACCGTAACGAAACGTTTACTAAATCATTGGGCGTGTTGGGCTGGCTTTGAGTGCAAATTAAACAATAATCATATCCATGGATCTTGGATAAATAAAATATTATATGCACATTAATGTAATATCTCTTGAACCTTATTTAAAGTTGTTGAAGCATTAATTGGAAATGATGAAATATAAGTAATTGAAATGTGGAAACCTGAACAAACAATTTGTATGCAAAAAATGTCGCTCTGATGTGCGGACTTCATTTATCAAAAAATGTGTATTTATTTGATTGTGAATTTGGTGGCGGTATGCCATGAAAAACATTCAATTTGGTATGATTAAACTCTGAGTGTACAATTATTGTTGAGTATTTCATGTGAAAATCGGATTTCGAAATGCACCTTTTATTGTTTTGTGAAGTAACTTTTTATAACATTTCAAAATATTGTCGCTGATCTAAGAATTACCGTAATAAAAATATCGTTATAATGTGTTGCTCTTCACAAGATTTCCTCTTGAAATTCGGTGAACAAAAAATGTGTTCATTTAAATGTTAGTGGTTTTGAGCATAATCACAATATTATAATATTACGCAACCGTTACAAATAATACGAGAAAGTACGTGCTGTTATATCTCCTCTAGTTAATTATCATCGGGTCTAACTTACTAGTTTACAACCCTTACGACCCATTACATGGCAATCTCCACAGGCGCTCTACCGGCAAGGGTGGGTCACGACAACTGATGTCGCTGCAGTGCCTCTGACCGTGAGGTCCTACGCTTCGAGTACCGACTGTGGGAGGATTTTCGACACTAGATACATAGCGAGGTTGAATTCAGCTGCTGTCTGGAAGAGAATTCTTCGGCCGTCTGCTCTGATCGGTAGTTTTCCGTGGTTTCCGCGATGAACACCAGGCGAACGACGGAGCAGTGCTCTAACGCGCCACGGACCGCACGCAATTTTTACTTCTTTCTTATCCTATCCTCACCCCTTACTTACACACACTCACATCACATGTTCACACCCCACTTGTCCCGGCTGGGCGGTGCCGGGCTGGTGGGAGATTCCTTCCTACCCGCAAGCCGATGTAGGCCGGTGCCGGATCCCGCCAGCCAGCGAGCCTCCCGCGATAAGAACAACAATCAATACACTTCCGAGATTGATGACCTTATTAGATGACGCACTGGGAATCAGTTAATCAATTTATCAATCCGGAGACACTCTGCAACGACTCTCCTTTTAACTGGGTCAAGGGTTCAACTCAGGGTACCTCGTCCCATCCCAAGCTTCAACCCCCAGTTCGCTCACTGACCTATCTCTAGTAGGGCTTTCTAATATGCTCAGGGAAGCCTGTGGGCCCTTCTGGTGTTCGCACCTTCGTACGGAAATGGAAGAGCGTCGCCGATAGCGCCGTTGACCTAGTTCGTGGGCTCATAACATAGCCCATACACGTATCATAACATTTCCCGTTAAATATGTTTAAATTGCGTATATATAGGGTACTGCTCTTCTGTCGTTTCGGCGTTTTCTTTCTCGTTATTTCTTTTTGGCTCATTGATCGATGCAGTCGATGTTATTGTGAGTTATATGCTGAGCGAGTATGCCGGGAAAGATAAATGTTGAAAGCGTTTCTGTCAGCAAACCACGAATTGTGTGTCGTTCTTTATAATGACCTAAACGTCACCTACCAATTGCTGAAGTTGGTCATCTATTATTGCCATCAGGTAGGAGTAATGGTGTCGCTTTGGGCGTGTGGGAACAATAATATTTATGTCAATTCCTGAATGTAATTTTTTGTGTATTGCATTTGAAATAATAGACTTCGGCTCTTGTTTCGAGAAGTGAAGGCGATTGTAAGAAATGTCTTCTGGGGTGGTGTTAGGGGCAACCGTGAACTGTTGAAATGGTGGGGGTGAGTTAGTAGCCAGCCCCTTCCACTTACCTTGGTAACTTAGGTTTCTAAACTGGGAGAACTACTGCATGAATGGAATGCGACGAAGAAGTATTGCCTGTAAATGTTAGTATCTACAGGAGATGTCACTATCACACTGGGAGAATTCAGTTGACGTAGATGGAATGGAATGTAAATATTTACAATTAACATTGACTAAATAATACATATAGGTGAGACCATGCAACTTCATTTTCTCTTGAAATAATTGTAGTGGCTACACGCATGTGTAGTTAAAACTAATTAAATTTGTTGCAATTAACATTTAGAATGAAATTGAAGGCACCACGCAACATAACGTATTGGTGCTGAAATGACGGAACATAGTACACTTATACAAAGAGTATACATGTACATATGATGATGTATTGTAGGCCCTTGAAGATTGAATACGCGCGTGGGCGCGTGAGGTCATCCGCCTGCAAAGCGGAGGGGTGCGGTAGTTACATGTAGACGCTTGAAGTGAGAACGCCCTCGTTCTTGGTACTGTGACGTAGGAGCTTAGCACGTTTCCAAAACCAGGGCGTTTAACGGATGGCTATCATTGTTGTACATGACATATGACGGTGCAGTGATTGTTACCATGTTACACTAATTACGGTTAGTTATTATATTGGGGGGCTCGTGGCTAACTCTAGGTCAGCGTGCTCGCTTTCCACTTCGCAACCGAATTCCGGTCGAGCCAAGACTATAGTGTGCGTTTCCCTTGCAATGTCCTAATATATGTTGCTGTGTGACGATGGGAAAATTCACTTCTCAGATTGAGAATAATGGAATACAGTCATGCAGGAAGGTTCACTGTTGCCACACATTAACTGAATCATAGTGAACTTCCTGGAGCAACACACATTCGTGTGTCGAGCAGCGACACCTGCACGAGTCTGTCTTGCTCTATGACGCAACCACTTATAGCACGTTTGTAAGAACATTTTATGCTGAGAGTATACACTTACGTGTTCGTAATTAGCGTGCGTTTGGCATGAATGTTCATCGTAACCACATATTAACTGGTTTATAGTGAACTTCGTGAAGCAACTCACAAATGCGTGTGCCTCGGGGCGTCATCAGAGCCCAATTGATTTCGTGAGAGTCGGCGGCGAGCAATATTGACAACATCGTGCGTGAACTGCTACTGCGCTGTAATATATTTAATGTATTAAAATGTGTTTTATAAAACATTGAGTCGTAATTAGTTTATAATCAAAAGAATTGTGTGGTTGCATGAGAATTTGAATGTAGTGAATTATATTGGCTTTAATAAAGCTAATATTTAGGTAACTTTGTATGATGCAGTTAGCGAATGAACGTTGCATTGGGACCGTACGACGCACCCGCACCTGTGAGGCGAGGGAAGACAAGGTTTTCACGGCCTCGGACTGCGAGGTGACACGGTGTACGACCATTGGAAAGGCATAGAATGTTGTACCCGATTCATGACTTAGAGTGTACAATCACATTAAATGTATAAATTAATACGTTAAAATACAGCGAGTTCTAACAGGTGGTTTGCATTCAGGTATGTAGGTTAGAAATATTTAAAATGATGAATGAGGGAGATGATTTTATATTTTGATATTGATAGTGATAGTGATTTGTGTGAATTCAAAAATGGCAAATTAGAATATCCTGTGTTTCTTTTGCAAAAGAGTGTGTTTCACAAGATGGCTGACGAATTAGTATACAATGCATACGACACCTACGAACCGAATTAGTATACAGTTTGCAATATTTTAATATTACTTATCCGTTACAAGTAATACGACAAAAAGTTGGTGATATTGCACCACTAGTTTTTGTGAAGATAAGACGTTGGGCTTGTGATGAGTGAACTAGCAAATATCATTTAAAATTACGTAATCGTGACATTGCGATCTTTAAAATTGTCTTCATTTTCGAATTAATAGTAATATATTGTGCATGCATCCGTGTGTGCAATGTTTCAAAATAACATTTCTATAGAGAAAAAATAAATAAACTTTTCTATCTATTGCCTTATGCAGATCGCAACTTTTGATGTGCCCCTACTAAATCCGACTCCTCTGTGAAACTATTGTGTCTCTACAGTTGGTGAGCGGCGTCGGCGATGTTACGAAGTTTCCAGGGAAAGAAGGGATGCAAGGCCCTGTCGGGGAAAGGAATTCCGCAGGCGGCAGCCCAAAGGTAGTCGGCCTGCAGGGCCCAGGGCGCCGGACGGGGGGGGGGGAGCTAGGTGGC